>CM054063.1:55863347-56418397 GCA_028641055.1 Alopecurus myosuroides
CTCGCCATGTACGAACGAATTTGCTTATACACTTTCTTCGGTAGCCGAAAACAGCTCATACTGTATGTAGGTATTGCCTGTACTACTGATTTCAGCAGTATCTCCCTCGCCGCACAAGAGACAAGGCGTTCACATCCACCATGTAACTTGCTGCGAATTCGTTCCCCAAGGTGGTCGAAAGTACCACTAGATATTCGGCCAATAGAAGTTGGCAGGCCCAGATATCTCTCGCTAAATGCTTCCACTGAAATAGCCAATATATTCTGAACATTTTGACGGATAAGAGCTGGAGTGTTAGGGCTAAAATATATGGAACTTTTTTCTCTGTTGACACATTGCCCCGAGCAGACCCCATAAATCCTCAAAATCTCATTCAATCTGACAGCACTCGCCGGACACGATTTCATGAATACCAAACTATCATCTGTGAACAACAAATGATTTATCCAGGGTGATCTATAACTCACCCTTATGCCTCTGTCCACCGCATGACCGCCAAAATAATTGAGGAGCGTTGTAAAACCCTCTCCACACAACAAACGGGTATGGGGACACTGGGTCACCTTGCCGCAGCCCCCTTGAAGGACTGAAATAGGGGAGAAGTTCTCCATTCACACGGACCGAGAATCTCACCAGGTCACACATTTCAGCAACAAACTGACAAGCCCAATACTGAATCCCAGCTTCAACATGATAGCCTTCAGATAATGCCACTCAACCCGATCATAAGCCTTCATCATGTCAAGCTTAACACCACAAACATAGTTCTTCCCCTTCTTCCGTCGGCATAGCATGAACACTCTCGTATGCTATCAACACATTATCAGTTATAAGCCTACCTGGAACAAACGCGCTTTGTTCCTCTCCAATGATATCTCCCAAATGAACTCTCAGTCTATTAGCAATACACTTTGCAGCAACTTTATAAAGTACAGAGCAAAGAGATATGGGACGATACTGAGATATACGTTGGGGGTGAGCTACCTTTGGTATAAGTGTAATTGCCGTGTCATTGAGTCCCTCTGGTAGTTCTCCTCCATTCAAAAACTCCAGAACAACCGGCACCACATCACCCTGTAATAAATCCCAATGTCGCTGAAAAAATCCCGCTGTAAAGCCATCCACGCCTGGGGCTTTCGAAGGTGCCATCTGAAAGAGGGCCACCTTCACCTCCTCGCTGGTATACATTTTATTGAAGGCCTCATTCATTTATGTAGTTACCCGAACATGAACCAAATCCATCAGATCACCCATTGGTGCATATCCTTGAGATGTATACAGTTGTTGGTAAAAACCTTGAACCTCCGTACAAGTCTCGGCCCAGTCAGAACATATACTCCCATCCGAGCGCTCCAAGTGCTCAATTTTATTTAAACGTTTCCTGTGAGCCGCTTGAGCATGAAAATACTTCGTATTTCGGTTGTCTTCTCTTAGCCACTGAACCCTGGAACGTTGGCGTATCCAGATCTCCTCTTGCCGTAAAACGTCACGCAATTGCTTGACGATGGCCTTTTCTTCCGCACATGGTCCTCCCCTAGGGGACAGTCGTCTGATCTGCTCTAGCTTTTTACGTAGTTTCTTGATCTTCCGAGCTAGATCGCCGAACTCTTCCGCACCCCCACACGCTTAGGTCTGACTGGAGAGTGTTCAGGGCATCAACGATGCCTCGCAAACCTTGTCGACCCGCACCCTTCTGCCATTTATTCAAGACCAACTGATCATAATCTACGTGTGTTTGCCACATATCCTCATATCGGAACTGTCTAGCCGATCGAGGTGTCCTCATCTCCTCTTTCTCTCTGAAATCGACCAAAACCATGCAATGGTCCGATTCAGAAGCCACTATGTGACGGACGTTAACTTGCTCAAATGTATTCACGAACTCGTCACTGCCAAAAGCTCGGTCCAGCCTTGCTCTGACATTATTTTCACCACTTTGGCCATTGTCCCACATATACTCCACCCTAGACCATCCAAGATCATGGAGTGAGCAATCCTCCACCGCTTCCCGGAACGCACGCATCTGCGACTCCGGTCGTGTCGTTCTGGAAAAATGTTCTGCCGATGTCACTGTCTCATTAAAATCCCCAATGCAGAGCCATTCCGCGTGCTGGATGCCAAAGAGAGCACGCAGAAGTCGCCGGCTCTGGTTCTTGTCCTCAGCCCTAGGGGCTCCATAGAAGCCCGTAAACCTCAATCCCCTTGACAAATCACCACTCCTCCTCACCATAACATCTATATGGCAGGAACTGAAATTTTTTTAGGTCCACACTCACATCTGTTGTCCAAAAGAGCCTTAGCCCTCCACTTAAGCCGACGCTATCCACTGCATAGCATCCGCCAAAACCCAATTTTGCTTTCAAACTCCGTACTCTCTCTGCCGAAATTTTAGTTTCCATCACAAAGAGAATATTAGGCCCTTCTTGCTTCACGACATAGCGAAGCTCACGAACGGTCGGGGGGTTCCCAAGCCCCCTGCCGTTGAAGCTTAAGCATCTCATTGCTCCGGGCAGGGCTGCACTGCAGCCGCTGCCGAAATTTCCGACGACGTCGGGGTAGGCTTCTTCTTTTTGCTATTAACCAGACCCAAATCAGAGCTATCCGAGGTACCCACCGTTTCTGCAATTTCAGTGCCGAAAGGAACAAGCCTCCTGTCATCCGCAGCCTCCAACGGTGGACCATTAATCATAAGAGCCTTCTCAACCTTCTGATAAGTTGCAGTCTGCGCTCCCGCCTTTCTTTTATTTTGATTGTTCTTTTTAATTGGAGACGTCGCATCAGACCTCATCTCTTTCGATGTGCTCGAACTCCGGGTATCTGCTTTGTTGGATGTGCTCTTCTCGAAATCACATGCAGATCCCTCACTATACGGCGCTTTCCAACGCTCCCCCGGCGCCCTCAGATTTTTGCCGAACGGGAGCTCTCCCTTCGGTCCTCTAGTCCCAGGAGTCGGACAATTAAGATCGGAATGACCTAATCTACCACAGGAGAAACAGAAGTGTGGGAGTTGTTCATATTGGATCTCATACAAATCCGTTTTCTGCCTCTTCGCCGAGTCGATCAACACCCATCTCCTTAGTGGTTTTGCAACATCCACCGAAACTATAGCCCTAAAAAAACCGCCCACATGATCAAATTGTGCGATTGATGCCTTCTCATCAATTTGTCTCCCTATTGGTAGCCACCACTTCTTCTCTCTGAGATTAAATGGCAGATTGAGGATCCGAGCCCACACCGTGAGCCGATCAAACTTAAGCTCCGAGGGTTTCATACAATCCTCGAACTCCGACATAATTACAGCATTGTTGCTCACATGCCAAGGCATACCTTCCCATACGCGATCTCTGTCCCTTTGCGTAGCGAATTCCGCAAAAAACATATTCTCCCCCTCAGATCTGAAAAACAGCCCCTTCGGGTTGCTCCATGCCGGCCGGAGAGCGCTGGCGATGGTCTGGATATGGAGAATTCCCCGGCTGAGGACCTTCCCCGCCAGCAGCCACTGCGGCACCACGTCCTCCTCACGATCATCGATGGCAAGGGGTGTTGCTTCTGCATCGGTGATATCTAACTTCCCCAGTTCCTCCTCCAACTTGGTTCTCGCCGCCCGTGGCGACAGGGCCTCCTTGCCCCTCTCCTCTCCGCTCGCAGACGAAGCCATGCTCGCCTCCGATCCCCTTCTCACCCCGCCGATTAGATCAGCGGGCGCCGTCGGTGTCCATAAACCCTAGTCGCCTTTTAGGAGACGCCCAAGGGTTACAGGAAAAAGCGGTTTCCTTGTGGTAGCATGTTTGATCTATCCAAGTTGAGGGAGCGAACTGGTATCTCGTAGGGAGCCGTAATTGTGAAAGCTGCGGAAAGCGATGCCTTGATCTCGGCCGCTGTTGCGTGTTATATAGCCATAGGCATAAGTTGTTACAAGGTTGTTATGGAAAGAAAAGATACACGGGAGAGATTGGAGACTACCGTAGACTACAAGGAAAAGAATTCTAGAGGGTACCTACGGGTACAACTCCTCTAGTTACATAAAAGAGATAAACTCTAACACCCTCCCTTAATCAAAACTTATATAAGTTTAGATTACTTTTAAATGCTTCTAGTGCTCGTGTTGGAAGTGGTTTTGTGAAGCCATCTGCGACTTGATCTTTAGAAGAAATGAATTTGATATCCAGCAACTTCTGAGCAACTCGTTCTCGAACAAAATGAAAATCAATCTCTATATGCTTAGTCCTTGCATGAAAAACAGGATTAGCAGAAAGATAAGTGGCTCCCATATTATCACACCATAAGCATGGATTATCTTTAAGCTTGACACCTAGCTCTTTAAGAATAGTTTCCACCCATATTATTTCAGCAGTGGCATTTGCTAAAGATTTATATTCTGCCTCTGTACTTGACCTGGACACAGTGGCTTGTTTTCTAGCACTCCAAGAAATCAGATTAGGTCCAAAGAATACTGCAAACCCCCCTGTGGACCTTCTGTCATCAACACATCCTGCCCAATCTGCATCAGAAAATGCACTAACCAACGTGGACATAGACTTTCTGAATGTAATACCAGTAGTTATAGTATCCTTGATATATCGAAGAATCCTCTTAACTGCTGTCCAGTGCACTGTAGTTGGTGCATGAAGAAACTGACATACTTTATTAACTGAGAAACAGATGTCAGGTCTTGTCAATGTCAAATACTGTAAACCACCAACAATGCTTCTATATCTAGTGCTATCCTCGGGTCCAAGAAGATCCCCTTCATGAAGAGATAATGGTTCTGAAGCAGAGAGTGGTGTAGAGAATGGCTTACAGTGATTCATCCCAAGTTTTGCTAGCAAATCAGTTGCATATTTTTCTTGAGTAAGAACAATGCCTTCTGCAATTTTCCTGACCTCTATTCCCAAGAAAAAATGGAGATCACCAAGGTCCTTAATAGCAAAATGTTGATTGAGATCATGAACTAAAATGGAAATAGCATGAGATGATGAACCAGTGACTATAATATCGTCCACATAAATCAAGATATATATAGTGACTCCTGACTGATTATAAATAAATAGTGAAGTATCTCCTTGAGAAGGAGAAAATCCCAATTCCTGAAGTTTGGTATTTAACCTGTAATACCATGCTCTTGGTGCTTGCTTAAGTCCATATAAAGCTTTGTCAAGTTTACACACGTAGTGGGGCTTTTTGTCATCTTCATACCCAGGAGGTTGTTTCATGAACACTTCCTCTTCCAGAACACCATGCAAAAACGCGTTCTTGACATCGAGCTGACGCAAACTCCAACCTTGAGAAACAGCAATAGACAAAACAAGACGTATAGTGGCAGCTTTAACAACTGGACTAAAAGTGTCCTCATAATCAATGCCAAACCTCTGTCTAAATCCTTTTGCTACAAGACGAGCTTTGTATCTTTCAATACTACCATCTGGATTTTTCTTAATACGAAATACCCATTTGCAGTCAATAATGTTTTTGTTACCAAGAGATGGAGGAACCAAACGCCATGTTTTATTCTTCATGAGAGCATCAAACTCTTCATCCATTGCTTGGCGCCAAACAGAACTTGTTAGTGCCTCTTCTAGATTTGCTGGTTCACCTGAAGTACACACAGAAAAATTATAACGAATGGTACCATCTTTAAAAATTTTGGGCTGTGAAATTCCCTTTTGAAGCCTTGTGCGTGGTGTAGATGAGACAGCAGGTGGCTCGGTCGCAGAAGATCCCGCAGCAGTAGCCGGAGCAGGGGATCCGTGCGGCTGCAGCTGTGGCACTGCAGCACCGGTTGGTGCCACAGAAGATCCAAGCGCTGCAGGAGCCAGGGACACGGCTGTCGGATCGGCAGGGGACCGGTGCAGTGGTCCTGGACACGTGACGAGGCAGGGTTGGCGCGGCTCGTTCGACGAAGCAGACGTCCGCGCAGGTGCATGCTGGCGCTGACCGCTGGCGGGGCCGGACGAATCTTCGGCTGGCGAGATAGCAGGGGAGACCGCGCCAGGAAAATCAGCATAGGGATCCGCAGGATTCGCCTTGGATCGCGAGCAAAGCACAATATCCTCCTCGGGATCGCTCCGTGTCCCTCTGTCACGTAGTGACATATGATCAAGCGCCAATTTTGCTCCGTTTGGACTCGTTTCTTCACCGATTCCTGCAGAATTTTTTTCTGTGCACTGCAAATCATTAGGAGCATCCATAGGTACTGCATCATTAGTCATATGATCATCCATAATTGTACCCTCATGATAAGAAATAAGATGTTTAGGAAGCAAGAGGATTTCTTTCCTAAGCAAAGCACCAGCATTTTGGTGAAGAGAAGCAAACGGAAAAATGTTCTCATCAAACACTACATCACGGGAGATGTAAATTCTACCAGTGGGAATGTCTAGACATTTTACTCCTTTGTGCCTCGAACTATACCCAATGAACACACATTGTTTTGATCTATATGAGAGCTTATGAGAGTTATATGGTCGTAAATTGGGCCAACATGCACACCCAAAAACACGAAGGGATTTGTAATCAGGAGGAGAACCTAGAAGGAGCTCACATGGAGTGGAGTTATTAATAACTTTGCTAGGGATGAGATTTATGAGATATGTGGCTGTAAGAAAGGCTTCATCCCAAAACTTTAGAGGCATAGATGCATGAGCTAGTAAAGATAAACCAACTTCAACTATATGACGATGCTTACGTTCTGCTGAACCATTTTGTTGATGTGCATGAGGACAAGAGACATGATGAGTAATGCCAAGTTTTTGAAAGAAGGGATTAAGTTTTTCATATTCACCTCCCCAGTCTGTTTGCATAGTAATGATTTTCCTAGCAAACTTTCTCTCAACAAACTGCATAAAATTATGGAAGACATCAAACACATCAGATTTCTTTTTGAGAAGATAAATCCATGTGAATTTACTGTAATCATCTATAAAGCTCACATAATAATTATGACGTCCTACAGATGTGGAGGCAGGACCCCAAACATCAGAAAAAACTTGTTGCAAAGGAAATATAGAAACACTTGTGGACATTGGATATGGAAGTTGGTGGCTCTTGGCCCTTTGACAAGAATCACAAATAGACTCAATTCTAGGAGATTTCTCATAGGGAAGACAAAACTTATTTATTATTTGCTGAACTACTGAGCTGGATGGATGTCCTAATCGATGATGCCACCTTTCTGTTGAAGGCTTGGTAGCAACACAAACTTGCTTGAGGGAGGATGACACAATTGGATAGAGACCTCCTTCACAATTTCCTCTAAGAAGAATTTTCCCCGTTGCGCGATCCTTTATAAAGAAATGCCAAGGGTGAAATTCAAGAAATATATTATTACCAAGAGCAAGTTTGTGAACAGAAAGAAGATTTTTTGTTGTGTTTGGGACATGCAGAATATTTTGAAGATGAAGATCACAATGAGGTGTACTAATAGATGAATGACCAATATGACTGATATGCATACCTTCACCATTCGCAGTTTGAATGGTGTCTTTTCCTGGATATTTGTTCTGAGTCATCAGATTCTGAAGATTGCCGGTGATGTGGTCGGTGGCGCCGCTGTCGGGGTGCCAATTTGTGTCTATGCCATAGGCATAGGCAGCATTGGTGCTCCTCTCCGGTGCACGCTCGGGTGCACGATCAGGCACACGCTCGGGTGCACGATCGGGTGCACGGTCCCTCTTGTCGGTGGCGTATCTCCAGAAACATTGGTTTGCAATATGACCAAATTTCTTGCAAATTTGACACTGAGCATCCTTCTGCTGCGGGCGATCACCGCGGTCACCGCCGCCGCGATCACCGCCCCCTTGCCAACCGCGATCGGCATGAGGATTTTGAGGGGGACGCCAGTACTCCTGCGTGGGTGGGCGAGCATAGCCGCCACCACCACCATAGTTCTGTGGAGGTCGTGCGTAGCCGCCACCACCACCATATTGTTGCGGCGGAGCAGGCCCACCGTAGCCAGGCCCACCGTAACCGCCGCCGCCGCCATACTGCTGTGGTGGAGGAGGTCCACCGTAGCCACCGTACGGTGGGGGAAGTCCACCGTAGCCACCACCCCCTCCGTACATGCCGTACTGCTGAGATGGAGGGGGCCCACCGTAGCCGCCGCTATGGAACTGCGGGGGTCCACCGTAGCCGCCACCCCCTCCGAAGATGCCATCTCCATCCTTCTTCTTTTTCTTGTCACCTCCACCTCGATTGGCGATGTTGGCCGAGGATTGGAAGTCTTTGGGGCCGCCGGTGAGCATCTCTTGACGAACATCGTGAGCGGCGAGCATGCCATGGAGGTCGTTGACGGTGCAGTTGTCCATGGCGTTCACCGCAACAACAAGTCCATTGTACTCCTCATCAAGCCCATTGAGGATGAACTCAACGAGCTCCTCATCGTCGATGTCACGGCCGGCCGCAATGAGTTCGATAGCGAACCCACGCATTTTGGAGACATACTGATCGGCTGTCAGGTCTCCCTTCTTGGTGTTGGACAGGCCACCGCGGAGGCTAGTCCGATTTGCTTTTGATCTGGATGCAAACAGAGAGTTGATGAGTGCCCAGACTTCTGCAGAGTGTTCCATACCTATGGTTTGTGCGAGAATTTCTGTCGAGAGAGAGGAGAGGAGGTAGCTCAAAACCCTCTGATCTCTCTCAATCCAGCCTTCGAAGGCCGGATTTGCCACCTTTTCTGCCTTGCCATCTTTGGTGACGATGACCGTTTCAGATGGCTTGGCTTCTTTTCCATCGACGAGCCCAAGCATCCGTGCACCTCGAAGGGCCGGAATAACTTGAGCTTTCCATAGGAGATGATTAGACCTTGTGAGCTTCTCAGTGGGAGGCTGTCCGAGGCCGGATGTCGTCGATGAGGAAGAAGCCATGGCTAGGTTTCGGTGGTGCGGTAGATTGGTTTTTTTTTTTCTAATCTAGGGTTACTCGATGTCAGGCGAGAGGACGCTCTGATACCATGTGAAAGCTGCGGAAAGCGATGCCTTGATCTCGGCCGCTGTTGCGTGTTATATAGCCATAGGCATAAGTTGTTACAAGGTTGTTATGGAAAGAAAAGATACACGGGAGAGATTGGAGACTACCGTAGACTACAAGGAAAAGAATTCTAGAGGGTACCTACGGGTACAACTCCTCTAGTTACATAAAAGAGATAAACTCTAACAGTAACTACATACAAATCGTGCCATTAGCCAAATGTGCCATATAGGCAATTATATGCATCGGCGGGAGTATATGTGAGCATGGATGCATGGAGTCTCTGGTTGAAAGTTGTTTTATGTCAGTTGGAGTTTCCTCAAGTAGCGTGGTTTTTCCCTGCGTAGATGTTAAGTACTATGATTCAGTTAGTTTTGCATGGCCGAGTGATCAATCTTGTGTTGCCTGATAAAAAGGATATAAAAACTGAAAGTTGTGACCACAAGTACTCTGCCTTTTGTTTGTCCGGTGATACTGCAGTGATTTCTCTACACACGACAGCTCTTTGCTTTCTCGGCCCAGCACGTTCCACCTCTATGAACAAATGATCAGTCGTGGCTACATGGGTTGCGTTGCCTGGGGCGTGGCACTGACTGACGGCCATTCACAGGCGATGGCCAACAGGCCTAGGGTCAGTCAACTTTTCCTTCTAGGCGGGCCACACGGTCATCCTAATTAAGGCAGGCCGCCTATCTTACCGGGTATGGGTTCTGAGAGCATCTCCATCTATTCGTCCCCGACGGCCATTTTTAGCAGAAAATAGCATCGCTTAGAGCTTCGTCGGCGCTATTTTCAGTCTGGGACGACGGTTTCTAGCCGCGAACCCAAGCCTCCCAGCCCTAGCCGTATGTTTTTCGCCTAAATTTGCATAGATTTCACGTTTTTTTTTTTTGCCTAGATTCATCATAATTTTGGCATACATTTGACATAGCATGATTTTAAAACCAAATTCGGCGCAATTTCGACACAGTTTCACTACGGGAGACGTTCAGAACGCCGACGGCGAAAAGTCGGTGTCGTCGGCGTACCACAGGAGGAACGGGGAGCTGAGGCAGCGGCCGTCGGCGTGTCTCCCGATTCCCCTACGGCCGCTGTCGGCATATCCCGGACCGTCGGCGTGTGTGGGGGACAGTAGACTTTTTTTTTCCGTCACGATTTTATCCGCCCAGTAGCAACTCGCCGTATCCGCCCAATAGCAACTCGCCCGTATCCCGCGTTGACGCCGCCCCGCGCGCCTCAGATCCCCGCCCCGCCGCCATCGATCCGCCGCCACCTTGCGCGCCTGGCCCGCCCCGCCGCGCCCCTCCCTTCTCCTCTCTCCCTGCACCTCGCGCCCCTCCCTTCTCCTCTCTCCCTCCACGTCGCGCCCCGCCGCCGCACGTCGCGCCCCGCCGCCGCCTAGCCCTTCCCCGCCGCCACCTAGTCCCCCGCCTCCTCCCTCTCCGCGTGCCCCTCCCGGCTCCTCCCTCTCCGGTGTGGCGGCGGCCTGCCGCCGCCTCCTCATTCCGGCCGGCCGGCACCTCCTACCGGCCCTCTCCTCGACCCCTGCACCCCTCTCGCCGCGCCAGAGCCAGGAGGGTTCTCCTCCCCGTCGAAATCCGGTAGGATTTTGTTTTTTTTTCATTTTTTTTCTATCTAGTGTTAGTAATTAGGTACTGTTAGAATTATAGGTTAGAAAAATTAGGTGTTAGATGATTTTAGATGTTACAAAAATTTAGGTGTTGTTAGTTATAAATTTTTTTAGGTCTTGTTAGTTACAATTTTTTATTAGTATTTTAGGTGTTACAAAATTTTAGGTGTTGTTAGTTATAATTTTTTTTTAGGTCTTGTTAGTTACAATTTTTAGGTGTTAAAAATTAGAACCTAAATTTTTTATCCGATATATTCTTACTATGTTACTGTTGTTGTTATAGGGGATCGGAGCTGCGACGCCGTCCGTCGACCCTGACCCTGCCACCCCACGCCTCCGGCCCGGTCGTCACGCCGTCGTTCGACTACTTCCTCTACCGCCGAGGGTGAGCTAGAACTCCGTTTTCTCCCTCGCATTTATTTATGTCGCGTCACCTAGGTGTCATTTCCCGTCCGCGAGCGTTACGCGGATCAATATGCATTAGAGGTAGGCATATTTTGAACCGTAAAGCTTGCGGCATTTACGGGACAGTCGGCGGATGCGTAGTTGGGTACGTTCTTCATGTTCTGCTCCGGTCTGGGTCAGGATTTCGGTAGCGTCTTCTCGTTGTTCTCCTTATGCACATCCTCTCGGCTTTTTGCCGAGACGTGTATCGGGAGAGCAGCGGGGAGGTGCTGCCGAAATTCTATCTCGGATCGGGGTAGAGCATGGAGAACGTACTCAATCTACGGATCCGGCGGCTGCTAGGACCCTTACCTATTAGAGATGTAGGTTGATGATTTATTTTGCACGGTAGAAAAAAAATTACTATGATGCAATTAATTTCATGCTATGTATGTTGTTTGGCTCCGAAATAAAACAGAGGATGGCTGATAATGGCTGGATATACAGTGGCCGAATTAGTGCGGTTGAAAGGTCCGATGAGTGGGTATGGAAGACGGATTTCTTAGTGAAGGAGTTAGCGTGTGGTTCAAAGGCAGGCCTTCGTCCATTTTGCCCTTGCAGTCATTGCAGGAAGCGTCAGCGTAAGGGAAAAGAGGATATGATAAAACACCTTTGGTCTTATGGGTATATGCCGGGCTTCGTAACGACGATCGACTTTGCTGAATACGAACGTGAGAGTGGCAGGGTGATGCGGCAACGGATCAATGGCAAGGAGGACGATGGGATTAGAAACTTTCTGAATGATCTCCGTGATTCCTACATGCCAGATTCGCCACCTTCACACGAGGAACCGGAGGAACCGTGTGAACCCGAGGAACCGGAGCCTTCATATGATGGAAACGGCTGAGAAACCTCCGTACGAGGGTGCAAATATTTCTCAGCTCGATGCCATCTCGCAAGTACTAGCCAAAAAGCTCGAGTATGGCAACACCCGTTCATGCTTTGAAGCTCATCTGCAAACATATGGTAACATGTTGCCCGAAGGACATTGTTTGCCTAAAAGCATGTACGAGACGAAGAAAATCTTGCGAGAGCTCAACATGGATTATGAAAAGATAGATTGTTGTCCTAAAGGTTGCATCTTGTTTCGGCAACAGTTTGCGGATGACAAGTACTGTACCCTGTGTTGGGGGCATGTAAGAAGCTGACACGACAGCAGTTCTACAATGTAAGGAATACATGCATGAATCAATTCAGTTCCGAGAAGTTCGGCAAGACGGCGCCGAAGCATGAGAATGTGATTGCAAAGCCTGCGATAACTTTGGAAGATTACATCGCGGTAAGTCAAAATTGTCAATGGTATCATATGTTGCTGCTAAACTGCAATTTGTATTATCTGTTCTTCAAAATGAGTCTTGAATTTTTCAGGTTATGCCCCAGTGGGCCGATGGTAAAGAGGACGCATGGAAGGCGATGGTGGCAATGTGGCTCGGGGAGAACGCGGAGTTCAAAGCCTTAAGCGAGCGGAACAAGGCAAACCGCGGCCACGAGGGGACACACTGTGCGGGAGCCCGCAACCATGCTAGCTTCAAGAAAAAAATTGTATGTGCACACATCGAACAACATGCATTTTATTCCCGTCATGTTTCTATCTAGTATGCATAACATTTCTTTGGCGATACAGGAGTCCATCACAGGGAATGTCCCTCTTACGAACATGGAAGCATGGGAGAAGATGAGGATCAAGAAGGCCGATCCATCCAAGCCCCAGCCCTCGCTTCCACAGTACTTCGGCAGCGCCAGGGAGGACTTAGCTAGTTACACGACGGCGTTCCAGGGTTTTCATCCTCACGTGGATAACCCTATTCAGGAGGAGACCGACGCGAGGGCTTTGGTCGTGGGCGGGCGCGGCAGGGAGCATGGCCGTCTTCGCTGCCTTAACCAGGTGATCCCGCGTACTCCCGAGTTGTGCCTCACGCGTATCAAGGCCACCCTCACCGCCGACGGCCCCGTTGTCCCTCCTCCTCGACGGACTTCCAAAGCTCGCGCCGAAGTAAGTTCTTCTCAATCTCATTCCCTTTTCCTTAGTGGCTAACTTGACGAGATTCAACTTACATCGAGATTCATTTTTCTTGAAATTGTAGTGTTTTATAGGCGATGCCTACGATGCAGCTATGACGGAGTACAATGTTAAGTATGCCGAGTGGGAGGAGAAGAAAAGGGCATATAAGGTCTGGGAACGAGCGCGCGATGATGTAAGTTTCACCATTTTCTTTCTGCAAATGATGACAAGTCTTACTTCCCTCTACTTTGAACCTTTATTTCTGCAAAGTCTAACATCAAAAATATCTTTTAGGCGGACGAGAGGTTTTATTCCACTGGAGAGCGGATGACAATACAAGTTCCGCGACCACCTATGCCTGATATGCCGCCACGGTTTCCAACGAAGGAGGACTTCACTCGCGTAGCCTATGTGAGTACACCGGTAAGTAATATGCCAAACCAGTCGTTACCGCTGTCATGTGCCCGCCATGTTAGAGTTGCTAACTTTTGCTAAAAAATGCATGTAGGGATCGGGACACTCCGGGGCTACTCCCTTCGGCCGTGCTGATGACTCGCCAAGTCGCACGATCACACCATTTCATCACGCTCCCGGTGCATCGCCGAGTTCGTCGCGCGATGCCGATGCCCGTGCTACTCCCTCGCCGAGTTCCGGTCATGGTTCGACGGCGGCTACCCAGCGCAGAGCGTCGCCTATTCTCACTCGGTCTGAGATGGGCACTTCGAGCTCCCGCGAGATCTAGCTAGGATGATGATCTTTGTATCGCACTATCGATGATTTTCGGATGATTTTGTACCTTGTACGATGTTTGGATGATATGGATATGATGTTTGGATCTTCTTTGTGTCATTTCTATCATGCTTTTAATTTTTCTGCAATTAAAATTGTATGAAAACGTGGCCTAAACTTAACAGCACAGGAAAAAAAAATGCCAAAACACGCATCTAGGCCGACGGCAATGCCGTCGGCGTCCGCGAACGGCCCAGCAGGCCTGCCAGCATGGCGGCCCATAGGCCGACGTCAAGGCCGTCGGCGTCCTCGCGGCGCGGGCAGCCCAGCCAGCGCCACGTGGCCCATAGGCCGACGGGGCGGGCCGTCAGCGTCTGCGCGTACATGGCCCGTTCCGTTCTGACGTGTGGGTCCCACGTTGACGCGATACGCCGACGTGGACGGGATACGCCGACGGGTTTGTTATTTCGCCGACGAGGCAATAGGCCGACGGGGAGTCGCCGACGGCTCCAGTCGGGCACTCCATACGCCGACGGGCTAGAGGATTTCGCCGACGGCAGGCCACCGTCGGCGTACCTCCTGGCTCCTGTAGTGTTTCGATAAAACATAATTTTTACCACAAAGTTTCTCACACAAATCAGAGAATATCAAATATTTCAATGAAATAAGATCGTAATTTAATAAGTTTTCAACACAGACCCTAGGCTTCGCGCTAAACCGGACATTGATCTGGCATAAGCCGGAGCGTGCGATGGCTTAAGCTACACGGAAGGACTTGGCATACATTTCAAATACAAATCCACGCTCCAAGCTTTCATTACTTTCGTTTTCATATTCTAAGATTAAAAATAGAGCGGATAGGTTGGGAATTTCATTAGGTAAAACAAAAAAACAAACAGTTTCTTTGATCTCGGGTATGATGGAACAAGAACATAATAGAGAAGTAGACTTTCTTAAGAAAAAATATGTCCATGATGAATGATGATTTTGATAGTAGTATGGTTATCAGGAGAGCCTCAAATCTAAGCGAGGATCTCCAAGATTGTGATCATGAGGTGGTAGGAGATCATGCGGATCTTTTACCACGTGCTCTTATGGTTAAACGTAATTGTAAGAAGAATGTTGCTTGTCTTTCTAAACCAAGAAGAAGTGGTAGGCTTAAAATTTTCAAAAAGTAGATATGAAAGGTTTGATATGGAATAGTGATGGGCTTGAAGACCACGCAAAACATCTAACTGTTAACGAGTTTGTGAAAGAAGATAACCTTGATTTTATTGCAATCTTGACCGTCGTTTGCTGGTTTTGTTTGCCCCCTCATGGGCCCTAACAAGCTTTATTTTGTTTCATTTTTTTTGAAAAAGGGAAATGTATATTAATATCGCGGGGATACAAATTACACCGAGTCTCTGCAACAACGGAATAATCATAGCCATTACGGATGCACACAGCCGAAAGACAATAAAAAGAAGAACTAAAAAGAAAACTCCTGCTACAGAGTTACAGTCTTTGCAGCAGCCGCACAACTACCACCTAAACAACAGCTGATGTTCATCTCTTCGAAAACAACGTCTTCAAGAAGAACGGTGCCAGGCACAACCAATTAAGGTCAGCCCTTGGGTTTTCACACTGAAGATAATCCTCGCTCTCAAAACAATGACTCCAACAAGACCAGTACCAGGCACAACCAATTAAGGTCAGACCTTGGGTTTTCACCCTGAAATGTAGGACTTTGGACTTCACGCATGATGTTGCCCCCTCTTACATACCGCTGCCACGAATCCTGTAACTCCAAGCCAGTTCCCCATCAACGCAAAGACTCCGAACACCATTGCTAGTCCTCCAATCTCACCTTCGATGACCGTGCATTGCGACCGACTTCCACCGATCCAGCAATATCCAGGCATCGCCCATGGGAGTTCGCCGGCGGAGCCTTCCGGGTCGACACCCCGGCTTGATCAAAGAGGACCTACATCAGGCAGATCTTCGTCCTCGCGCGATGGTAAACCCTAGGACCACCTCCTATATTCTGATGTCTCGTAGCCCCGACGCTGCGAAACAACTCCCAGTAGTAACAGATACGAGAGGAGGACAGATCTCCTGGAACTTCCGCATCCACCGCCGCCGGGAGCCCTGCTGCCGCTGGTCCCTAGCACCATCGCCTCCCGCCTCTAGGACAGAGAAGGCAGCGCCGCCCCGGAGCCAAGAAGACGGCGCCGCCCAGGAGCCAAGCAGACGGCGCCGCGCCGCCAAACGCATCCGCCTTGCGCCTCCGTTCCGCCGCCGCCTCCCCGCTCCAAGCGCCGCGACCAGAGCGCCCGCCATCCCCACCCGCATCAAGCAGGCGGGGTGCCGCCACCGCCGTCGGCCGGCGACGGCAGCGGCCTTGGGATCGATGGGCGGGGGGAGGGGGGCTGGCTCGCTAGGGTTTGGATCGCCCCTGGAGCCGCCTGAGGGGAGGCGGCCCGAGGGGTATGCCATAGAGTGTTAAATTGTGTCTACATCAATACGTGTACCATTGATTTTTTTAGCACTGAAGTTGCACTTTAGAATTTCCGATAAAATCTTGATTTGATCTCTCCATTTAGTTTTTGCTGCAGAGGGTCAGCTCCACTTGACCTGGCGTCTCCATTTAGTTTGGACTTTCTAAAAGAAGGTTATTTCCTCATATTCCAAAAGAAGGGACTCTTAGGCTTAAGTATAAGAGGAGGCCCTATAAATCCTAATCCAACGCTAAAAAATATATAGCATCGTGATTGATCCAAAATGTTGGCAGAGAAAGTGATTCCTCTATTATATATCCGAATTGTAAATGCTTAGGCCGTGCTTGGAATAGCGTTTTGAAATCCTTTCCGGAAATATTTAATGGGCTGTTTTGTTGTGCACGTCAAACCGGCCGGATTTTCCGGATCTCAAGTAGACCGTGATAGTTTACGGCCGCGAGGAGGCAGAAAATGAGCCGAGATAAATACAGACGGATAAAATAAACAGGGAACCAAGTGCTGATTTGGGAACGGTTAGGACCCGTAAAATTCTCGGCGGTATTGGCTAATAAACAGTGAACCAACCGGGGCCTTAGACAGTTAGATGTATTTCTGACCCCTAAGTAGATACCTATTTGACAAATAAGTAGATATTTCTTTGATAATCAGAGAAGGACATGAGTATTACATAGCACTAGACGAACAGCGCGCTTCGCCGCGCCACCTACATGGTGTTCTGGCACAACATGGCCAATGTGATAAACTTGTGCTGCGACAGGAGTATAAAAGTTTGAATTCTGATAATTGCGTGTATGAGGCGGTAAGTGATGTCTGAATCCAATGTGTTATTTACACAAACCCGGCATGTGAGACGCTGGACTTTGCGATATATAAACATATTGATCTAGCAAGGTTATAAATAATACATCAACCAATATATCAGAGTTCAATTTCAGGTAGTAAGCAAATTTATATTTCGAAGCAATGCCCTCTTAATCCTATATAGGAAATAAGGAAGTGGTGCTTCTAAAAAACACAATAGATGCATGCTGCAATTTATCAATGTGCAGAACAACATAATGAGAAAGACTGGGCTAAGGTACCAGCTCTTGCTGCAGGTTTTCCCTGCTAGCACAATCCTCATAATTCCGCCCTGCCGTCTGCACCGTGGACGTCTTGGTTGTCGTCCGGTTGGCGACTTCTAGGTGACACAGGTGCCAGCATTGCTGGTCGTCGAGCGCCCACCAAGTGGAACAGTCGGCGGGGTCACCATCCATGTGAGAAGCTGTGGTGGGAAAACCTGGACGGAGAGAACCGGATCGACTCGGCCTCAGTCATGATGTCGGAGGAGGACCTAACCCACACGTGGCCATCGACCACGAAGGAGCTTCACCGGCATGTTGTACAATTGACATATGTATTTAGAACTCTGCATATACCTGCATGGACACCCAATTATCAGTAATTCAATTACTCGCTTTGTGGCCGGAGTAAATCAGCAATGAAGCTGAAACAACAATGCTACGCCTGTACAAAGAACTTTGGAATTCTATAAAATTGTGCAGTAATAGTGCTACTATTCTCCTAAAAAAATGAATCAAAAGCATTGAAGCACCACTCTGTTGATGCTATGCTTAATTCATCCACTCCGTCGGCAAAATAATTGTTACATAAATAAATCTAAAAAAGCACGAGTACTCAACCGAACCACTTTGCGTCCCGGTGGATCTACGTCGTGGTAGGCGTGTTAGAAATGCAATCGCTCCCCCCTTTTAGGTTTTTTAATGACACACGTGTATATAAACAAAGACCATCCTATCAGCTAGCCTAGCATACAGTTTAGAGGAATTGAAAATTTAATAATTCGAGAACCGGAAACCTTCACAAACACCAACAATATGACACAAATGAATAGAGAAAACATGGATATGGGGAATATGCTATGGCCTTATATCTCAAGAGGGTGGAACAACAATTTAAGCTCTGCTGCTAACTACCCAAAGTCCTTCTAGCTAGTGTATCATGCAAATGAATCGCAATGCTCCCTGTAAACAAGTTAAAGGGAAGAGAAATTGGACACAAAATTTTAATCATCTTATTATTGACAGTATTGTGGTAAAAGCCACGGAGACCGATACTGATGAGAGTCTACAACTGAAATCCTTAGGGATAGGGCTAACCATGTTCTAAAAGCATCTAAATAAGGTATCAAAAGTAATTTAAGAACTGGAGCAATTGGAGACATCTTAGCCAGAGTCAGGTCTTTGGAGTTTTGACCGACTGAAACTAAAGGTTGATATCCCAACTGCCTTAATCAGGCCAATAAGTTATGGAAAATGACTCCAAATCAATTAGTCTGTGATTGATTCACTAAAATAAAATCAGTATTAAGTAATCTTGTAAGAAAAAATAGCTAGTAAACACGTTTGGCAAGAAGGAAGGTAATCCAGCACAAGTGAGAGGAAATAGGAAGGTCTACGACAAAAAAAAATTGAGATAAATAACAGCAGCAACAACAATATGAGAGCATGAGAAGAACAATACCATCAAGAGTCGATAGGCCGTTTACCAAGCCGAATTGCACGCCTCCGAGCATCTATGAAAGCCACAAAATCAGTAGCACAATATAAGAGCATGAGAAGAAGAAAGAACAACACGATCGGTCGACCGACAGCGTACCAAGCCCAATTGCAACTTGCAAGCCTCCAGGCATCTACGGAAACCAGAAATCAACAGCAGATTGCTCGTCTCCGGCCATCTACTAAAACCACAAAATCAGCAGAAGAAGATGCGCTCTGAGAGGGATGCAACAATGGTATTCTTATGAAAAGGACTTCCGATCCCTGTACCACCATACTGTGATACCAAATAGACGCTTTCAGCTAAATACACTGCCATTGCCATTATTTGGGTATGGTTGTTAAACTAATCCTTGTTCAACAGACGACGAGGATGAAGGGACAATTTTTTAAGCATTCTTATCATACTTTAATTCTTCCATTATTAATCTATTATAGAGACCTTCTAGCAGGAATAGACTCGGTAACAATATTGAAGGCCAAAGAGTGTTCATTTGTACCAAACACAATAGCTAATTCCTTAAGTAGCTGACTTGCCAGGTACTCAGTGGGGATTACTTGGCGTGACTTGCCCAAAGACGACTTAATCAGCAAAGATATATCATCTTCCACATACTGCCAATATCTATCGGGCAACCTTGTTCCATTTGTGACACAGCAGAACAACAAAACAGGCAAAACAAATGGCTAAGCTGAAAAACGTAAACCCATTTGATAGCTTCATCAAACAGTAAGAACAACTCGTTGTCATTGCCAACTAATCCTCTTGCCTAGCAAACCTCCTTTAAAGTGCTATTAATAGCCCGCTCATCATGCAAAAAAAAGGCTTTACAATAAAAACATGTATACTCAGAACCACCAAGATACAATCTGCCTTGGAAAGAAGCTAAAGAAAAACAAACAAAACAAATGAGAGGATCAAACAGGGACAAACATGGCAGCAAGACGACCCAAAAATAAAGTCCAAACAAATAAAGCACGAACAAAACATTCTTCAAATAGGAAACATAAGACCGTGACATCCTACCAGGACGTCCATCAACCAAAGCTGGAGGCCGAACACCTAAAACCAAAAATCAACCAACGCTCGTCAAAAAGGAAAACAACTCTACAGCAAACACGCTCAAAGAAACTAAAGAAAAATGGAAAGATCACCGAAAATATGAGGCCTCCTCGAAAGGCGAGGCCTCCTACGGTTTGAGACATGGCAGCAGATAGGCGAGGGAAAAACAATCATTTATAACAGAGCACACAATGTAAACAAACACCAACACAGGAATGAAAAAAAAAGTACACCAGAACACGTACCAGCACGCCGGCGCAAAACAAAGAACAGTGGCACATAAAGCAGCAGGGAAAACGGCAGAGACGTGAAAAGAGCATGCCAGAGAACACCCAACCCCGCGTCGCCCTCCTACTGGCGGCTCGGGGCAGAAACCCTAGCCGCCGCTGGAGGCCCTCTCCCGCCCATGTCCTTCGCTTTGCTGCTGCCGGAGGGGCGCCGGCGAACAACCGCTGCGCGCGCCGTCGTGATGGCAGCGGCGGGGCTTTTTATTTCGTCGGCTGGGGATGGCGGCGGGCGCTGCTCCGTCGATCTGCGCGGCTTGGCGGCGTCGTCGCCGGCATGGAGGAGCAAGGGAGGCCGGGCGTGATGCTGCCGACGGCGCGACGTGCGGGACACCGGCGCGGCCTGGGGGTTGGGCCCGTTTGGGGCCGCATCTGGGCCGGGCGGGCTGACGCCGGTAGGGGCTGCTGCGGCGCCTGGGACGTGGTCATGGAGGAGCTTCCGCCCTTGCAACGGCAGGGGCGCGGTGGGGGCTGGAGGAAGCCAGGGCGGCGGCCCCGGAGCTTTCGACGGCGGGTGGGCCACGGCCGGCGTGCTGCCAGCCGAGGCTTGAGGTGTAGCGGTGGTGGCGGCACACACAGATGGTGGTCTGATCGGTCCCCGATGGGCGGTTGGTGGGGTGCGACACATCATCGGGCGAAAGCCTAGCCCGGGCTGTTGGCCGGGGCCGACAACGGCGACGCCCCCGGGCGCCGCGTCCTTCTCGAAGGTGTCGTGGTGGTGGTGTTCTTGTTCCTCCATGCCGGGTTCTCCGGGGGAAACCCTTGATCCCACGAGATCGGGCGAGGGCGGCGCTCCGGTGTCGTTTGCCTCTTGGGGCCTCACATTGGATGTTCCACCGATCAGCGGGACTTGTGGGCCAATGGTGGCTGGCGGCGGCGAACCTTCGTCTTCGGCTTGGGGGTGCACGGCCCCGGGGCCAGCGTGGATGCCGGAGTGGCGGCTCCGGGGTTTTCATCTCCGCCTTGCGGCGTTGAGGTGACAGAGCGTCGACTTGGGTCGTTTGGGCGTCTTGGTCGTCGTCTTGTTTGGGGCGCAGCCTTGGGGCTGGCGGGGATGTCGGAGCGGCGGCTCAGGATGCTACGCTGCCGTTGTGGTGGCGTCGAGGCTCTTGGTGTTGGCTTTGGTCGCTTGGGCGTTTTGGTCTTCGACCCGTGTGGGCGCGGCTTCGGAGCCGGCGTGGATCGCGGAGCGGAGGCTCCGGACTCTCACCTCCGCCGTGTTGCGTTGAGGGGGCTTGGTGTCGGCCTTGGTTGCTTGGGCAACATGGTCGTCGACCCGAGTGGGGGGGCGCGGCCTCGGGGCCGGTGTGGATCGAGTTTTAACTTTTTTCTTTTTCTAGGCTTTATCCTACGTGTTTGCTTCTACTATATCAATACAAAAGGCAAAGATTTTGCCTCGTTTCAAAAAAGAAAAGAGTGCGCCACCACACGACGCCGCAAGCCACCACTCGAAACCGCTATAACCAAAACCATGTAAATCAGAACAGAAAAACAACAAGAAAACAAAAAAGGCAGCACCAACAGAACCGTACCAGGAGGCTTTCTTGCCGCCGGCCTCGAAGAACCAGGCACATCACCCATGCCAAACACCCAGACTACTAAAAGAAACCATGTAATCGAACTGGAATCACCATAGAAAGAAACTGGCAACCAGCCCAATCATCAATCCGTGAATCCACCAACAACCGGTAAATAAACATAACAGCTAAGACCATATATCAATCAATTATCACTATCACTAAGTTCAAACAAACATATCAAGGTCAACCAAAACTAAAAACAACCATCTAATTAGGTGCCATTACGGAGGCAAAAAAAAGCACAGAAAAAACAAGGAGCAAAGATGAACCTTCGGCCGCAGCTGCGGCAAGTAGCCGAAGGCGGAAACGCCCGCGCTGCCGGCCAATCCCTCACCGCCGAGCCGCCCAGAAGCAACGGACCGCCAAAGGCGGACACGGTCCAGCAACCACCGAATCCCCACCAAAAGAGCAGTAGGAAGTCAGCAAGTCCACACCAGCGCCAACAACACCGGCAGCCCCAAAATATATCGCCACAGATCCAGCTCGGTTCCCGACAGAGAAGGCGGAGAAAGCCAACACAGAAACCCGACGCAGTGGAAAAAAGAAGCACGCACAGCAGTAAAACTCTGTCCACTGACAACTTGGGGCCACGCACAAAAGGCCACCAAACCCGAACCATGAAAGCCCACCCAAGACACCGGCACAACCAGCTGGCCATGAACGGTCGCACGTTCCCTAAAAAAAACCATCGCAAGGAACTCCAGCTGCATGCGCCATCTGCGCCACACATAGACGGCCCACAATCAGTGAGAGCAAACTCGAAGGACCAACAACCAGTCAAACAAAACGCTGCAAGTGCCCTCAAAATGGCCGCAGTCCATGGAACTTATAGCTTAAGTTAATATATACTCATAATCCTCTATTGACTTGTGGGTAAAGGCATCATATGAGAAGGTAGTGAAGGAAGAGAGATCAATGAGAGAAGAGAGCGTATACTCCTAGTCATGAGAATTGAGAAGGTGGTGACGGAAGAGAGACCGATAAGATAAGAATGTGGTTGAGGGTAGGTGAGTAGGTTACCACCGAATCATACATCAAGTAATACGACTACTGGTGCAAGATGATCCAGTATCATTAATGAAATCTGAACACCACATGCAAACTAAGATTGTCTTGAATCACAACTAAATGAAATTTAATACTGACTCATACTTCATATATGTGTCAAACTACCACACCAATTTAGAATTTATTTACTTTATACAGTTTAAATAACGTACTTCATAGATATTTTCCTCCATCTCCTTCTTCACGGTGGCATCCATCCACTGATTTATATCAGAAAATAAGTTGGTGTAGTTTTTACCCCCGGCTTATTCTTCTTCTCAGATAGCTCCTTCACCAACTTACCAATCTCAATGTTCCCATCAATTTTAGCTTGGTTCTCTCTTCATACATTGCCCACAGTTTATGTAGTACATTTTGCAGCTTTTAGGTGGCTACTCAGGATCAACCCAACACATATATCCATTGTATGACATCCTATAAAAAATTGTGAACAATTATAACCACTGATTATATCCACTTATTATCCTACAACTCAGATCAACCATAGACATAAAGTCATGGTAAATCACTCAAACAAACAGTATCAGTAGTAATTATTATCGCTATAGCCACCGATTATATCCACTTATTATTCTAAATAGTCGTCGAAATATCAAATAATTAACAAGTATCCACTTAAAAATAGGCACCGAAATTACTTGGGCATCTAGAAAAACTAGTATCGCTACCATGCCTAATCATTACAACTATTGCACTGATTTAAATCACTACAACATTAGAACTATATCCACTACAAAGATTGCACAATTATTTTTCAATACATCACATCAGCGTGCATTCCAAGCAAACCGCAAGAGAGAGAAAACACTTATAGTATTCACTGAACACACATATTGCATAGACCATGGCAGAGGCCAGCGAAGTAAAATTCCCCTCCCCCCTAATTTTTTTATAACGACCTCCCTTCCCTCGCGTCGTCCCCTAGTGGGCTACTCAGGGGAAACCCTAGACGCCGCCACTAGCCCTCTCCTCCCGGCCTCCTCCTCACCGCTGCTGCCACCAGTCTCATCGCGGTGGCAATGACCTCCTGCCTCCAAAGGTGGCCTGGGGAGATCTGCGATGGACGCGAAGGCTCCGTAGGCGTGTGAGGGTGGCTCCCCCTCTCAGACGACTTGGTGACGCCATGGATTGGTGGCGTCTATGGCGACGATGTCCTCGCAAGGAGGTCGGAGGTGCGGGATCATGGGTACAGGATCCGATGGGATCTGACCGCCTTAGATGCCGGCGGCTCAGCTTGATCTGCGGTGCTACGCGGCCATTGGCCCGAACCTGCAAACGGTTGCTACCAGCGGCGTGGCGAGGCGGGCTTGGTTGACAAGACGGTCCGGATAGAGGTGGGTGCGTAGGACTGCTGCAAGAATCTGGCGGCGGTCGGAGACATCGATGGCAGTGCTAGTGGGCTTCGTAACCTTGTTGATGGTGTTCGTGATGCAGTTCAGGATCCCGCTGATATCGCTCCAGGGGAAACCCTAGAACCTTTCTGGGTCGCACGTTGGCGGCACTTAGCGTTGTTCGACTCCTTGGAGGCAGCACGTGGGAGTTAGATCTGGCTTGGGGGACCCGTGGCAGATGGTGGTGTTTGAGATGATGGAATGGTGTTGTATCTACCGCATCGATGATGACAACTCTCGGCGGCGTGGCGCTGCGGAGTCTCCTTGACGTACGCGGGATGATGGATGCACGCAGGGTGGAGGTGTTGTTTGGCGCGGTAGCGGCTTTGACGGCACACTGATGACTCCCAAGTGCAGGAGATCAATTGTACTACCTTTCGATAAGTATTTGAGTGTCGAACCCACGAGGAGCTGAAGGTAAGCTATCTATTCTCTAAAGCCCTATAACCCTCTTATATGGCTGTTTACGCAAAGCAATAAGTTTGACTAAAAGGAACTAACTAATTAAAAGCAAGTGACGTGGAGTGTGGTTTGTCTAGTAACTAGTGAAGCAAGTTTAAAATGCAAGTAATCCTAGAGCAAGTTTCTAAAGCAAGTTTCTAAGCAAGTTTCACAAGTAGCAAGCAGCAAATATCTCAAGTATCTCAAGGGAGCAAGTGTTCTAGCAATAGGTGTTTCATTCGTGTGGTTGTCACAATTAGTGAAGCACATGTTTTAGTCTTAGTTGTTTCTTCTAGGAAGGAGCCATGAATAGGTATAGTCAAGTAAATGATCTACAACCCCTTATGATGGATCATGTGGCCAAGTAAATGACTGCACAAGATTGATTAAGACATAAAGTCCCACCATAGCCTTACGTTCTAAGGTCCCCTATATATATCCCCTAATAACTTAACTTTGTGGCTCGGTCTCAGGTTACTGTCACTCCCAAGTCACCACCACTCCATTATGCTACCGGTGATCACCTTACACGCATTCCCCAACATATGCGTGCACTCATATATTGTACATAAAGACAATCATAGAAGATAACAAACTTGTATGCAACCAATCAACGAACTATTTCACCATTGCCAAGAACAATTCACTACTCAAACATAGACGGGGAGACACAATACATTAAGGGAATATAGTATTGCATCATACATCATGTTTGCCAAGAGATTACAGTGGAGATATGGAGCTGATCTTGCTGTAGATGTTGATGATGAACACGCCGGAGCGGGGTGGAGCCCTCCGGGGGTGATCCCGGTGGCGTTTCCCCCCTCCGATTTTCTCCGGCGGCAACCTTCTGTCTCTCTGTTTCGTGGTTTCGTCTCTTGGCGCCGCCTCCTCCTCGAAAAGGCCAAGGGACCCTTTATATAGTCGTTTTTAGGTCACGAGACACTCGGGAGAAGAAAGATCGACGGCATCGGAGCCACGGGGGCAAAACGGGGGCCCCACACGCGGCCAAGGAATCTGGCCGCGTGGAGGGTCCTCTTTTCCACCTGGTTGGCCTTTTGGCCCTCTACTTTGGCCCATGTTCTTCGTCTCAAAAATTCTGAACCGTGCTCTTTGGCCTTGCCCTTTTTGGAGCCCCGAAGCTCCCGGAAAGTCGAAAACACTAAAAAGTACGTTTTCTGGAAAAACAGGGTTAGAACCAAAAGAAGAGGGATTGTTCAGAAAATCCCCCAAATCATTATAAAACATGAATATAAGTTGCTAATATGTAGGAAAAACAAGTAATAACATGCAAAGTTCATGTATGCATTTTACATGCATCAACATCCCCAAGCTTAACCCATGCTCGTCCTCGAGTATGAAGGTGATAAAACTAACATGGACTTTGCATATTGAAACAATCATGAGATATCAAGGAGGATTATTCATGCTACATATAATCAAATGATTAATACTAGAAATGAGTAGCAATATACAATTCATGTTGTAAGAAATATCAAATATGCAAGCAAAGATGCTTCATGAAAGTTCACAAAGTGTATAATGAAATAAAAGCACTATGGACCAAATGCATACACAAAATGAAAAATAAAACCCTATATTGGTCAAATAATAGCATAATGTAAAATAGAAAGTATGGTGGACACTTTGGAGAAAATTGAGTAGAGGTAAAACATGATAAAATCTTATTTAGCCTCTAAATTATTCAACTAAAATTACTAATTGAAATGTGGTATCCATTGATCTAGGACTCTCATTGCCCATTTATCACTAGCATCTTAAATGGTGAATGTTGAAGTAATGTGAATGACAAGGTGGTTGAAAGCCTCATGCCCCGTGAGTGTGAAAACCTACGCCGTGATTACTCAATTTAAGATTCCTAATAAGCTTTGTACAATCATAATAAGTATTAATGATATCATAGAGAACCGCAAAGAGGTACCTCTTGCCCCATGACATGGAAACAAGCCCATGTCACAATGACAAGACAAACAAATGGAGTAGACTCATCATCCTTTTTATTTTCATTCACTATTATGCATAGCTTCTTATTTTATTGTAGAATGTGTTGTAGAGTCACTCAAGCTGTAAGTAAATTTCCACCATGATCAAGCATGGCTTGGGTTAGCGGTCCAATGCGTTTCTCTAGTCATAAATATACTTACTCATCAAAACTTACTATTCCTCTATTTCATTTCGGCATGGCAGGAGTCCAAAAACAAAAGTACATGATATCAACCAAATGTAAATTTTTGTGCAATGTTGAAAGCTTTCCAGTGATACACGTTTATAGCTAGCTCCCAACCAAACACTTTTCAAACGCAAAACTTTTAGCTCCCGTTATTGGGTCATGTTTATTAAGTGCAATGAAAAGTAAAGGTGTGCATTCAAAAGTTCGTGAGAGTCCTATCCCAAATTCAGCTCATGACAATTAATAAAGTGAATATCTTAATTTAGAACATAAATAACACTATAACATGGTGAACATACTCGGAATAGCTCTGAAGCTAATAGGTAGATATGGTGGACTCACTGGAAATACTTGGCTAAAGGGTGTTGGAAACAAGTTTATACTTGTTGGAATTTTTACTTTTTTGGCTAGCAAGAGGGAGATAGTTGACCAGCTACTATGCATGCATTAGTGTCCATAGAACTACTCATTTCATGACAAACTAAATAAACCAGCAATTAACATCAAGGACATGAATAAGAGATAGCTCAAGATAACATTATTGCAAATTTCTACACATAAAAAGCCTATAGATCATGCAAACATATGTAGCTATTCAAATCAACCATGGCATCCCTATTCCAAGTCATAATACTAGCATCCAATACATTCCAACCCCAAACTCCAGTAGCTCAATCTCATATAAAATGATGGGTGTGGTCTTATCAAAACAAAAATAAAAACAAAAATTAGACGCTTCAAGTCTCTACGATAAATGCTTTGCTTAGAAAAACAGAAAGTAGACGTGTGCTAACCAAAAGAGTGTAGCTCCAGTGAGTGTTCATCACATCCCCAAGCTTATGGCTTTCACCATTCTTGGATGTCTTGAGACGCGGCTCCTCTATTCCCTGTAAAAAAACTTCACAAAACATGTTTCTCCCATTCTTTTTCTGTGGGGTGAGATTAGTAAGGACAAACAAATCACATGCTTGCTGTGCAAAATTCCAAATCAAATGCTCCAGTAGATAGACAATAAGGTTCATTATGTTGTATGTTCACTCTCTTTCTTGAAAGAATCATGGAAATTCGATTCCCAATCCCAAAGAGTGCATAAAACAAAAGAAGGCAGAATCTGTCCAGAAAAGCAACATCAGCAAAACGAACGTTTTTCCCTAATCTAGACTCGTCAAAAAATTAAGCCAATTTTTGTGCTTACAGAGGACGAAAAGTTGCATAACATAATAAAAAATTAGCTCAATACGACATACCAATAAAAAACATAAAATCATACGGTGAGCAGACTCGTGCTGAAACAGAAATTTCATGCACTAGGATAGCAACTTATAAGTCCAAATGGGTTTGACTTGACTCTTTATTAAAAACTCCAGAATAAAAAATAAAAAAAACTAATCTCTTGAGACAGCAAGAGGACACTAGGAAAATCCAAACAAAAACAACCGGGTTGCCTCCCGTAAAGCGCTTTCTTTATAGCCATATAGCTAGGCTTTACTTACTTAACATCATGATGGTTGGAGTGAGGTGGCTCGGCATCCCCAAGCTTGGATTCTTGTACTTATTTGATACATGTAGGGTGATCCCAGGGGTACATCGCCAAGCTTGATTGGTTGTCCCTGTTGATCTTTGTTCATCTCACTCAACTCTTCCTCCTGAAAAATTCTTCTTACACAAATCTCAACATAAAACTTGATTAGAGGGGTTAGTGCCTCCATAAATAAAATCCACATAGGTACAGAAAAGACACATCATGAGTTGATTATAAATATTAACTATTGTTACTACAGTTGTGCATTGCTCCTTGATCAAAAGAACCACACAAAACACAAGTAATGAGAGCAATGCAAAATAAAGACATAATCTGCCAAAAACTGAACAGACCGTAAATAGTGAATTTTTAGAGGCACTTAAGTTGCTCAAATCAGAAAACTTAAAACTAATTAAATATGTAGTGATGAATAAATATTGATGTCGTAAATTACCAGGTCAAAATTCCACTTCTGTGATTTTAAACATTTTTCGCAGTGAAGTTCAGGAATCTGTTTTCTGGACAGTTAATTACTATTGTTTAATCCTATCTCTCATATAAGATTATTCTTGCCATTTAAGATGAGAAATAAGACAGAAATGTGATGTTACAGTAGTGAACTAATATTTTTATTGTTTTTAGCTTTGGAAAAAGTTTTAATGATAGAGACTTTGCAATGGTTTCATTGGCATGAACAACACATGTTCAAGGTTGACCCCAACTTCTCCATTACTCATCCTTCTCATTTACTTTCCCAATTTTTTTATAAAATGAAAATCTTAAACTAAATGATACATAACAGTAGGTAAAGGCATTTTACATGTTGTAAAGACATAAATGTGTGCTCAAACTGAATAGGAAATTAAAGCATAAGGAACACACCAAAAAATATTAAACAATTTATTTTTAAGTCTAACCCATTTCCTATGCATTGGCATTTTGTAATGAAACAAATAAAAGAAGCACATAATAGCAAGAATAGAAAGGTAGATCAAGTGCAACTTCAATACTTTCAGCATAAAGAGAGGAAACTTAATATTGTTGAAATATGTGTAATCATGTTTCCCTCTCTCATAATAATTTTCAGTACCATCATGAATAGATTCAACAATATGAATATCACATAAAACATTCTTATCATGAGCCACATGCATAAAAGAATCACTACTCTCCACATAAGTAAAATCCTCATTAGTGATAGTGGGAGTTAAACATTCATAATTTTCATTGCAATCATCATATATAGGAGGCATAGTATCATCAAAGTGAATTTTCTCCTCCAAGCTTGGGGAACTAGAAATATCATGCTCATCAAAACCAACTTCCCCAAGCTTAAAACTTTCCATAGAATCAGCAAGTATATCATTTTTATCCTCAATAGTAGGGGGACTAAAAATATCATATTCATCAAGACAAACTTCCCCAAGCTCAAGGTTTTCCTTAGCAATAAAGGTGTTCAAAGAATTAGTACTACCACAAATATAATTGTTGTGCAAATAATTTTTCAATTTCTCCTCAAACACTTCATGTCCTAATTCAAGGTAGATATTATACAGTTCTAAAATTGTTTGGTTGTTTTCCATTTTATATTTATTTTTTGTGTTTTAGGTTTATATGTTAGTATGCAATGCAAACAAGAATAAAAGCTTAGCACAACGCTCCCCGGCAACGGCGCCAGAAAAGTGCTTGATGACTCCCAAGTGCAGGAGATCAATTGTAGTACCTTTCGATAAGTATTTGAGTGTCGAACCCACGAGGAGCTGAAGGTAAGCTATCTATTCTCTAAAGCCCTATAACCCTCTTATATGGCTGTTTATGCAAAGCAATAAGTTTGACTAAAAGGAACTAACTAATTAAAAGCAAGTGACGTGGAGTGTGGTTTGTCTAGTAACTAGTGAAGCAAGTTTAAAATGCAAGTAATCCTAGAGCAAGTTTCTAAAGCAAGTTTCTAATCAATTTTCACAAGTAGCAAGCAGCAAATATCTCAAGTATCTCAAGGGAGCAAGTGTTCTAGCAATATGTGTTTCGTTCGTGTGGTTGTCACAATTAGTGAAGCACATGTTTTAGTCTTAGTTGTTTCTTCTAGGAAGGAGCCATGAATAGGTATAGTCAAGTAAATGATCTACAACCCCTTATGATGGATCATGTGGCCAAGTAAATGACCGCACAAGATTGATTAACACATAAAGTCCCACCATAGCCTTACGTTCTAAGGTCCCCTATATATATCCCCCAATAACTTAACTTTGTGGCTCGGTCTCAGGTTACTGTCACTCCCAAGTCACCACCACTCCATTATGCTACCGGTGATCACCTTACATGCATTTCCCAACATATGCGTGCACTCATATATTGTACATAAAGACAATCATAGAAGATAACAAACTTGTATGCAACCAATCAACGAACTATTTCACCATTGCCAAGAACAATTCACTACTCAAACATAGACGGGGAGACACAATACATCAAGGGAATATAGTATTGCATCATACATCGTGTTTGCCAAGAGATTACAGTGGAGAGATGGAGTTGATCTTGCTGTAGATGTTGATGATGAACACGCCGGAGGGGGGTGGAGCCCTCCGGGGGTGATCCCGGCGGCGTTTCCCCCCTCCGATCTTCTCCGGCGGCAGCCTTCTGTCTCTCTGTTTCGTGGTTTCGTCTCTCGGCGCTGCCTCCTCCTCGAAAAGGCCAGGGGACCCTTTATATAGTCGTTTTTAGGTCACGAGACACTCGGGAGAAGAAATATTGACGGCATCGGAGCCACGGGGGCAAAAGGGGGCCCCACACGCAGCCAAGGAATCTGGCCGCATGGAGGGTCCTCTTTGCCACCTGGTTGGCCTTTTGGTCCTCTACTTTGGCCCATGGTCTTCGTCTCGAAAATTATGAACCGTGCTCTTTGGCCTTGCCCTTTTTGGAGTCCCGAAGCTACCGGAAAGTCTGAAACACTAAAAAGTACGTTTTCTGGAAAAACATGGTTAGAACCAAAAGAAGGGGGATTGTTTAGAAAATCCCCCAAATCATTATAAAACATGAATATAAGTTGCTAATATGTAGGAAAACAAGTAATAACATGAAAAGTTCATGTATGCATTTTACATGCATCACACACCTGACAAGGTTTCTACGCCGATCACTCCAGAAGATGGTTTCACGGAAGACGGCGACAACGCCTTCCGAGCGTGCACACACGGTGTAAACTGCGGACCAGCTGGACCGGTTTGTGCTCCCGGATCGCCGTCGGGCAACTTGGTGACCAATTAGATGATGCACGTTGGTATGCAAGGTCAGAGCACACGGCTCCGATCAAGTCCATCCCCTTCATCAAGTTTGTAGGTGTGGTGATTTTTGTCATCAGAAAGGTGGCTTCTGGATGATCTGTGTAATACTTTGTAAGACTTTGTCGTTTTGCTTTTATTATTAATAAAAAAAACGTCTGTGGGCATCATTTTGATGCTGACGCCGGTGGTAGAGCCCCATTTCAGAAGAAAAAAATGACATCATGTGTTCATCCCTTCAAAAGCAACGAACTTCTCTGACAATTGCTTGTGGATGCGGCAAGCCTCGGTCGAATCCAACACAATCTCATAGAAGGTGTGGTCCTCGATCGAGGCTAGAGCATATTCCGTCTCAAGGAACTACAAATCGGCCATACATTGCATCGAATCGAGGTCCATCGAGGCAAAATCAAAAATCCCCATATCGAAACCAGCCTAAACACTTACCCTAGAAATCGATATGGGGGAAATCACATACATCATCTATCCATGACTCGGGGAGTTGTCGCCATCATTCCAGATCGGCATGGAAACAAAAGCGGCAGGCACGGACAATCAAAGACGGGCATGACTGGCCTTCAGCCATGGCGGGGTGCGAGTGTGGAGTGAGTAGCACGCACGAGTGAAGCTCGGTTAACGCAGCTGTGGTCCGAGACCAGCGAACCGAGACAGTTATCTCCATGCGACCTAGCGGTGGGTCCCACCGTTAGATAACGGCGGTGTCTGCATGCCGTCACAGTCGCCCTTGTCAGACTCCATGTCAATTTGTGTTCAGTTTGCCTTTAGGATTTTTGTGGGGAAACAATTTAAGGATTTGTAACGGGATTTTGCCTTAAAGAACTAAAGTGGTATCAAATGATAAATTTTGCTAGAAAAAAGATAGTTTTATGCTACTACTAACTCACCGAACTATTTTACTTTAATGGGAAAATTCAATGCGTTGACATGATTGTTCACCATCCAATGTACCCACCTTATGTTCACGCAAGTTTTTTTTTCATCTACCCTATTTGATGCCTTACGTGGATCTGGAAGATTTGGCAATATAAACATGCCTATGTTCAGCCCACACCCAAGATATGTGTCTCGCCATTTCAATTCGTTGTTGTTCACTTATCACATGGTGGGCATGGAAGGCTTTGGGACGTTTACAACCACAGTATCTTGAGTTGACACGACATGGCCTGTAGGTTTCACTCATGGGATCTCCGATGAAATGGAGTATTGCGTCGTGCTACTGTGTCTAGTATATCCATGTAGATGTAGTTACCTCAATAATGGTAGGAAAATGCTTGATCACGGTCCTAAGCGCATCCACAAAAGGCCGAGATTCAAATGAGACCCAAATGTTTTCTCAAGTAATGTAGGTGGCTGTTACGGTAGACTTGAGTCAGATTACGGGAGGCTTAGTGATTCTCGGCGCACTTGCTGAAACACAGGAGAAGGAAGTACTACTTCGCAGTCTGTGTTTCTGTATGATGATGATGATGTGACACAACCGTGACCCCACTTAGTAGTGACCAAAACTCCATGATCACCGTACCTACAACAGCTCCGTTACGCCCTGCGCCATCGCGCGGCCTGCCGGCCGTTTACCAGCACCGGCGCGCCCGCGATCCGGTGACATGTTGCCTTCCGCCGTGGCGGCTCCGCACCGAGTCCGAGCCAGAGGACGCAGATTTATGGGAATATTTCTGAAAGATCCTTGTTGATTAGACCTCGCGATGCTTGCTCTGACCCTGACCAGCCATGCCCCATGCCAGGGGCGGAGCTGGGGGTGGTGCTACCGGTGCTGTAGCACCTGCCCATCAGCTGCCATACAGTGAGTGTTTGTTAAATTTCAAACAAATAAATGTGAAAAACCTAGGTAATTAGCACTACTACACCAGTATAGCACCAGTCCTAGGTTCTTTCTGGCTCCGCCCCTGCCCCATGCCCCTGTTCTGTTCACTTGATTTGTCACTGCGAGCGAGTCTCCCTCAGTAGTGCAAGCGTTCGTCACAGACCGTCTACCTTCCCCATTCTATTCCAAGTACGACCGCACGATTCAATCCAAGTGAAGCGATTTTTTCCATGCCTTGGAGGCTTGGACTGTTTAATTGTGTGTACACTCCCGGGTATTCTTATTTTGATCGCTCTCTATCGTTTCTGCTGTAGAGGCTCTGCGTTGGACCTGACGGCTGGCAGTTTATTTTTTAGAACTCCCTTGGTATTGTTGTGCCTCCTCGTATCCTTGTACTTGCTAAAAGAAAGAAAACGAGTTTAGCATATATGTCAGTAGATTTCATCTGCTCAGAACCCAAAAGAAGGGACTCCTTCATTCCTGGATTTGAGTGCATTGCCATTATGCCATAGCAGTTGACCATTCATAGGACTTTCAGCTTTGATCTATGATTTCAAAGGAGAGAATTTTTTTTAGACTAAAAGGGGCTCAACCCCCTCCCCCTCCCCCCCCCCCCCCCCCCCCTCCCCCTCCCCCCCCGATTTTCATTGAAACCCACAGCGAGTAACAAGGGAAGCTCGAGCCAGAGTGCAAGACTAGAAATTAAAAAGGACGTTTATCAGAACACCACAAACCCAAAAGCACCAGGGGAAAACCTAGCAACTACTGACTTTTAGCAAGAAACTTGTCAAAGAGCTGGTTGACGGTTTCCTCCTAGGTATCTTCATGGATGGGGAGGAGTTGTTCACGGTTCTAGGGTCGAGGAGTCATTGTGAGGCGGTGCGCAAAAGCTCGCCTCACAACTTGTTCAGCGTCTGAGCAGACTTGTTGAGGTGTATCGAGACAGGGGGCTAGCCAAGATTTTTCCACTGATCTAGCTCGCATGCCACCCTCCTCTAGATATCCTGAATACCTGGCTAGTCCTTTTCCTGAAAACAGATATCATTACGCTATTTCCAGAGAGAGCACAACACAACAATGCAAATGAAGTTAATAATAGAATTCTTCTTCTCACTTAGCTGCCATCTAGCAATCGACTCGGAGTTGGAACCAACTCCAACTCCCAATATAGTCGAAATCACAGGCCAAATCAATTTGGCGACAAAGCAATCAAAAAACAAATGATGAGTAGTTTCAGATTCAGATCAAAATAAACATGACTCGTCAGCAACGACTCTGCACTTAGCAGCATTGTCTCTAGTGAGTAATCTATTATTATCTAACAACCATAGAAAAATTTGAATCCGAGCAGGAACCTTAAGGTTCCACACTGTAGGGGTATGAATAGGAATAATTCCTCTATGGTTAACAAAAGAATAAAAAGAGGTAACACTGTATTTTCTCAAGACTGAAACATCCACATTGGTACATCCTCATCTGTAGAGAGATGCATTGTTCTCACAAGCTAGCAAAGCTCCAGCTAATGTTGAAAGCCTTCAGGAGAAACATTCCTCCTGAAGGTGAGCCTCAACTCATTATCTTGCACAGCTTGTGCCTGTAATTTGTGGATCATTGGAGATTTCAAAAAGGTCCCAGAAACAGACAACAATTTCCACCTAAACCCACACTTGGCAGCTCTAGCAGCACACATCAGCCCTTTCCAGAAAGGGGAGCAGATGATGGGTACAGAAGAGAAAAATATTTCGGGTAGAGTCATACTTGAAATCAATGATCTTCCTCCAAATATTTGTTGAGTCGGCGTGATATCTACTAATCCAAGATGACAACAAGCATAAGTTGAAGTCACCAAGGTTTTGAACTCCAAGCCTCCAAATTATTTTTTCAAGCTCACCAAGTCCCAGTTAGCTAGGTGGTACTTCTTGTTAATATCAGAGTCACTCCATAGGAAGTGGGCCATTTGAGAGTTGATAGCTTTAATAGCACATTTGGGAAATTTTATGACTGATAGCAGATACATGGGGATAGTAGTTATACATGCTTTGAGAACGACCAACCTACTTTGATAAATACCTCTCCAACCAGCAAACCTTTTAAAGATCTTGTTAACAATGGGCTGGAGATCTTCTTTTTTGAGTTTAGCAAAATGGAGAGGTACACCAAGGTACTTGCAAGGAAAATTAGAAACCTTACAACAGAACACTTGTGCATACAAGTGGACTTGGTCAGGCTCAACATGAATTGTCATTAGGTCAGTCTTATGGTAATTTATCCTCATGCCATACATGCTCTCAAAACATGAGTGTAGCCATTTAAGATTCCTAGCAGAGGCTAGCTGAGCTTCAAGGAAGACATGCTCTCAAAACATGAGTGTATCCATTTAAGATTCCTAGCAGAGGCTAGCTGAGCTTCAAGGAAGAGGATAGTGTCACCAGCATACTGGAGGCTAATGACACCACTTGGAACAACCTAAGGGAGCAGTCCCTTAATCAGTCCAGCACTGGCAGCTTTGAAAAACATCTTAGAAAACACATCAGCCACCAAATTGAATAGGATTGGGGAGCTAGAGTCACCTTTCTTAAGGCATTTTCCTTCCTTAAAGTAGGCACTACTCTCATCATTAACCCTCACATACATGTGGCCACCAACCAAAAGGGCCCTGATCCACCCTCTAATGACTTGACCAAAACCCCTGGACTGGAGCATTTCATCAAGGAACCCCAGTCCACTCTATCATATGATTTTTCATATTCTAGCTTAAGAACCAAAGATAATTCCCCTCTAGAGTGGGCAGCATGGATAAGTTTCTGAGCAGACACCACACTCTCAATAATGAAGCGGTGGTCTGGTTATTTTGAAATGATTCTACTGCCAACACTCGATAACCTATTAGTAATCGCCTTCGAAATAATTTTCAAGTTGGAATTTCCTAAGCTAATATGTATGAATATCTTCATATCCCTAGCATCAACCTCTTTTGGGATCAAGGTAATGATTGAATAGTTGAGTCTGGCAACAGACATGTCCGCAGTTTCAAAGGCCCTAACTATGGACATGAAATCATGCTTGAAAAGGTCCCATAATTTTTGGTAAAATAGAAAATAAAATCCATCAGGACTAGGGGCACCAGCTGCATAAGAGCCAAAAACTGCCTCCTTGATCTCCTCCAAGGAAAAGGATGTTGGATAAGGGCATTTTCCTCTCCAATTACCAAATCATCAGGGTCCCAGAAATAAGGACCCAGGGACAGGTGAACTCTTGGTTCAGTTGCAAACAAGGACTTGTAGAAGTCTGAAGCAACCTTAATTAAGCATGTCTGTATCATTGCTAACAGGGCTAGAGGTTCCATCAAGGACAACAATTTTCTTCTTTTTTCTCCTTTGGTTAGCGACATGAAAGTAGGAGGTATTTATATCCCCCTTCTTAATATATTTATCTCTAGATCTTTGCCAAGCTTTGGTATCTTCTAGTTTAAGGAGACTATTCCATTCAATACTAATTTGATGAAGCCTGCCTTTTTCCTCTATAGAGAGAAGGCAAGATTTAGAAAAATATCTAGGGTATCAAACTCGTGAGCCAACTCTAGCTCTTTTTTATTGTTTGCAGCATCAACATTGATACTCCACCCTTTACATGTATTCCTAAGAAGCCTAAGTTTGAACTGCCACCTATCAATAGGTGACTGCAAGGGCCAAGGGGCATTCCAAATCCTATTGGCAAAATCACTAAACTCTAGAGACTCCAGCCATCACTTCTCAAATCTAAACAACCCAGGGGGAAGGAGAGGATGGTTATCTTTTTCCCCATCATGTTGCTCAATCCTCTCCACTTTTAGAAAACGGAACCTAAGCTGGCCCCTCTTAACCACAAGCTTCCGTCACTCCTACATATAGAAACTTCTGAAATCAGTACTGTCACGCACTCAACACTATAGCAATGCAGATGCGTATAGATGGGCATATATAACTCACACCCACTAAGAGCTCAAAGCATTCGACAAAATTACACTATATTGGCATTATTTGCTATGCACAAATAGAGATATACCATTATTTAAGATTGTCCTTCGATATTACATAGGTACAAACACTTGGGCATGTCCGGTATGAAGATAATACATAGGATCCTCGGTACTTTTTGTTATCATGTGATGTCACTCCCGTGCGATGGTAACCAGCTGCTTGCCGACATTGCGCCCAGAGAAGATCCCGATAAGCGCTGCCGGTACCTTTTCGATCCCTTCAACAATATCCTCAATGAATGTAATCTTCCCTTCCTTGAGGTAACCCGCCATCTCCTCCTCTGTCGTGGTGGTGTCACGGCAGATGCCATGGGATGGCTAAAGATGTGGGGACGAAGGACGCTGGAGGTGCTCGGGGAGGGATCACGCGACGAGTAGCCGCGTGAGGTACGAAGTAAACACTACAAACAACACGATCTACCCAGGTTCAGGGCCCTCGTGTGGAGGTAAAACCCCTACTCCTGCCTTTCTTTGTATATTCTGGTGTCTCACCGAGTAGCCACAGTACAATGTTCTTGCTACCGAGTAGCCACTCTCCTCTCTAGATGATGAGCTAGGTCAAGAACTTAGGGTTTCTCTATGTCCCAGCCTCTGATCCTCACGCAAGAGGCGGCGGGGCACCTTATATACATGGTGCCCAGCCGGATACGTCCAAACATGGACAAGTGTCGACATAGTGTGCACATCGTCCTTCTTCCGGGTTCCCGCTGACAGCTTTGGTTCCTAATCTTGGATGCATCTGGAAAGTCGTTGGGCAAAACAAGGGGACAGACTGGTATCACTGTGCCAAACACAGAGTAGGCCCCCCTTATCCTGCCACGGCCTGCTTCCATGCTGTCACTGTCAGGCAGGCCGGTCCCAGATGAACAGTAGTTCGAATACTGCCAAGTACGGACCCAGGATACGCGGGATCCTGTGTCAGAACGGCTCCTTTGACTTTCTGGCCCGAGTAGGTTCCCGCCAAATCTACTCGGGCCAACTCTTCTACTCGAATAGATGTAACTTGACTGATATCTCCTTTCGGTCATCTTGAGGTGAGACTGAGTAGCGGTCGATCGGGTAGCAAGTACCGGGTAGTCGGCTACTCGACCAAACCTCTCTTCTGTAAGACGCCTTTACCACTTGCCTTTACCCTACTCGGGGGTAACCCCCCGACAGCAGTCCCCGAAGCTGGTTGAGCCTTGTGAACTCGTTCACTAGGCTCTGCCAGCTTAAAACCAATCTTTGCAATCATAGCCCTTGAACCTCAAGATGCCGAGTAAATGACCTCCGAGTAGCTCTCAGAGTAGTACCTTAAGTTTCCTCTCCTCTGCGTAGCAGATGACTTCTACTCTGCGACCGAGTAAAAAGACTTGGAGAATTTTCTTGAATTGATCCTCTGCAGCGCAGAGCACGATCCAGCCCTTCGCACAGCAACTGAACACGTGTCAAGCATCCGTGACCCCGTCGTTTCGTTGCCACGACACGACGTGCCACGTGCCCAGTTTTCACGGGGCAGGCCCACTGATCCGTTATGTCCCATCACGCGCGGTAATTGGCCACGATCTGGTAGTGGGATCAATTGCGGCCGTTACGCGCGCATCCCGCGCTTGTGTGCGTTTCCATGCGGCCACAGGCCCCACCACAGGCCACGATCGATCCCACTCCCCCGATGGTAACGGTAAAATCGCGGAGAGGATATAAATACCTCCGCCGGTAACTTCCTTTTCTTCTCCCTTCGCACTTTCCCCTTTTCGTTTCCCTGTTCTTCTCCGCCGCCGAGCTCTCCGCCGCCGCGCAATCTTTTGCGCCGCCGCGAATCCAATCCAACCAATCAAACCTTCCCGATTCTTTCCGCCCCTCCTACTCGCAATCATGTCTCGCGCCGGCTGGGCTGGCTCGCATGTCACCGCCGAGGATTGCGCCTGGCTCGTGAACACTAGGAGGGTTCCTCCTGGTGTTCAATGCCGGCCATCTAGGGGCGAGCTCGTGCCTGCCCCGGAGGAGGGCGAGCACGTTGTGTTCCTGGCGCATTTCGAGCGCGGCTTTGGCCTGCCGGCGTCCGACTTCCTCCGCCGCTTCCTCGACCACTTCGGCCTTCAAATGCATCACCTGCCGCCCAACGCCGTCGTCTTCCTCGCCTACCACGCCGTGGTGTGCGAGGCCTTCCTCGGCGTCCATCCAACAACGGACACCTGGCTCAAGTACTTCCACCTCCGCCAGCAGACCGTCGGGAAGAAGGAAGGCGCGGGTGTTCCACGGGCAACCGACACCGGCTGCGCCATGATGGTGCAGCGGTCGGGGACCAATCACCCCCGAATCAAGGGGCTGGAGTCCGTGCGGATGTGGCAGAAGACGTTTCTCTACGTCAAGAACATCCCCGCCACCGAAGGAGGACTGGTGACCGATAGGATCAATCTTCCCGCTTGGAGCAACCGTGCTCCCACCGGGAAGAACTGGAAGGCGAAGCCCGCCAACGACCTCCACGCGAAGGAGATTGAAGCGCGGCTCGGCGCTCTGATTGACGAGGGCCTCAAGAGCGATGATCCAGTGGCATGCTGGATCAAGAATCGCGTACTGCCTCTGCAGGAGCGCAGCCACCTGATGTGCTACATGGGTGGCCCCCGCGACTGCACCAGGACAACCACCATCGAGCTCGACAACGCGGACGTCCCCGAGCACGCAAGGGCCATCCTGACGACGAACCTCGACGAGCACTGGCAGTATGGGTTCATCCCATTCAGCCGCACGAAGCCGATTTCGCGGGTACGCTCTTCTTTCTCTGCTTTCTGTACTATGTATTCCGAGTAGCAAACTTCTTATTCGCGCCGCGACTAGCAATCATAGTCTGTACCGAGTAGAGTACTTAGTAGAATTGTATAGGCTTAGTGTGCTTTGTGCCTGCACGCCGTTCCGAGTAGAACATTCGGTACACTTACTTAGGCTTGGTGTGCTTCGTGTTTGCACGCCTATCCGAGTAGGACATTCGATAAAATTACTTAGGCTTAGTGTGCTTTGTGTTTGCACGCCTATCCGAGTAGGACATTCGATAAAATTACTTAGGCTTAGTGTGCTTTGTGTTTGCACGCCTATCCGAGTAGGACATTCGATAAAATTACTTAGGCTTAGTGTGCTTTGTGTTTGCACGCCTATCCGAGTAGGATACCATTCCGCTACTCGGCTAGCTGGTGACACTTCTCCGCTCTTCAGGTCCTCACTCGCCTGCTTGCGGAGAGCTGCGAACGTTTCGAAGGCAACTGGTTTCCTGACCGAGAGGAGGACGACCAGGCCTCTTTTGAGACCGCTGACCAGATCAACCTCCCTCGCTCCCCCACCATGGAGAAGCAGCACGCGGAAACGTCTCTCCGCGACTGGTCTGAGGATGAATTTGAAGGTAACCGCGCACTTGCTTTGCTTGTTCACGAGAAACACCGATCCACTGTTTGTTGTTTCTGATTTGCTCCTCTTCTTTCCCTGGATCCGCAGATGATGTTGCTGAAGAGAACGAGGATGAGGCCGAAGACGAGAACAAGAAGGAGGGCGATAAAGCTCTTGTCGTCAACCCTCTTTCTATCGCTGCCCCTGCCACTCGCAAGCGGACAGGCAGCGGCGCCCAAGAGCCTCCCGACAAGAAGAGAAAGGCAGCCGAGGAGAAGAAAACGACCAAGGTGGTCGTGAAGAGACCAAGGCGAAAACTCGCCTCCACCAGCGCGTAAGTTTCTTCTCTGTTGTCTCCCTTCTCGTACTATGTTATTTTCCCCAATCCTCTTCTAACTTCTGAATTTCTTCTTCTCTGCAGACCTCCCATGGACGCGAATGCTGCTCTCGCACCCGACCAGGCTAAGAAGCCAGCAGCGCCACTTATCAACCTCGACGATGACGAGGATAACACTACCAATGCACAGAGCACTGATGCTCAAGGAGCAGATTCAGAGAAACAGTCAGCAGCACAGGACACTCCCGCCCACCAGGAGAGACCCCCTTCTCCTCCGGCCAACACTGCCGAGGAGACTCAAGACGAAGAGATGCCGGATAACACTGCCCTCGAGCGGCCAGAGGCCGAACAGGAGCAGCCACACACAGACGCTGCAGGCCAAGTGAACCCCGCTGCCGAACAGCGGGTGGAAGATGCCACCATGACAGATGCTACCCCGAAAGATCACTACCCATTGAGTGATGCGCAAACAAGCGCCGCACCGAGTAGCGCCCAGCCGATTGGCGCACCGGATAGCGTTCCCCTGACGCCGCCAACCGACCAAGCCAGGCGACAAGCCCTGGATGCTTTGAAGGAGGAGGTCGAGAAGAGGGCAGCCGAGAAAGAAGCTGCCGAGAAGATCGAGGCTGAGAAGAAGATAGCCGAGAAGGAAACCGCCGAGAAGGCGAAGGCCAAGACTGAGGGGAAAAAGCCCGAGAAGCAGAAGAGCGAGAAGCCAACCGCTCAGAAAGAAAAGGCGATGAAGCGAGCTACCGAGCAGATTCCGCCGACATCGACTGGACAATCCAAGCAGTTGGTCATCCGCAATCCCAGTGCGGTTCCTGCTGCTGCAAACATAGCTGACCAGCCCCTCTACTTGGACTACATGGTGAAGGTCAGTCAACAGCGCCAGATTGGCCTTTCTGTCGAGGACCGGAAGATTGCTCTTACTAAAGGAAGGAAGGCCGTGGCGACGGACTCCAGGCCCCCGGCCCCCGTCTCTATTGCTTCTTGGGGAGCTCAAGATCAGCCAATATCATCTCAGAGCCTCGAGCAGGTACTCGACTTGGTGGCTTCATCGACGCCAAATGGGACAGCAAGCTTCTCGGCACAGAGAAGTGGAACGGCCTTGGCCTGGGCGACATAGATCACATGCGGGTCGAGTGGAACAAGGTGGACTTGGGCTACAAACCCATGACCGTCTCCTCCAGCACCGCTACCCTCGCCGCCAAGATGTTCGTGCACCGCAAGAACGCTGAAGATCTCGAGCAGTCTTACGCGGTAAGTCTCATCTTTCCCTCTCCGAGTAGCATCTTTCTTTTCTCCGAGTAGCATCTTTCTTCTCTCCTATCTGTTTTCATTTTCCTTTACCATCACCCAGTCCCCGAGATTCTGGCCGAGTAGGCGGATGCTTTCCCGAGTAGCCGCCTTCTCGGGTTGAATCTTCACTTCTCTGTCTAACTTGCTTTCTTTTCGCTTCTCAGGATAGCGTTCTGAAGCGTACCAGTCTGCACCGCCAGCTTCTCTGGAATCACGCCATCGCCAGAAGGCGAATTACTGCATTGGAGAGAGAGAAGGCAGCTGCGGAAGCAGCCAGTAAGGATGCGAAGAATAGCACCCAGAAACTGTCTGAGGTGGAAGGTACGCGTCTGGCCGCGCGGTTCTTGCGTTTTTGCTTACGCCCGCTTCTGCTTTCTTGCGTTAACCTTTTCTACTCTGCAGGGAAGCTAAAGGCCCTGGTTGACGAGCATGAGAACTGTCGCACCTTTGTTGCGAATGCCGAGAACACTATCAAGAAACTTGAAGGTAACCCTCCGTCTACTCGGTCTGCCCTTGTGTCTGTTTCCTTTGCTTCTCTGCTAACCATGCTTTGCTCTTTTCAGAAGATCATAAATTGTTCGTTGAAGAACACCAAGACTGCGTCAAGCCTGACGAACTGCAGCAGCGGCTGTCCGACCAGGCCGTTGAGCTGCTGAAGGACCACACTATAGAGACGGAGCAGCTGCAGCTCCAGCTGCAGAAGGCCCTCCAAGATGCTCTCGACCTTGGCGCGGAGAGGGACAGGATCATCGCCGAGAAGGCCAAGTCTGAGACAACTTTCAAAGCCAAGATCAAAGCCCTCGAGCAGGAGTGCGAAACACTGAAAAAGTCCAATGCTGGGTACTTCACTCAGTTGGACGGACTTCGCCTGCTCGAGGAGAAGCACATTTCCAACGAGGAGGCATGGAAGATCCAGTTGCAGCAGCTGCGCCACGAGCTTCACAGTAAGTCTCCTTTTCTCTGCATCTTTTCTTCTCGGTCTTGCCTCTTCTCGGTTCCCGTGACTGAATTTCTCCCTTGCTTTCGTGCAGACATCTTCCCTGATCTCGTGTCCGCTTGCGCGCCAGCTTTGGCCAAAGCCCGAGCAGCTCGCCTTGAGAAGGGCGAGGCCTCGGACACGAGAGCCGAGATCGAGGACAGCTTGCTGGTGATGAAAGGGCACTTCGAGCGCCTAGCCGGCGTGGGCACCGACTTGGTGCGCGTCGGCTTCGAGCTCCACAAGTTGTTCTGGCCTGCAGATCCTGCGCCGTCAACGATCGATGGCCTTGCTCGGAAGCTGCGCGGTGTGAAGGCCGAGTTGAAGAAATGGCGCGCCTCTGCAGGTCGGGCAGGCGCTGACTTGATGCTACTCTGCGTCGCTTCCTGGTACGAGAATCTCAACATGGAGATCATCCGCGGGAAGCGTGATAACTCCAGGTGGGAGATGGACCCCAGCTGCGTGGCCTCGCGCAAGCTGATTGCGTACGAAGTCGCGGAGTGCGCTGAGACGGACGTCTTCATCGACGGCCTCCCCGAGCCCGACACCGAAGTGGAGGAGGGCGAGGAAGCAGATGAAGACACAGAGTCCGACTTGGACGGCTTCTTCGATTCGCCTAGAGGCAAGGGGAAGGCCACGGTCGTCGCGAGTAGCGATGAAGAAACCGAGGTGATCGACACCGCCGCCCTTGAGTTCGGCACTTCATCAGGAGCCGCTCTCGATGACACGGTGCGCCCCCAAGGCCAAGCTTCAGATCCGGTAGCCCCCGAGCACAATATCGAGATGGAGCAAGCTGCCACCGTCCACCCGGAGGCGGATGCGGCCAACACAAGTACCGAGGAAGAAGCCGCGAAGGCAGCTGCCGCCAACTCGGAGGCAGAGGCAACCAAGGCCACCACAGAAGATGCAGCAGCCAAGGCCAGCGCCGACAACAATGCCTCCTCCACCTGATTTTACCTGCACACTTTTTACTTGAACACTTATCAGATCCCCGGGATGCCGGGAGCATATGTACCAGACTTATTTATGCTTTTCTCTTGCTACTCAATTTTATTTCCACTTGTTATCTTTGAGTTAATCATTTTGAGCAGCCCTGGCTCAATGCCGGGTTGCGTTTCCATGCGAGTCCTCGAGTCGCGTTTCTTATTCACCCTCTCCTTTCATCTCTGCTCTACCCGCAACTTGTTGCTTTTTTGGTATTCGAGTCACAAGAGTCAAAGAGTAGGGCTGCAAATACTTAGCCACTAGAAACCATCATATTAACGCAGCCCACCACCTAGCCGAGAAGACAAAACAGAGAACAGAACTGACAAACACTCTACTCGGTTCCTGCACTTTTTCTTCCTTAGCGATTTTCTTGTGCTCATTGACCTTTTGCTTGTTCTCTTGCTTGCCATGAAGCCGGGTTTCGGACAACAGCAGAGTCGAAGAGTTGGCATATAGGTTTGGACACAGTACTCAGTACGCGTATGAGTTCTGAAGTGAAGCAACCGAATAGACAAAAAGTAAAACCGAGTAACAACACTTAGAGCAATTATGGACGAGGGCAGTCCCCGAGAACAATTTCAGATTGCAGAGTAGAATTTCAACTCGGATAAGGGGGTACATACACATCTTTGCTTACGAATGAAAACGACGGAGTAGAGCTACATTCCAAGGGCGCTTGGTTTCCTCTCCAGATTTATCTGCCCTGTTCGCCTGTGGTGGACGCACATCTACAAGATAGTAAGCATCGTTGTGCAGCGCTTTGCTCACAATGAAAGGCCCTTCCCATGGAGGAGACAATTTGTGCATCCCGGCGGTGCGCTGCACAAGCCTAAGGACCATGTCTCCTTCTCGGAAAACCCTTGGGTTCACCTTTCGGCTATGATAACGCCGCAGGTTTTGCTGGTAGATAGCCGAACGTGACAGAGTCAGCTCTCTTGCTTCTTCAAGCAGGTCAACGTCGTTTTCTCGAGCTTCTCTCGCCTCCACCTCAGTGTAGAGGGCTACTCGGGGGGAGTCATGCTCTAAGTCTATTGGCAACACGGCCTCAGCCCCGTATACCAAGAAGAATGGCGTGTAGCCGGTTGACCGGTTAGGGGTAGTCCTTAGACTCCACAACACCGCTGGCAACTCGTCTAACCAACACCCGGGTGTTTTCAGCAGTGGCTCCATCAGCCTTGGCTTTATGCCTGCCAGTACCATGTCATTTTCTCTTTCAACTTGCCCATTGGAAGCGGGATGCGCGACTGACGCAACGTCTAGTCGGATATGCTTATCTCTGCAGAACCGCACCATTGCTCCCTCAGCAAAGTTTGTGCCGTTGTCGGTGATGATACTGTGCGGGTAGCCATATCTCAGGATTATATCCTTCACGAATTTCACAGCTGTGGCCCCGTCACACTTCCGAATAGGTTTCACTTCAATCCACTTGGTGAACTTGTCCACCATGACCAGGATGTGAGTCATGTTGCCTCTAGCCGGCTGGAAAGGCCCAACCATGTCCAAACACCAAACAGCAAATGGCCAGGTGATAGGAATTGTTTTCAACTCGGAAGCAGGCATGTGAATCTTACTTGCGAACATCTGGCAGCCAGTGCATTTCCTCACGATATCCTCAGCTTGCTGCAGTGCTGTGAGCCAATAGAATCCATGCCGGAAGGCTTTCTGGACCAGCGCCCGAGAATAGGCGTGGTGCCCGCATTCTCCTTGGTGTATCTCTATCAGGATCTCCTCTCCTTCTGCTGGATCCACACAACGTTGCAGCACGCCAGTGGCACTTCTCTTGTGCAGCACATCTCGGACAATAGTGTAGCCCTTGGATCTTCTCTGAATCTGCCTTGCAGTCACCTCATCTTCAGGTAGAGTGTCGTCCCTTAGAAAGGATAATATGGGCATAGCCCAACTCGGTGTCTCCCGTGTGGGAAACACCGGTTCGTCCAGTTCCATTGGGACAGGCTCTTGTGGTTGCTCAGGAGGAGTAGGAGCGCTTCTCTGTAACCCAGATCGATTGGCGAGAACTTCTTCAATGAATGCGACAGCCTCCGGGTTGAGGGCGGCAGTCCCCGAGTAAGGAGTGGCAGTCCCCGGGTAAGGAGTGGCAGTCCCCGGGTAAGGAGTGGCAGTCCCCGGGTAGGGAATGGCAGTCCCCGGGTAGGGAATGACAGTCCCCGAGTAAGGAGTGGCAGTCCCCGGGTAGGGAATGGCAGTCCCCGAGTAGAGGACGGCAGTCCCCGGGTTTCCTGTAGCACTCTCCCAATCAATCTCCATTGGATCAGATTCCTCACTTGGCAGAGAAGGAACAAATATAGACTCCGAGTTGGGAGACGGCTTGATGGATGGCTTCCTCAAATGCTCCAAGGCGATTCCCGCCGGGATGGATTGCCGAGAAGATCCCAACTTGGATAACTCATCTGCTGCTTCGTTCTCTGCTCGGTGAATGTGCTGGAACTCACAACCTTCGAAAAACCCAGTCATAGACTGCACCAGGAAGCGATACGATGCCATGTTGGCATCTAGAGCATCCCATGTACCCGAGACTTGCTGCACCACCAGATCTGAATCTCCATAGCATATGATGCGCTGCACTCCAACTTCCTTGGCTACTCGCAAGCCATGTACCACTGCCTCATACTCTGCAACATTGTTGGACGCCTTGAAATGAATCTGCAGCACATACTTGAGTTGATCTCGCCTGGGTGACGTCAGCACAACACCAGCACCAAGGCCTTCTTTCACCTTTGAGCCATCAAAGTGCATCCTCCAATAATTGGAAACTGGAGCAGGAGGTTCATACTGCACCTCGGCCCAGTCCACAAGAAATTCCGCCAGGATCTGAGACTTGATGGCTTCTCTTCTCGCGTACGCGGGAGCATACGCAGCTAGCTCAATTGCCCACTTGGCCACTCTGCCACTCGCCTCCTTGTTGCCCATGATGTCCGAGATGGGAGCAGAGCTCACAACAGTGATGGGGTGCTCTTGGAAATAGTGTTTCAGCTTCCTGGCGCCCAGGTACACCCCGTAGGTCATCTTCTGGTAATGCGGATAGTTTTGCTTGGAGCTGGACAGCACTTCACTGAGATAATACACTGGGCGCTGCACACTCTTGCCCTCTTCTTCTCGCTCCACCACAATCACCACGCTGACTACTCGGTTAGTCGCAGCAATGTACAGCAGCATTGGTTCCTTGGGTAGCGGACTAGCCAGGATGGGAGCACTAGCCAGCATTGCGTTCAGCTCATTAAATGCCACATCCGCTTGCGGAGTCCAGACAAACTTGTCACTTTTCTTCATCAGTTGGTACAAAGGCAGGGCCTTCTCGCCCATTCGACCCAGAAAACGGCTCAGAGATGCCAAACAACCTGTGAACTTCTGCACATCTTTCAGTGATCTCGGTAAAGACATGCTCTCAATAGCTTTTATCTTTGAAGGATTGGCTTCAATGCCCCGACTAGAAACCAGAAAACCGAGTAGCTTTCCAGCCGGTACACCAAAGGTACACTTACTCGGATTCAGTTTCATTTTGTACTTGCGTAGGTTAGCAAAGGTTTCCTCCAGGTCGGCAAGCAGAGTATGTGTTTTATTCGTTTTGATGACAATGTCATCTACGTACACCTGCACATTCTTGCCGAGCTGGTCGTGCAAGCATTTCTGCATGCATCTCTGATAGGTTGCACCCGCGTTCCTCAAGCCAAAACACATGACACGATAGCAATAAGCCCCATACGGGGTAATGAAAGCAGTCTTTATTTGATCAGCAGGATTGAGTGCAATCTGGTGGAAACCAGAGTAGGCATCTATGAAAGACAGCAGTTCACAACCAGCAGTGGAATCGATCACCTGATCGATGCGAGGTAGCGGGAAAGGATCCTTGGGGCATGCCTTGTTCAAGTCGGTGTAGTCGACGCACATGCGCCATGCAGTGGCAGCCTTGGGATCCTCCTTCTTCTTCTCGACCATGACCGGGTTGGCTAGCCAATCCGGATGCAGCACCTCCATGATGAAATTGCTTATCAGTAACTTGGTGATCTGGTCACCAATGGCCTTCCTCCTCTCATCTCCGAAGCGGCGCATAGCCTGCTTCACTGGTTTGGCGTCAGGACGCACATGTAAAGAGTGCTCAACCAACTCCCTCGGGACTCCTGGTAAATCTTCATTGGACCAGGCGAAAACATCCCGATTCTCACGGAGGAAGTGGATGAGCTCGCTTTCCTATTTCTCCGCCAACCCGGAGCCAATGATGGCTACGCGGTCGGGGAACTCGGGGTCGACCTGGACCTTCTTTGTCTCCTTGGCAGCTTGGAAAGCAGTGCCCTGCTGGGTACTCGGCACGCCTTGCGCGCTAGCTTGCGCGGACTGAGCCATGGCCACCACCTCGTACATCTTCTTCTTCTCGGCAGCAATCACCATCGACTCCGCCAACTGGGAGCCAGCTGAGGCACACTCCATGGACTTCTTGTAATCTCCAGAGATGGTAATGATGCCATTGGGACCAGGGATCTTCATCTTCAGATATGCAACATGGGTGGAGGCCATGAACTTGCTCAGAGCAGGCCTGCCGAGTAGAGCATGATAGGGGCTCTGATGATCAACCACTTCAAACTGCACGCGCTCTGTACGGCAGTTCTCCCGGGTACCGAATAGCACATCGATCCACACTCGGCCAATCGGGTTGCACGAGATCCCGGGCACAATGCCATGGAAGGTGGTCTTGCTAGGCAGCATCATGTTCTCGGCCAAGCCAAGCTTCTCGAGTGTGTCCTTGTACACGATGTTGATGCTGCTGCCGTTGTCGATTAGCACCTTGCTGAACCTCACGTTCTTCTCGGGACCCAGGAAAGTAGGATCCAGCACCAAGGCATAGCTACCCGGATTGGGCATCACCTTGGGATGATCTACCCGGGACCACCTGATCTCCTGGTCGCACCAGTACATGTAGTGAGGGACAGCAGGAATCACTGCATTGACCTCCATGGCCCGCATGTGTTGTGATTGCTTGTCGTCTGGCTCAGAAGTGAAGATCATGTAGCTCTCATGGTGCTCTTGGTACTGATTGGAGCCATTGCCCCCATTGTTGCCATTGTTGTTGTTGCCCTGGTAGTTGTTGTTGTTGCCTCTGTTGTTGTTGTTGCGGTTGTAGTTGTTGTTGTTGTTGCGGTATCTCTCATTGTTGAAGTTCTGGTTGGCTCCTAAAGCCACTTGGTTCATATTCTCTCTTCTCGGGTACACTGGCGGCCGAGCTGCGGGTGCGCGAGTAGGCTGCACATTGGCATTGGCTGCTGGCAGAGGAGGAGGAGGAGGCAAGCCATCACTCTTGATCGCCTCCCACCACTCGCACTGCCGAGTAGTATGGTTAGCAGGCCTCGAGGGGTGGTGAGTGTGAAAGCTGCATGGGCCATCCTTCATGTCCTCAAAAACAAACTTCTTCGGCTGCTCGGAGTTCCCGCTACCCGACTGAGAGGTGCGAAATGGCTTCTTGTTGCCTTGGCCCTGGTTCTGGTTCTGCCCGTAGGCTCCAGCAGATTTCTGCCTCTGGCTGCCACCAGCTCCAACAGTCACTGCATTCACCTCTTCGGGATCATACCGATTATCTACTCGGCGCTTGTTGCGGAACTCGTTGCGCTTGCTGTTGCTGAAGTTTCTTCTTGGCTCAGAGGAGTCCATCAGTGGCTGAGTAGGATCACCGAGTGCGTACTGATCCGCAATCTTGATGGTCTCCGCCAGAGTGTTCGGCATCTCCCTCTGCAATCTCTGCCACAACATACTGCCATGCCTGCATCCCTGCGCAAACCAAGTGATGGCCTGTGCTTCATTCACACCCTCACAGGTGTTCCTCAATGTGCTCCACCGAGTAAGATACTCGCGGTCTGTCTCGTCTTCTCGCTGCCTGCAAGCTGATAGCTGTTGTGGCCTATTCGGCCTCTTGTACGTGCTCGTGAAGTTGCTGATGAAGGCATCCGAGAAGTCCAACCAGCAGTTAATGCTGTTCTTGGGCAAGTTGTTGAGCCAAGTGCGAGCTGGACCCTATAGCATCTGTGGAACATAGCGCACAGCCCATCTTCTGTTGCCATTCGCGATATGGACCGCGGTAACATAGTCATTGAGCCAATCTTCAGGCTTGGTGCTGCCATTGTAGCTCTTGGTGCCTCTTGCAAGCTGAAAGTTCTTCACGGACGGCTCGTTCATGATGCGCGGTCCAAAGCACTCGGGGCCAGGAGGACCCGTGCTCTCCAGCCGCGCCGACAAGCTGATCCGGTCCAACTGATGCCTCGCATCTCCAGGCGCCAGCACGCGCTCACCAACACGGTCACGGATATCATAGCCAGCCATCTCCATGGCCGAGTAGCCATCATCATACCTGTCCACCTGCACAGCTGCGGGCTGCTCCACCGGGTTGGCGACTGGCGCCACTGCGCGCGGCTGCTGCCTCTGCCGAGTAGGCTGAGCTGCGGGTTGCCGAGAAGGACCTGGACGCGCAGCTTCTCGGGCACGGCTTTGAGCTTGATGGGCTTGAGAGCCTGCTCTTGCAGCATTGTGTTCCTGCCCGGGCTGCTGCGGCACAGCAAGCTGTTTCGCGGCAGCAGCCGGGTCATACACCTGCATCTGCCTGTCTCTGCCCGAGCGCCCGCTGCGGCTCTTCTCGCGGCTGGGATGCGGAGACGAGGCCTGATCGTTAGATCTAGCCGCGTGCGAGTGAACCACCTGCGAAGCCCCAGCACCCGGGTTGGCCTTCCGGAACTCCTCGTTCTGCCTAGAAGCCTCCAACACCAACTCGTTGAGTCTCTCTTGCTGCCTAACACGCGCATCGCCATCTAGGCGAGGCAACTCGGCAGCTACAGCCTCTGCAGCTCTAAGTGTCTTGGCGGGTGTGCTATATCTGGGCCTGGTGGAGGTGTTTGCGGTGGCGGACTGAGCAGGAGCCTCTATAACTGTTGCCATCTCGGCACCAAGATTGCGCCGAGTGGCACCTACTCTGCTAGGCCTCCTAGCAACTGGCGTGAAGCCGTGAGCCTTGTTGTACTCGAGCTGATCTAGACTCAACTCTAACCTCACCTTATCCAACTCCGCCTGCTCGGCAAGCAGCTCCAGGCGTTGCCGCTCGAGCTGCTCCCTCATGGCCAGGAGCTCGATGTCGGTGGGGGTTGGCATGCCAGGCCGCGTAGCCGACGCGGGAATGGCCGTAGACGTGGAAGGCGGCAAGTTGCTCTCCTTCTCGTAGGGCCGGTGAACCCTGCCACCAGCCGGTGCATCCATCTCCTCGACGACGGCCGCAGCACCAGTAGCGGCTGCTCCAGTGTTTGCCGCCAAGCCCGTCACCATCACCTCAGCGCAGTTCGCAGAGCGGCACGCGGGCCTTCCGCGAGCAGCGATCACCGCGGGAGGATCCTCCGCGTCATGCACCAGCTCGGGGTACGCGCGGTTGGCGACGGTGGCGACGTAGACGAGGTGAGAGCCGAAGGAGATCACCGAGCCGCCCTCCGGCATGGCCCTGCCGCCGAAATCGCCGGCGTTATCGGTGACGAAGTCGAAGGAGCCGAATCTGTGGACAAGGCCACAGACCACGCGCTCCGCTGAAGAAGATCCCGTCCGAACAGAAACTCCAACCAGCGCCGCTGGTTGCCCCACGGTGGGCGCCAACTGTCGTGGTGGTGTCACGGCAGATGCCATGGGATGGCTAAAGATGTGGGGACGAAGGACGCTGGAGGTGCTCGGGGAGGGATCACGCGACGAGTAGCCGCCTGAGGTACGAAGTAAACACTACAAACAACACGATCTACCCAGGTTCAGGGCCCTCGTGTGGAGGTAAAACCCCTACTCCTGCCTTTCTTTGTATATTCTGGTGTCTCACCGAGTAGCCACAGTACAATGTTCTTGCTACCGAGTAGCCACTCTCCTCTCTAGATGATGAGCTAGGTCAAGAACTTAGGGTTTCTCTATGTCCTAGCCTCTGATCCTCACGCAAGAGGCGGCGGGGCACCTTATATACATGGTGCCCAGCCGGATACGTCCAAACATGGACAAGTGTCGACATAGTGTGCACATCGTCCTTCTTCCGGGTTCCCGCTGACAGCTTTGGTTCCTAATCTTGGATGCATCTGGAAAGTCGTTGGGCAAAACAAGGGGACAGACTGGTATCACTGTGCCAAACACAGAGTAGGCCCCCCTTATCCTGCCACGGCCTGCTTCCATGCTGTCACTGTCAGGCAGGCCGGTCCCAGATGAACAGTAGTTCGAATACTGCCAAGTACGGACCCAGGATACGCGGGATCCTGTGTCAGAACGGCTCCTTTGACTTTCTGGCCCGAGTAGGTTCCCGCCAAATCTACTCGGGCCAACTCTTCTACTCGAATAGATGTAACTTGACTGATATCTCCTTTCGGTCATCTTGAGGTGAGACCGAGTAGCGGTCGACCGGGTAGCAAGTACCGGGTAGTCGGTTACTCGACCAAACCTCTCTTCTGTAAGACGCCTTTACCACTTGCCTTTACCCTACTCGGGGGTAACCCCCCGACATCCTCGAACTTGGTATAGGTGCCGTAGTAGTCCAGGACCGCGAATCCCTCCATGCGGATGCGCTTGATGACAAGGCAGAAGAGGTTGGGGCACCGTCCGGCTTCTCGAGGTTGTATTGCGAGATCATCCCGCACACAACGATCCGGCCTTTCACCCGCATGTTTAGTAGCACCGCCTCCAGCATCGCGCCACCCACGCTCTCGAAGTATATGTCTATGCCTAGCGGAAAGCACCTAGGATGAAGTATCACAACTAGGGAACTAGGTTAGCTATAATTTTTAATATACTTGAAATTTTCATAAGAAAAAGGTCTCTCAAACCTCTTTAGTGTGGCGTTGAGGTCGTGTTCCTTCTTGTAGTTGAAAGCGTCGTCAAAGCCAAACTTGGTTTTGAGGAGGTTGACCTAAGGTTACCATAATGACATGAGAAATTGCTCATATTTTCACGTTCCAAAGTGGGGCCTAATCCCTTATACTCGGGCACTCATCTGCATAATTTTAAGCTTAGTCTAGAAGAGAAAGTTGTATTCTAGTTTGTTGCTGACAGGGTAGATTTCCTAACTTTAGGAGGTAGATTCATTCTACATGGTAATTATATAAACAATGTTCACAAGCTTTCCTGTACCACCTTGTCAACTGGGTTAAGGTTATCTTAAAATGTGGGTATCATCGAAATTGGGTATTTATATTTATTATGTTGTCAATGAAATGATTGCCAACATAGTTAGCTTTGTAGTCAGAGCGGTGTTCTGAGCTTTTAACCCATAGGTTAAATGGTGAAAACCCTTAGAAAAGCAAGTAGACTAATTAAAATTTGTAGTCGATTATAATTTAAGAAAATGTCCGAAAATATTGAATATCATCAACCAATTCATCATTCATTTTCCATAAAGAAACTCCTGACATCGATAAAGAAAATGTACGAGAAAAAACCTTCTCATCAGAACCAGCACTGTCAACCACATAGCAGCCTGTCATCTTGGCTAGCTGTCTAACCAGCTGGCCAACGGCGCCTGATGCTGCTGAGACAAAAACATAGTCGCCTTTCTTAGGCTTGGACACGTCAAAAAATCCAGAATATGCAGTGAGTCCCGGCATACCTGCATAACCAATGTTCTTGCATAGTTAGAAAAGAAAAACTTGATTCGTTTTATCACTTGTTAAACATGGATAGGGGAAACTCGTTAGATACGTTAGAGGACACCAAACTTATGCCTTACCACCTAATGATTCGTGTGATGTCTTATTTTATTTGCTACTGTCATTTATCCAACCATTATATTTGGGATTATATATTTTTCAATTTGTAAATTATGTAGTATAAATATTATTTTGTAGCAATATGAGTGTCAAAACTTCTGCTTAGATTTCGTAACCAACTACGGTCACATTTCTCTGTAGTTCCAAAACTTGGTCACACTTTCATTTTTTTCAATCGTTTTCAATGTAAAACAAGTCTGCCGATAAATATCACCATTAAGATAAGGAGAAAAAGAACATTTGCTTGATACACATATGGGTAAGGAGAAATAAATTGAAAAATTGACATTCTAGTTTCTCACATGGATATAAAAATATAGTGAATATTATAAAATCTAACTAACTCATTTGTAGTAGAGCGGTTAGCACCACGACTACACATAACTTACTACGTCACAAAACAGGCACGGACATGCCACATAACTTTTGTGTTGAACGTGAGTTTATCTATTGTGCAATGACACAAGATAATTGGGCCCTTTTACATTTAATGTTCAATATACTGCCCCTTGTAGTGTATCACCTATTTTTGGATCCTAGCTACGGATCTTGACTTCACTCGTTAAATTGTCTAAGAGTGCATAGTGGGATTTTGGTTATTTATAATGAATATGTGGGGTTTGACAATAAAACATCAAGTCATTCATATGGTATTGCCCCTGTGTATGTATCACTTGTCAAAGACTAAATTTCTCGTCGCACTCGTTCACAACCCTGGAGTATCATCTCGTTTAACCTCTCAATTCCGTCCATTGCCACACTCAACCTCCTCCTCTACTCCTTCCGCAAGCTCAACTAACCAAATCCGGCGAGTGTCGAACTAGATCGAGAATCTATCATATTTCTTCTACCCTCTCCCTGCGAATACTACCAAATCAGGATCTCGAGGCCAATGTTGGTTCTGCTAGCTCGTCGAGCGCATAACACACAAATTTTTGAGGAAGCCTAGACATCGAGATATGGATGCAATTTGTAGGAGATAATTGATTTTTATCCCACTATTTGTGATTTTGTGACGGTGTTTATCCAAAAAAAATTGTGCCACATTACCCCAGAATTTTGAAGTTTGTCAAATTTCACCCATTTTTTCCCGATTCTGACAACTTGACCACAATTGTCAGACTATAGTGGACACTGAGTGAGCTGCCAAGAATGATGTTCAATAGTTTTGTGTTGTCTCACAACCCACTTGACCCGATACTCTAACGCATCAACCTGGATCACTAGCCAATCCTCACTATGACTCGTTGAATCGATATGAATCCCTTGCATCACCATTCCTCTCTATTCCCTCTCTTGGTTGGACATAAGTATGCTTAGACATTTGGAAGCACGACAACGCGCGCGCGCGCGGGGGGGGGGGGGGGGGGAGGGAGGGAGAGAGGATGGCTCCTAACTAAAATATGCTTTCTATATGACTCAACGTCCACGTTGTCTTCACCTATGGGCTAGAGTATAAAAATTGGGGGAAATTGGTTAAATTGGGTAAAGGTTGACACCTTGTCACAAGTTTGGGGGTGAAATGTGGCTCACAAAATTAAATGCGGTAAACACTTAAAAAATCTATGGGGTAAGAATATTTGATTATTTGTGTTGCTCTCCGAATTTGTTCACTATTATTGGCAATTGAGTTAATTTCGACCATTGGTTCTCTTTCTATCTCGGTAGACTACATGAGAGTTTGACATTAACCGAACGTGCGTGAGCACAAGAATATAATGTAGGAATTATAGTTTTAGACCATGTGAAAATGGATACGCAAGAGATGCATGCAGGGATAATTCATTTTTGCATGCGAACTACATTTCCTCATTTCGAGCTGCCAGGCTGAGTCGTGTTGACATGGGTGGCACATGTGTCTTCATTTTGGACCCACATGGATAGTGACCACTATACCTTTTATTAAAAAAAGCTAGCAGATAAATGGGAGCTCCTATCTGATGATTTTAGCGTCAATTAGCGAACGTGTTATACACTATGTGGGCTCGACCCATTTATGGTCCCTGAATTTTCTATATTGTTTCAATAATTTTATTTCTTTCGTTCCATGTAGATTGTCTTGTGTCTTGAGCCGTTCGTTCTTTATCCACGAAAACAAAATGAAGTTTAATAAATAAAATTGAAACATATCCGTTAAATGCAGTCCATTAACACTGTTATAATATTTTCACATAAATCCCAGACTTCAAAATTGAATCATATGGAAATTAATGTTGGTGATATTTATACAAAAGATAGGTTTCAAATATTTGCAGCTCAAGAAAAAACTATTTGTTTTTTCTTCATTTAGTTTACCTAAATTTCTCGTTATGTATATAATAAAATTTTCTTTATTTATAAATTAATATTCATATAAGTAAAATATTGTGTTCATCCATTTCTAAATCAATGTGCATATACATATATTTCATATTCATACTCATAATATAAAATGTGCATATATACATCAAATAATGTAGTCACGGGGTTTAAAATAAATTCATAGAGTACAAAATAATTGTTCACGAGGTTTAAAAAACATTCATACGATAAACAAATTGTTTGTACAGTTCAAATAAAGTTCGTGATTTTAACAAAAAGTTCTCAATCAGCCATAGTTTATGATGTCTTAAGTGTCCCTACAACTCTAGAAGCATTGGCGTGTAGCAAGGCTTCGACACTTGGAGATCTCAATCCATGGAATGTGTCGGTAGCTTCGTATGTTGCGAATGTGGTGCCCGAAATGAGTGAAGGAAGTAAGAATCTTTACAACTCAATTGTCCACCATATAAAATCTAGGAATAACAAGTTTCACGACATAAAGCTAGCTAGTGGATTATCTCTTCTAATCACAACCATTAGTTTGTTTTAATTTTTGTGCAAAAAAAGGAAAACATATAAAGACACCTCATATTAGACATGGCTGTTCTTAATGAATTAAACATGAACTTTTCTTGTGAAAATACAATTGTACTCACCAAGAACACCTGTGTAGTAGGATAGAGGCAGGTCACGATGGTTGATCTTGAAAAGAGATTCTGGATGAGTGATCACACTGTATTCTTCACATCCAGTCCAACCCCAAACAAGATCACCTGCCTTGAAATCTAGGTGCTCGGATTCTACCACCTTGCTTACTCCAAAAATAGTCAAAGTCTAGATAATCAAACTCAGTGAGACAGCGACAATTAAAGGAATCTAGCTACACTTATAATGATACAATAGTCTTCTCCGCTTGGTCATTGGGTAAAATATAAGGAATTTCATAGTTCAAACAACAACATAGAAAATTATGGGTCCTACTCCTCAGAAGAACTCGTCATTTTGACCACAAACTGCATGCATAAAGCGGTATAAGGTCAAGGACCAACTACTGGTAGTGTTTTTCAACATTTCAAGAGATCATTTTACGATACCTCGTCAAGGGATCAAGAGCTCCGGCAATTCAATACGAAGAACATAGTTGATCCGGTTTATAAGGGAAACCAGATCAGCAACCTAAACATAACCCACGTCTATGTGGAAAGAACGGGAGAAAACCGCACAAGCAACAAATATCAGCTTCACTTGATGCTAGGCCATGACAAAAAACACACACCTCAGGCTCTAGGCCGGTGCCCTGACATCTCCCACCTCAATGTGTACCACAACGTCGCACGACTCAGCCGACCGTAGCCATAGCTACACAAGTAGGGCTGGAATTAAAACTCGAAACTCGCGAGTTAAACGAGTAGCTCGCAACTCGACTCGACTCGGTTTGAACTCGTCGTCCAACGAGCCGAGTCGAGTTTTCGTTTTTGACGGTGAACGAGTTCAAGCTAAACGAGCCGAGTTTACCAAGTACTCGTTTAGCTTGTTTAACTCGGTATAAATAGTTTCTAATGATATTATTGTTTATTTTAACATTTTTTTACCGATTATTGTAGTTTATTTACTATAAATTATTTGATGATGACATATTTTCATTGATTATTGTGATGATTCCATTATACATGGTCAAAATAATTAAACATAATTATATATACAATTTATAATACTGATTTTTATAGTTTTATATAATTAAATAAGTTAAACGAGTAGCTCGCGAGCTACTCAGGAGTTCACCGAGCCGAGCCGAGTTTTGATTCTAAACTCGTTTGTTGAACGAGTCGAGCCGAGCTCAACTCGTCAGTTGACCGAGCATGAGCGAGCCGAGCCGAGCTGACTCGGCTCGGCTCGAATTTCAGCCAGATACACAAGGAAGCTGCCCATAGACCACAATATTTGTGCCAGCATCCAAGGGTGCCGCCCCGACTTAACAGCTAGACCAAATTCTCAAGTCTGGGCTGCCGACCTCGCAATACTCGAAGGACCACGTTGTCACGTTTTTCACCCTGGTACCCGACCAACTTATACTACTCCTTCCGTCTCAAAATTCTACATACATCCATATTTAGACAAAGTTGAGACAATTATTTTGAGACGGAGGAAGTATTAAAGCTAAAATAGTTGTCGTATTTTCATTGGTCACACGCCTAGGGTCTTTGCATAACGTGAATGGAAGTGTTTAAATATGTTTTTGAAAATTTCATAGTGTGACTAACATTTGATTACCTCCCCTGGCACGAAGGGATCGATGCAGGCTGCGTCCATGTGCTGGCTCATCCCGGTGCGCATGTAGGGGTCGCATGAGACGTGGAGGTTCTTGACCATGATGGAAGCCGAGCCAGGGGGCACAGCCAGGCGCACCGTCCCCGTGAGGACCTCCAGGTCATCCTCGGTAGGGAACCCCGTGACGAACTGCTTCAGGACCACCCTCTTGTTGCTCACCTCTACCCCCCGCCATTGCGAGTGTGCTACCTCTACGTATCCGGCAGCGGTGGAATGGTTAGTGAGGGTGGTGAACTGCTTCGTTTTTTTTTTTTTTTGAACGGGGTTGGGGTCCGGATAGACCCCTGATCTTATAACCAGTGTCGGCAGAGCACTTTTACAAAGAGGGCCTTGTCAAAAAAGAAGGTGACAAAAAGACCCTTGACAATTACAGCAAGGTCCCTGAAAAGAAAGCCAAAAAAGCAATCGAGTCCAGAAAGACCTCCCGCTCCTGCTTCGCCGATCTTCCTCAGGCGTCGGCGGCGATCAACCACGACAACACCGGGGACATAGCCACTTGGTGTGCCGCAGCGGGAGCAGAACGCCACCACGCAGACAGGCCTCCTGAGACGGAGGTTGCAGAAATCCTTTCGCCAGCCCACATGCGGCGGCGACCAAGGCGGGAGTGGCCGCCCTCCGGCCTGATGATACGACGATGAACTCATCGCCGTTGATGAACTCCCTGGAGCCGAACCTGCAAGACAGACGCAGCGATACGCTGCGGGGAGGCTCGATGCAGGAGGGGCTCTGAGATCACCCCGCCCCCCTTCCAGCCGCGGTCGATCGAAGCAGCAGAACGGCACGGTTCTTCTCATCTCCAAGACGACAAGCTCCTGCAGCCCACCAATCGAACCACCCCACCAGGAAGGAGTAGATAACGCGAGCTTATTTGAACTGCCCGAATCCTTTCTTCCCACCACCGCCATCTTCCATAGATCGCCGGCAGCGCAAATAGGGGACTCCTCTCCGGCGTCGCTCGAGAACGCACAAAGCTGAAGGCAGTGCGGCATAACGCCGAACAACAGAACAAGCAACAACGAAAACACAAAGACTACACCTAATCTACCTCTATACACGGCGGGCCGGCACCCTAGACCATCACTCGACCTACCAGCGTACCCGCCGGCGGCGAGCGAGGCCGGATCTACACCAGGACGGCTGACTCTCAACGGGGGCGCTCTACGAGAGGAAAAGGGGTGAACTGCTTCGTGACTGGCCTTTATAACCGTCGTGCGTCCCGTTGCCGGTGCGAGCACGCTGGTAGTCACAGACTCACAGCATTTTCTCGATCGCGCGCCGACCGGCCGGTTGTCGTCGTCCGCCCCATTTTTCCCTGCCAAAGTCTCGCACGGGCATTGATTTCCACAGCACGTGGCCACTTACCAAGAATAGTACTCCCTCCGTGCTGGTGTATAGGGCACATCTAGCAAATCTCTAGGCCCTAGGTATTCATTCATTGGGGTTTAAAGATTGCATGCATTGGTGGAGAGAGGCAACCACCCACTAATTAGAAGAGAATTAATGCAAAATGTGCCTAATAGATGGGACTGCATGTATTTGATATTATGCCCTATACACCAGGACGGAGGGAGTAACACTTGGATTACCCAGATAGGCATAGGGCATCCACAGCAGGCCAAAAATCAAACCTACCCAGAAGAATAGTGCCGCCCCAGGGCAGGGCAGCAGCAGTGCCGCCCCGAAGGCGGAGTCGCCGAGCGTCTCCGATGACGACGACGACGGCGACTACACCATGATGTACAAGATACTAGGCATGTAGTCGCCTTTTATTCTAAATTCTATGTAAAAATCGCCTATATTCGGCCCCTATCAATGAAATCTAGTCGTTTGCCAAATTTTCGCACTTTTTTTTGTCAATTTTCGCCTACTTGGGCGATGGCGCCGGTGGGCGAGAGAGGCGGCGCTGTGAGGCAGAGGAAGCAGACGTGGCGGCGTGGGCCGGTTTTCGGCCGTCTTGGGTCGCTAGCAGGACGGGCCCGCGGCGCGGAACGACTCGTCCGGCGCCCCCACGGGAGCCCCTGGGAGGCGGAGTTGGGTTGGGTTTGCCAGACGGGAACAAGGGTGTCGAGACATCGTAGTAGAGTTCATAGACGGGGGTGCCATGAGAGCCTACGGGTAGAGACGTGGGGGAACGTGGTAGTATGACAACCAGGGACACCAAAATTTACCCAGGTTCGGTACGTCGCAGCAAGGCAGCGTTCCTACTCCTGCAATCTCACTAAATCAGGGCTGAAGACTGAAATATACAGAGTACAATGTGAGTTTGGCTTTGCTAACTCGACGAGGATCAACTTTTCGGCGAGTTGGCTTGTAGCTTATTTTCTATCTTTCTTCTTCTCTCCCGTTCGGCTTTATATAGATAGTCGGGTTAGGGCTTACAGAAAGTAAACCTAGAAGACTACGGTAACCTTCTAACATGGAAGGCGAGAATTCGTCTTCTACTCCAAGCCGCACCACGTGGGCTGTGGTCCGGGTTCTTCTAGAATCCGGCTTCTGCGCGTCAGCTTACTGGGCTGCCTAATGGACTGTGATACATTACCAAACAGGCCACCCTGGTAATCCCCCTCTTTAGGACAATGTCGTACATACCCCTAATCGGTATATATCCGACAGTAGCCCCCAAGAAGGATTGAGACTTCAGTTCGCCGTCTTTCGTCAATTTGAATTATTTCCGAGAAATGTTCGCTCTTCGTCTCGATTCTTCTTTTCCTTAAATCATGCATTAACGCAAAACTAGGATTTCGGGGGAAAAACCAGCTTTCTCTTCCACGAGCCTTCGTGGAGAAGGAACTTCCTACGTCAGCGATAAAAGCATGCTGACATCAGGGACGTTTGGGTTCCAAATGTGAAACCCAGGAACGTATCTCTGATAGATTCTCACGGGAAACGAGGAGATAGCAATAATCACCCGCCACCTCATTTCCCGGATTGTCCGGCGAGTGACGCGCGTTGAAGATCTAATGGTCCAAAGAGCCGTTGAAATGCATCTCAAAAGCTTTCCGGCTATAAATAGCCTCCCTCGAGCCCTCCGGCGATTCTTCTGCTCTCACTTCACCTCCCAGCTTCCAAACGCCATAGCCTCCGAGCCAAGGTTCCTCTAGCGAGAGCAGAGCCCGTGCACGTCCGGCACCGTTCCCGGAATTTCTTCGTCGAAGCTCAAAACCCTTACTGCGCCGCCCGCAAATGGACACTGGTGACTCACCGCGCGCCGCAGAGGAGCACTCGGTCTCCGTCGACTTCGACGAGATCATTAACAACATCGACCGTAGCTCGATTCTCCGAGCCGCGCTGCCGTTAGTGCGCCTGAGAAAACTTCTGGCGACCAGGCCCGCGAGAATCTTCCTCTCGCGGCTGAGAACTTGGCCGCTTCTTCCTCTGCGCCGCCTCCGCCACTCGTCCCTGAAACGGCGGAAGAGAAAATCCTCCTCGTCGGGGAGGAGCTCGCCGCTGCGGCCGCCGCCGTCGGAGCCGAAGACGAGGGCGAAATGTCCGGCAATTGGAGCCGGTGCAATTTTGCCCCTTCCCTTCTTCCGACAATGGATAAGGAGGGGCTGATTGTGAAGGGGAAATGGCGGCATGAAGAAGACGAGTCCGAGCCCTTTCCCAATGCCAGGGAATGGGTTCTCCTGACCTCGCATATTTCTCGAAGTATGGGGATTCCACCTTCCGCCTTCTTTCTTCAAGTTCTCAGCCACTACAACATCCAACCCCACAATCTGCCTCCAAACTCTATTCTTTATTTAACTAGGTTCTAGGCCCTCATCGAAGGGTATCTAGGATTAGAATCTAGGTTAGATTTCTGGCAGTATTGCTTAGGGGTTAAGCGAAACCCCTTAGAGGGCGCACTCCCGACTTGCGGGACCATATCCTTCACCCTGCGTAGATTCAGGGAGGATTGGTTCCCCAAGATCAAAACATCGGAAATCGTCAAATTCTGGACGGATTCCTACTTCTACCACCAAGACATCCCGTTTTCCGGAAAGGAAACGGGGATTCCACCTTTCACCAACTGCGCTGCCACTCTCCAAGATAATTGGGCAGTGGAGGCAGTTCAAACTCTGTCGCCGGATTTGCTTAGGATTAAGTGGCACATCGCCAGACTCGTCTCCTCCGATCCACCACTCACCGGCATGGATACAGTCCTATGCTGGTTAGAAAGGCGAATTCAGCCTCTGGCTCATCACGGTCCTCGACTTATGTGCGAGTATTCGGGAACAGAGGATGCCATGCGGACGACGAACAAATCTTTGACAGATAAAGATTTGAGGAAACGCGTAAACCAGTTGGTCGTAGCACGCGACCAATATGAGGAAAGCCGGCCGATGTACACGGCGACAAACCCGGATTCAAAGGTACATCTTTTACATTATGGGCTTTGATTTTGCATTTCTTTTTTCTTGGATAATTGTCTTAACCCGGACTTTGTCTTTTTTGACAGATTGTCGATCTTCCTGAGGCAGATCTTGCGACCGATACCGAGTTGGACGCAATGCGTGCCAACTTTGCAGGCGGACGGAAACGCAAGAAGCCTTCCGCCACCCAGGAGATAATCGACCTTGACGGGGTTCCCGTCGCTACTTCCAGGTGAATCATTCGGGTTGCTTCTTTTTCTGCTTTTTGTCGCAGGACTTCTTTTTTCTTGGAATTCTAACATCTCGGATTTTATATTTCTAGCATGGCTCCAAAAACATTGAAGCAAAAAGGCCGGAAGAAAATCAAGTATGTGGCTAAAAGAGGACCACAGCCTTCTCCTGCTACTGCCCCAGACACTCCGGTCACGGCCGCAGAAGGAAACACTGCAGCCAGGGAAGACATAACTCAGCAGACCAGCCAGCCTATTGTGCCGGAAACGGACACGAGGGAAAAGGCGGTCCCGGAAATGGGTGGTCCTTCTCACACAGCTGAGGAGTAGCCCATTCCGACTTTCGACAAGGATTTCAAGGTCATTCAGGACTGCCTCAATCACGTCGGGACTCTTTTTGCAGAGTATGCAAAAGAGTTCAACGAAAACTTGTCGGGTCTGCAGCGGATGAGCAAGGTAATATCTCTAGCCCCCAAGCAATAAGTCAAATGCATATTTTTGTCTTAATGTTTTTTTCATTGTTATGCTTGTTTTTAACTTAAGCATTTTTTGTATCTTTTCCATGTTTCAGCAAACTGCTGAGAACATCAACATGGAGATTTTCAATAAACTTACCATCAAGAATAAGGAGGGGAAAACCCTTCTTTCCATTCTTGAGGATAAGGAGGCAGAACTGGCATCCACTCAGCAACAGCTGAGCGAATCAGCGGGTAAAAATTTCTCAGCTTTCAGTTGTGATTTTTTCTAAGTAGTTTTCCGAGTTTTTAACTCTTTCTTTACTTACTTTTCAGCTTCTTTGGTGAAAGCCAAACAAATTGCTGAAGATGCCGGCAACGCCGAAAACCTCCGCCGCGAGAACCTGGATCTTCACAAGTTTACTGTGAAGATCCAGAAGGACCTGGAGGCCAGCAAACTAGTTGTTGGCATTGCCGAGTCTAAGGCCTCCAGCCAGGCCGAGAAAGATAAGGCCACCATCCGAGATCTCGAGAACGCCTTGAACCAGCGCCTTGAGGAAGGCACCAAGATGGACCGGATTCTCGGTAAGTTACTTTGCCTTTTACCGGATTTTCCTTGTTTTCTCTTCTCCTGTTTTTTTCTAACACTTGTGTGCCGAGTGAAACAGGAGGTCTCTCCCAGGTTACCCGGATTGAAATAATCCGGGCTTTCGGGAAGGTCTTCACCGCGATCAAGACTACGGGAATGTTACTTATTAATAAGTATCTTGTCGCTAAATTTGGGAAGTTCTCGGAAGTTGAAAAACTTACGGAAGCTATCGTGGAGGTGGCGAATCGCAAGGAGTCCCTGCTCCATTCTGCGGCTCGCGGTGGTGCACGCATGGCCCTTGGGCTCATGCGCATGCACTACCCTACTGCCAAATCTTGGCGTGTGGCATCCGACATTCCTCAGGGATACACGGAAACTCGACGGGCCAACATCTTTGATGAAATCAAAGGTCACGCCACCAAGATTGCCAACATGGTGAACATCTCCACCTTCTACCCCGAAGAAGCAATCCCGGCAACTCTCGAGGAATCTAGCAGCGAAGAAGAGTCGGATGCCTGAAGAAGCTGCCTGGTCCTGAGTAGGAGATGGGAAAAAATAGAAGCATTATTGTTCTTACAATGTAAACCTTAGTGTAATGCTTTCTATTCTTTTGTATAAACAAGTACTCCGCTTTTGCAGTTTAATTATTAAGTCTTTGCAAGTTTTCCGGGTTTTTATTCCTTTATTTTCTAAGTTCTCTGGTTTATATGTCTTAACTGTCCTTAGTGTTTGAAATGGCTCGATAGTATCTAATCTTCATGCCAAGTGACCGGGTATAACCAATCAGTCGAAACTCGGAAACATGGATCATACTAAAGGCATTTTTACTTACTAGCTCCGATGACCCAACACAAAAAACAATCAGATAATACTTAGAGAAAAAGTAAGGAATTTTGTATGAAACTCAGGCACGCAAGCACAATCAGGGTTTCCTTAAGCCTCCTTAGGCAGAAAATCATTCAGTTTTTTAACTCCGAGCACGCAGGCACAATTTGGGTTAACATTGAGTATTTTGAAAGATAATTGGGAAATACATAAGGCGGACTTATACTTTGTATGAAAACAGATAAAATAGTTATGCATGAATTCCGACAACTTTAATTCATGATCTCAAAGATGTTTACATAGAAATTGAACTAAGTGTAGAAGGGACGTAACTGCTGGATGCTCCAGGGCCTTTTTGTCTCTCCTAGCTCAACATCTATCTTTCTTTTTCTTTTGCGATTCGGACGCTTGGGATCATCTTCCGTGTCTCGAATATCTACAAGATAATAAGATCCGTTTTTCATAGCCTTGCTAATGACAAATGGTCCCTCCCAGACTGGGGCTAACTTGTGCTTCCTTTCTTGCACCAATCTTAGCACTAGGTCACCTTCTTTGAAAGATCGATGCCTGATTTTCCGACTATGGTAGCGTCTCAATCCTTGCTGATAAATGGCGGATCTTTGAAACACAAGATCTCGTTTTTCTTCTAAAAGATCGACGGCATCCTACCGAGCACATTCGGCATCCGAGTCATCGTAAGTCTGCACTCTTTGGCTATCATGGAGCATGTCCGTTGGAAGCATTGCTTCTGATCCATAAACTAAGAAAAACAGGGTTTGCCCTATTGATCTGTTTGGCGTCGTTCGAATACTCCAAAGCACGGAAGGTAATTCTTCTACCCATGCTCCAGCTGCTCCATGCAGAGGAGATTCGAGTCTTGGGCGTATTCCTTGCAGGATTGAGCTATTCATTCTTTCAACCTGCCCATTGGATTGTGGTGAGCCACCGATCCAAGATCTAGGCGTATTCCCGTTTGTCGGCAATATTTTGCCAACTCTCCAATAGAGAAATTTGTTCCGTTGTCGGTAACTATAATGTGTGGAATGTCATATCTCATGACTACGTCAATGATGAAGTTTCTGGCGGTCACACCGTCAAGTTTTTTTGATAGGTTTTGCCTCCACTCACTTGGTATACCTATCTACTGCAACGAGTAGATGTGTGAGTCCGCCTCTTGCAGTTTTGAATGGTCCCATCATATATAGCCCCCAGACCGCAAGTGTCCATGTGATAGGGATAGTTTTGAGTGCCTGGGATGGCATATTCGTCTGCTTGGTGTAATACTGACATCCAGCACATGTGTTTACTATGTGTTCGGCGTCTGTCTTGGTTGTTAGCCAGAAAAACCCTGCATGAAATGTGTTCTTAACTATGCTTTTTGATTGAGCATGATGTCCGTAATCCCCTGCATGGATTTCTTGCAGTATTTCTCGGACTTCTTCTGGCGAAATACATCGCTAGAAGATTTCGGTAGTGTTGCGTTTATACAGTCAACCATTGATTACCGTGTATCCTTTGCATCGACGTTTTATTTGTCTTTGCAAGACCTCGTCTACTCCATCCGGGTACTTCTGATCTGTTAAGAAGTTTAAATATGGAATTGTCCAATCCGGATTAACGAGCAGGACTTCAATTGACTCGGACACAAGAGGATAATCAACATCTCCACCTTTTATCGATGGTTTATGCAAATGTTGGACAAACACGCCGGGTGGTAGGGTTTTCACTCTTTCCGAGCCCATGCGGGCTAATGCATCCGCGTTCCAATTTTCTTCCCTTTTGACGTGAAGTTCTTCAAATCCCATGAAGCAAATAGCAAACTCGTCCACCGTTCTCCGATATTCGGCCATGATAGGGCTTTTGGCGTCCCATGTTTGGTTGAGCTAATGTTGTACCAAATCTGAGTCGCCATAGCATAATATGCGTTTGACACATATTTCTTTTGCAATGTGCAAGTCATGAAGCATAGCTTTGTATTCTGCCACATTATTGCTGGCGTTGAAGTGTATTTGTAATACATACTCCATAGTATCTCCCTTTGGGGATTTTAGCACTACACCGGCTCCAGCGACTTACTTCATCTTGGATCCGTCAAAGTGCATAACCCGGTATTCCGACTCCGGTATTGGTGTGTTTTCCATTGCTTCTCCCAAACACCGATAAAATCCGCCAACGCGTGGGATTTAATTGCTGTCCGGGGTTGGTACTTAATGTCGAACGCAACCAGCTCGATGCCCCATTTGGCTACTCGGCCTGTTGCGTCCGCATTGTTAATTATATCCCCTAGTGGTGCTTTACATACCACTGTTATGGACTATCCTTGAAAATAATGGCGGAGTTTTCGAGATGCGAAAAACATGCCATATGCCAGCTTTTGATAATGTGGGTACCTTTGTTTGGAGTCGGAAAAAACTTCGCTTATATAATATACCGGATGTTGATCTGGTATGCTTTGCTCTTCTTTCCGCCTTACCACAACTATCACAGCGCTAATAACTCTGTTTGTTGCTGTGAGATACAGTAACATGGGTTCTTCGTCTTTTGGTGATACCAAACTCGGGGCTTTCATCAAGGTTTCTTTTAACTGGGTTAATGCTTTGCCCGCCTCTTCTGTCCACTCAAATTTGTCGGATTTCTTCAACAATTTGTATAATGGCAGAGATTTGTCTCCTAGTCGGCTTATGAACCTGCTGACGGCGGCTGCAGAACCCGTCAATCTTTGTACATCTTTTAAGCACGTAGGACTTGTGATGTTTAAGATTGCCTTGAGCTTTTCCGGGTTTACTTATATTCCTCTGTGAGAAACAATAAAACCCAGAAGTTTTCCTGAGGGAACCCCGAATACGCACTTTAATGGATTCAGCTTCATTTTGTAAGTGCGCAAATTTTCGAAGGTTTCTCACAAATATTCAAGGAGTGTGTCTTTTTTCTTGGAAACGACGGTAATGTCGTCCATGTAAACGTGAACATTTTTGCCAATATGACTATGCAAACATCGTTGCATGCAACGCTGGTAAGTTGCACCTGCGTTCTTCAGGCCAAAGGGCATGGTTATGTAATAGTATGTTCCATACGGGGTTATGAAGGAAGTTTTGATTTGATCCTCTTTCCTCATACGTATTTGATGGTATCCGGAATAAGCATCCAAAAAGCATAAAAGCTCAGAGCCAGCAGTAGCATCTATTATCTGATCGATTCGTGGTAATGCGAACTTATCTTTTGGACACAACTTGTTCAGCCCGGTGTAATCTATACACATCCTAAGAACAGTGCTATCTTTCTTCAGGACTAATACTGGGTTCGCAGACCATTCAGTATGTATAACTCCCCGGATAAAATCAGCTGCTAATAGCCGGATAATTTCCTTGCCAATAGCCTTCCGTATTCTTCCGTCAAATCGACGAAGACCTTATTTCACGGGTTTAGATCCTGAAATCACCTTGAGTTGATGCTCAGCAAGTTTCCTGGGTACACCTGGCATGTCCGCAGGACACCAGGCAAAAATATCCCAGTTCTCACGGAGGAACTTGATGAGCTCGCTTTCCTATTTGTCAGTCATCCCAGTTCCCACTACGACAAATTTTGTCGGATCTTTGGAGTCTAGGATAACCTGCCTTGTATTCTCAGAAGCTTTGAAACTATCTGCTAGCTTCCAGCTTTCTTTTCCTGCCGGCATTTCTGTCGGCGATACTTCTTTTGCCAGCTCTTTCAATTCCTCCTTTGTTATCACTTTTTCTGCGCAAAGGGCGTTTTCTTTTTCCATCTCGTTTTCCAATTTGAAGTCTCCTGATATGGTGATTACTCCTCCTTTTGGCCCTGGCATCTTCAGCTTGTTATAAATATAACATGATCTTGCCATGAATTTGGCGAAAGCTGGACGTCCGGGAATTGCGTGGTATACGCTCTCGAATGGCACAACCTCGAAAGAGATTTTTTCCTGTCGGAAGTGCTCTTTTTCTCCAAAGGTTACTTCTAGGGAAATTTCTCCTAGAGATTGTGCTTGTATGCCAGGAACGATGTCGTGGAAATGTATGTTGCTATGATTGAGCTGGGTCTCGGAGATTCGCAGATGCTTCAGTGTATCCAGGTACATTATGTTAGTGTTGGATCCTCCATCCATCAGCACTCTTTTTAGCCTAGTGTTTTGAACAATAGGGAGAGCTTGTGTGCCGGGTTCTGGGATATTTCCGGGATGATCAGACTGATCCCAGGTAATTGGTGTATTCGAGTACTTCAAGAATTTGGGGTTGGTGGAACAACCGCGTTTATTTCTCGTAGTGTTCTCTTTGCCACCTTTGCTGAGGGAGTTGCGAGGAAAGTTAAATTGCATTCTCCATCGACTCTCGGGAACTTTGTTTCGCCTTTTCGCTGATGTTCTTAGATTTTTTCGTCGGTGTCCGATTCACTGTCTTCTTTTTCAGCTTCTGGCTTTTGCTTGGAGAATTTCCTCTTGGAGTTCTTCCCCTTGTTCTCGGATTCTGCACTGCCTTTCATATGCTTATTAAGCCGGTATTGTGCGTTAGTATGGGTGGATTTCCCAAATTGCGAATGGTGGACACAGTTCTCAGACTTAATCCTTTCCCGCTCTTCCTTTGTGTAGGAGATAGGTTCTGTGTTTCTTCCTTTCTATTTTCTTCCATTATCCTTTCCAAAGGCTAGGTTAACTTCCTTGGGCTTTGGCTGTGTTTCTGGAGTAGCTTTCTTCTCAGAACGAGGCATCTTTTTGGCCTGAGCCAAAGCTTCGATACTTCCACCTCTCGCTCTGATGTCATCTTCGGCCGCTGCATGCTCATTTGCGGTTGTAAGCATAGATCCGAGATCTTTGTGCTTCTTTGAACCAACCATGAACGGTACGAGGCAGGGTTTTAAGCCATTGACGAAAGCATGCATTGCTTGTACGTCACTTACTCCAGAGCAGCTATTCTTCATTGCAATCCATCTTGAGATAAAGTCCACGTATGGCTCATCTTCAAACTGGGTGCAGCGGTTTAGCTGGTTGATGTTGTTGGGGCGTTTGTAAGTTCCCCGAAAATGCTGAGTAAATACTCTAGCCATATCATCCCAGCTATCTAGGGTTCTTGACGGAACCCCGTTAATCCAATCCCTAGCTCCATCCAGTAACATTAGGGGGAGGAATTTTACCGCCTCTAAATCTGTCACTTTGTTGATCTAGACGGCTGTATAATAGTCTGAGAACCAGGTATCCGGGTTTGTACTGCCGGTATAATTTTTATATGTTGGACCAACTTTGGCAAAGCCAGAATGTAGAGTTATTCTTCGGATTCTGTCAGTGAAACACTTAGGTCCAAAATATAGATCATCTTTTTCCGCCTTATCAGCGTGTGCGGAATATCTACCGACTGAATGAACAAAAGAGGATCTGCTCCTTTCTGGCTCATTGTTGCGCGAATGCGCTCTTCCGAGATTATCTTTGTTTCGTCCGTTATCATGCCCTTTGGAATGAGGCGGAGTTCTGCTCCTTGGCCTTTCCTTATTCCTAAGGGGGTACGGGATCTCTCACGCCTGTGAGGAATATCGTATCTTCCGGCTTTTTCAGCGGGGCGTCTTGGAGGCGGCATTGCTTTTCCATCCTTCCGGTTCTGTTCTTCCCGATCATGGGGGTTGACTCCACCTTTCGGCAGATGGAATCCTGTTCTGGATGATGCGTCCTTGTTATCGGGAATTTTCTTGTCCTTTTCGGATCTCCTTTCTTCTCTTTTGAATTGCCTGAATCTCCAGGTTCTCCAGATCCAGGTGCTCCAGCGGCGCATGTGGCTGTTTTGCATAGGGCCGAGTCGTCATGCAACTTCCCTGATCTTGTCTGCCCTCGCTGCTGTTGTTGCAATGCTTTTCCTAAGAAAGCATACACCCCTTGGAGTTTTTCGTCATTGGAGTACAGATCATAATTGAGGATGGAGAATGCGGCTTCCGCGTTTTCTGCTGCGGTTTTATATATAGGTTCGCCCCTGGCATCGATGTCGTTTACTTTCTTTTGCCAGGAACGGTTTTGGGACCGTTCCTTCGGCTGCAATACTTCCGGTTTTACGATTCCGGGTAACCGTGTAGGTTTTATGCCAGATCTATTCCTTCTCTCGTACTCCTCAATTTCTTCCTGCTTCAACTTAATGTCAGCATGGGTTTGTAGGAGATTTTTCCGAGTTCTTAATAGATGTTGTTGTTGCCTTTGGAGAGCTTGTCTCCTGGCTTCCAGCACTTCAGGGGGTTTGTGTAGTCCCACTGGTGTTTGAAGTAAATCTCGTTCGTCCTGTTCTGACACTAGTAGAACAGGGATTTCCTTCGTTTTCTTCTCCGCGGACTTGACTGTGCTTCCTCCTCCTACTTCCAGGTTTTCGTTGGCGGGATCCACCAGTTTTTTTCTCCGGAGTTTGTACTGGATTTTCTTCGCACTCTTGTTTCTTTTCTTGGAAGAGAGAGGTTTTTACCAGGTTCTTCTTCTGTCAACTCCTTGACATCGGGGTAAATTGGACTGGTTTCGCCGTCCTCTCTTTCCTCATCTAGCGGAGGTGTTTGAGGGTCTTCCTAACTTTTGGCATCCGTGTTGCCATAAGCACTTCATGGAGTCCCTCTTGAAGAGATTTGACCTTTCTTTCGAAAGCATCTTCATCTTCGTCTTCGGAATCAAGCTCATCTGATCTGGGTTCCGACTCTAATCTCGCCTCAATGGCGGCTAGCACAGAATCGGCTTCCGAGTTTGTCGTCGTATTTACGGATGTCGGATCTTCCACCTGCATTGTGGGATTGTTTTCTTCTGCCTTTTCCACGGAATTGTTTTCGTCCGTGGTTTCAGCGATCTCGGATTGCACCATACCAATAAAGTGCGATCTCATTGCAGGCATCTCCGAGAGGTAGCAATTTGTGCAGGATATTGGCGATCTGAGCAAAATCCGGCATCATAGTTTTCTTCAACTGGGTATAGGGCGGGTGGGATAAATCTACTTCCACCACAGAATCTCATTGCCTCTGCAGTTAATCCGATAAAGATGTTTGCAGATCCAATCGGTAAAACGCAGGCACTTACCAGATGATTCTGTGCTGGCATGTACGATCCATTGTTGAGGAAGCGCCGAACGTCGTTGTCGAATTCCAAGCTTCCGACAGTTATGGTACTGCCGATTCCGCCGAGTATCCCCGATCGAAACATAACGACTGACATCGCTGGCCCCACGGTGGGCGCCAACTGTCGAGACATCGTAGTAGGGTTCATAGACGGGGGTGCCATGAGCCTACGGGTAGAGACGTGGGAAGAACGTGGTAGTATGACAACCAGGGACACCAAAGTTTACCCAGGTTCGGTACGTCGCAGCAAGGCAGCATTCCTACTCCTGCAATCTCACTAAATCAGGGCTGAAGCCTGAAATATACAGAGTACAATGTGAGTTTGGTTTGCTAACTCGACGAGGATCAACTTCTCGGCGAGTTGGCTTCTACCTTATTGTCTATCTTTCTTCTTCTCTCCCGTTCGGCTTTATATAGATAGCCGGGTTAGGGCTTATAGAAGGAAAACCTAGAAGACTACGGTAACCTTCTAACTTGGAAGGCAAGAATCCGCCTTTTACTCCAAGCCGCACCACGTGGGCCGTGGTCCGGGTTCTTCTACAATCCAGTTTCTGCGCGTCAGTTTACTGGGCCGCCTAATGGACTGTGATCCATTACCAAACAGGTCACCTTGGTAATCCGGCTTTTTAGGACAATATCGGACATACCCCTAATCGGTATATATCCGACAAAGGGTGCATCCGGACGGGAAACCCCAATAAGGGCGCGAGTGGGCGCGCTAGGGGCCCATCCGGACGGGAAGCCGTTTTGGGACGGTCTTTGGAGGCGCGACTGGAGATGCTCTAAGCAAGCTCAATTTTGTTTTTTGCCTTTGGAGTGTTAGATGATGTGACCATTTTGAGCTCCTGGCTTGTTTCTTATAAGAGACATCTTGTTTTGATCTATCTTGTCCTTTTTGCTTTTTTGCTAGAGAGGCTCAGCTGCAGTGCACCAGACTACCAGTCCAGATCAGCACTCCCTGGGTATTGCTGTGTCTCCTTATCTCCTTGGAATTGCTAAAAGAAGTGAAACAGTTAGAGCTACGGTCAAGATTCTTCCCTGATTACGCATGAGTTTTTTTTGCGAGTTTTTTTTTTTGCAAGGTAATACGTTCTCATTTAAAAGATAAATATACGGTTACAAGACACGTAAACACTCACATTACACTACTAAAAGGATAATATAATCCTATGCAAAAAGCCAGCGCCTGTCTATCTCCTTCGGCACCACCGAAGCGACCACCATGAGAGAGAAGACATATCACCTCTTCACCTGAGCTCGATGCGGCTCCATCGCTGATCTGCAGTTTTACGGACCTCAAAAATAGTTTGCCAGAAGCAAAATCATTGTCGTTGAACGAATCAGACCGGGGCAACGTGTCCCCGGACACGCCATCGAACTCCAGAACTGACATCCCCGCACGACTACAATGTCGAAGGAAGAAACCAGAACTGCCAGCCTCCATCCACAAACCCAGCGCAAGATGCACCATCTTCCAGCTATTAACTGCGCAGGCAGCCGGCTGCGCGTACTCCCAGATGACAAATCCTCCCTGCTCCACCATGACGTCGGAGACAGCGCCGCAGCAACGGGGACAGAACGGAAGGAGAAACACACCTGATGGGATCGCCGCCACCGTCTCGTCGATACCATCCATGAACTCTAACTCCACTGATCTGAAAGATCGGCGAACACACGATGCCATCAACTCCGAGACGCCGCCATGAAGGACGCCGCCGGTGTGGCAGTGGAGTTGAGACAGATTTATTTGTCGGAGCGCCGCTCCCACCACCCCAACGACGCACCACAACCTACAAAACCAAACCCTAACTACAAAACGGGGGAACGAGGTCCCCTCCCCCTCCTGCCGCCGGAGCAGCAGTCGGAAGAAGAGGGGACCAACACCCTGGCCGGTGGAGATCGGGGGTAGAAAGTCCTCTCCCTAGTCGCCAAGCTCCTGGCGGCGGCTAGGTTAGGAAGTCACGGCTGATTACGCCTGAGTTGTCATGACCAATTTTGTTCACTCAATCTGACAGCTACGGTCAAGATAATCTTCCCAGGGATATCGAAGCAGAGCAGTCTGCAGTATTTGTTGCATAAATAGAATATAGGAAGTATAGGACGGGTCACTAAGTCAGTTTGAGTTTTCACCTCTCCCTTACCAATCAGTTATACTCATTTGGAAACATTGAGTTTTAATTCACATCAAGTAAATGTGGGTACTTTGACAAGAGAACAAAAGCTTATAATTTTTGGGTTCCCCTTTATTATATGTGCAACTTTAGCACTACCACTGTTTAGAACATCCCTCTGGAGTACTGACATGCTTGCAAAAATCCATGATCTTTTGCCGAAACTTCTTGCTATTGTGACCACAAAACCAACACACTCAAGATATGCTGTTCTTCCTTTCTCGACTTACTAGAAAAAGAAATGATACTAGCCCATGTCAGTAGAGGCTCAGCTGCACTGCGCCAGAGGATACTGACAGAATCTTCTACGGCGCTCTGGGTATTGCTGTGCTCCCTTATCTCCTTGGAATCCAAATGTGAATAACTTTTGAGTGAAATTCTTATTTTAATAAAAGATTTGATACTAGCACGAAGACCAGCTTGTATAGTGTGTCGTTCATATATATGCCCTTCTTCTCTGTTTGGGGATTGGGCATCGTTGGCACTCAGACTCTGTTTCTCTCCAGAAGTAAGGGGCTTCGGCTTGGGCATTTGTTCAAATATCTTCTTGGCAAAGGTAAGAGGCTTCTTTATTTCTACTTGCTAGTACATCTTTGGATCATAAACTTGCTACATCTTTAGATCATATTTATGATGGCACACTTGATCCTAAAGTGCATAGCTTGCTTTCTGTTTGTACTGGAAAAAACTTTCTAGTATGGGAAACCTTTTTTTGATTCATCTGACGTCGAATATATGCATCCATGTGAAGTTCGAACAGATTTCTACTGCTGATAATAACACATTCGACATCTTTCTATTTTAGACTGCTGTAAGCAGTAGTGAGCCTACTTTTTGCTCTGTACTTGGGTCTTGGCCATCATTGGCATTGAGGCTGCTTCTCTGCAAAAGTACTTGCTTGTTCAAAGAGCTTCTTGCCAAAAGCTTCCTGTATTTCTACTTTCTGCATCTTTAGATCATAAACTTGCTACATAGTACTACATCTTTTGATCATGTTTATGAAGGCACTCAAGATCCTAAAGTTCATTGCTTGCTTTCTGTTTCTGCTGAAAAAATACTCTAGTATTGAAAACCTTTCTTTCGATTATCCGACATCAAATATATGCATCAGTGTAAAGTTGGAACAGATTTCTGCTTCTGATAATAACACATTCAACATCTTCCTATTTTAGACTACTGGAAGGATCATTCTGCTATCTTGTTCACCATGCTCCCCACCATTTGTCATGGCGCCGGATCAAGGTCATGAGCAAGATAATAGGAGTGGTCGCAACATCAGTAGCAAGTCCTGTCAGAGATGTGCGGGCTGCGATGCACATTACTACTGGTGTCATCTGGATGATACCCAGAAGTATTTCTTCAAGTGCATGGTTGGTGATTTCCAAGAAAAAATGGCAAGCCCTGGTGCATTGATACCTTTTCTCTCTTTCAGATAGAATGCCATCGTGGTCAGAATGATAATTTTGGTTCTTACCTTTTTTTTTTATCCTGCAGACCATACCAGAAAAATTTGTGGAAAATTTCAAAGGTCAGATTTCTGAAGTTGTCAAACTAGAGGCTCCTGACGGCAACAAATACGATGTTCAAGCTAACAGGGATCTGGACAAGATAGTCCTCGGATCTGGATGGACAACATTTGCCACCTTTTACGAACTAAAAGAGGGCTGCGTGCTCGTGTTCAGGTACAGTGGGGGCTCTCACTTCAGAGTTCTTATATTTGATTATCCAAGTTGCTGTGAGAAAGAGATTTTCCATGTTGTCATGAATTGCGGTCCTAATGCCCAAGAAAAAGACACTCGTCTCAATCAATCACCGGTGAGCGAAACACAATGTATGAATGGTGGACCAGGCAACGGTGAGTCCCGTCAAAGGTGCGGCCACTGCGATGTGCATTTCTATTGGCATCACCTGGATGATAGGGAGAAGCATTTCATGAGGCCCATGATTGGCGATTTCCGGCGACAAATGGTAAGACCTTGGATGATCAATGCCCCTCCTGCCATCTATAGATGAAATGTGTTCTTGGTCAAAGATATGGGTAATTTGTTGTTAGCTTTGTTTTCTGTTCCTGCAGAGCATACCAGAGAAATTTGTGAAAAACTTCAGAGGTCGGATCTCTGAAGTTATCAAGCTAGAAGCTCCTGATGGGAACTTATACAACATTCAGGTTGCCAAGGATCCAAACAAGATAGTTCTTGGATCTGGCTGGGCAGCATTTGTTAATGCTAATAGGCTAAAAGAGTATGACCTGCTGGTGTTCAGATACAATGGTTACTCTGGCTTCAAAGCCCTAATATTTGAGCCTAGTGGTTGTGAGAAACAATTATTCCGTGTTGTCATGAGCCATGCTCCTAATGTACAAGACATGGGCATATCTCATGATCAGTCATTCCCTAGGGAAACAAGGCGTCGAGACATTGGATCACGTGATAACAACAATAGGAAAACTAAAAAGACAACTCTGCTGGACTCGCCTTCACTGGGATCAGGTAAAGAATTGAAGTGTTGCTTGTACATTATTACGGTACCTGCAATTGCTCATTGCTGTCTTGATGATCGGTATTGTGCAGCTGAAGGTGTCACATCGGAAACCATGAATTCAGGTGGGCTTCAGGAAACCACTGAGCCCCGCTATGTCCTAGGGTTAGGGTGCAATCGAGATGGTGGATTGCGCGATAACGACAGTAATAGAACTAGAAAGATGGCTCCACTGGACTTTCCTTCAGCAAGATCTGGTAAAGAATTTAATGGGTGCATGTGCATTTTCACTGGTACCTGTAATTGCTCAGTGCTGTCTTGACGATTGTCACTGTGCAGCTGAACTGGAAACCATTAATTCAGTTGGCCTTCAGGAAACCACCGAGCTCCGCTATTTCCTAGCAACATGGTGCAATCTGACTAGAGCGCAGAAGGCAGAAGCCGACACGCTTGTGAAGAAAATTAGGCCTCTAATTCCATTATACATCACAGCCATAAACAAGGAAAATCTGTTTGGATCTCTGGTACATCTGCTGTTTCTTCGAAAGATTCAATGAGAAATGATAATTTTGTTACACGATGTTCAATATCCAGACTCTTGTTTAAATTTTGTTGGAACTTTTGAAGTATAGTAGAGCTCCATAAATTACAATCTTCAGACAATGTGACAGCCAAATGATTCATTCATCTGCAACAGGTCTTCTGCAAGGATTATGCTGCCAAACACCTTCCACGTGAAGACAAATTTATCACGCTTTGCCGTCCTCAGAAGAGCAACATATGGGTAGACAATTTGAAGGTTAACACTGATGGTACTTGCATGCTTTCTGCTGGCTGGTCCTGCTTCGTTCGCCACAACGAGTTGCGAGTTGGGGATATCTGCATATTCGAAGTATCGAGAAGCAACGGTGAAGTGACCATGGTTGTTCATACTCTTGAAAGAGGCCATCAGCTACCAGGTGAGTATAAGACACATTGCTACCTGCACATATGACATAAAAAATTAAGGCGAGTTCTATAGTACCTTTTACTACCGCTAATTTTTCACTAGTATGGTTTCATCGGACGGTTCAGATAAATTTAGCCCAGCAGGCCCATACAGTAGATACATGGCGGAAAAAGTAAACGATCGAGACTTTTTTTTTAATCCAAAAACGACTGACTTGGAAGACCCGATCAGCTGGACTCATCCGTCCCCATTCCTATTCTGCTCGCGACGCCGGCAGTCTGCTCTAGCCGCCGTCACCGCCTCGAGACTGCCCAGGAGACCCGTACCAAGTCTGCTCTATGCATGCTCCGCTACCCCAAGGCCGCTTTCGCCGCGTCCACAGAGCCGGCCTGCTCTCGCCTCCGCCACACCTGAGACTGGTCGCGTCGCCGCCTACCACCAAGTCTGTTCGCGCCGCCGGCGTGTCCGAACTCGCGGCGCCTCCACCCCCACTAGTCCATCTCCAATTTCTGCCTGTACAATGGCATCTGTCGAAGCACGTCCCGAACGAGGGCCCACCGCGACGTGCCACCGACACATCAGCCGTACGTCGCAGGTTTTGCGACACCGACGCGCTCTGCCCTGTGCACCACGAAATTCGCCGTTGTTGACGCCGGTGCCAGCTGCACCCTGCTTCTTGAACTCGGCGGCACTCGACGGAGCACGCCCTGGCCGGCGCCGCTTCTCGTGTTTCCTGTTCCCTATCATGTATTCCCAGTTTCATGCCTCAAGCAAATGGTACGGTATGGATTTTTTAGCTTGTACGGGATAGTATGATATCTTGATTGAAGGCCTGTTCATTTCATAGGACAGATTACTAAACGGTTGTTCTGGTGTGTGATGTTTGACGATGGGTTGGTGGGCTGTTGCTCTGTCTTGTTGGTTCTTGGACGTGTACATGGAGTTGTTGCCGGTAGAGGTGTAATGGTAACGGCAACCAGTTCAAAAATTACTGTAATTTGTTTCTTCGTTGGAGACATGGACGAGCTAGGTTCGTCCTTGGACATTTCTGTCAGAAGGATTCACTAATTTCGTCCTCGTCCAGCACAAATGTTTCGTCTCAGACTGAATATTTATGATTTCTTCTTAGCCCAGCAACCTTCCACGATGTTGGGCCAAAGCCCATCTGCGGGAGAAGCCAAACTTGGACCAGTACAAAACGTACTACTCACAGTTTTAGCACCAGTAGGGAATGTTTTTACCCATTGGATTAGCGAAATTTTTTTTTTTTTTGAGCAACTCTACGGCGGGCTTAGCCAGCCTGAACTATATTGAACAAGAACAGTGCGGATCCGATACAAATAGTGTTACAGGTGACGGAGCAAGAAACAAAAGAAAATACAGGGGATTGTTTTCAGGGCGGCTCAAAGGGAGTACACCAAAGTATAAGGTTGTTGTTGACGTCCGAGTTTGAGCAGCGATTTGCCCAGAGCCGGATGTCATCGAGACATCTATTAATAAGGACGCTAAGCGGTTCGTCCACGTTATTGAAGACTAGGTTGTTCCGGCGTTTCCAAATATTCCAGGCGATGGCAGTGCAGATGGTAGCAGACGAGAGCGATTTGTGTCGCTGGTTCCAGACTTCCTGAACGGTGTCAGGAGTGGCCCAGGTCGGGAAGAAGAAATCCCAAGCTTGACGCGCGCGCGGGCAGCGGACGAGGAGGTGATCAACATCTTCTAGCCTGCCACACGAGAGGCAGTCCGGGGAGCTTCCCAATTGGTGGCGGAAGCGGCGCTCATTGGTGGGGAGGCGACGTCGGCGGACCAGCCAGTTGAAGATCCGGCATTTGAGCGGGGCCACGTTTCTCCATACCATCTTAGCTTGGTCATCAGTCGGTAGCTGCCTGAAAAAAATAGCGTTTTCGAATAAGAATTTATAAGTCAACTTAGAAACATACAGTCCTTTTTTATGTAATCGACTAATGCATAATCCTGAATCAGTATGCAATCAAGAATGAACTAGTGTGCCTTTCATCGTTTTCGAATGTGTTGTTTTTTTTACAAGGAGAGAGCCTGAATTTCAAAACAAATGCAATTATGCAGTTGAGGGCGAGGAGACCAAAGAAGAGAGTTACAAAAAGCATGCCGAGTCCAACTACTACTACTCAATGTCTGCCAAACTCCTGACCAGCAAGGAGAAAAGGGGGCTATTCGAGTCAGTATCGATCCAACCGCGAAACCCAGTATATGTCACCATCCTGCAGAAGCATCACCTTATCAAGAGAAGCACCATTCTGGTCAGTTCAGTTATATAAGAATTTATATATACATGACTTCGAAACCGCCATTCTTAGACTTTCTGATGAAGATTTCTGTAGTCGTGGCTAATGCTCTGTACTACATATGCAGACCTTCCCCAAAAAATTTGGGGCTAAGCATCTCGCGGGGAGGTCTCACGACGTCCTGCTCCTGAGACCCAACAGGGAAGGGAAGTGGCTTGTCAAGTACTACCACGGAGTTCGCAACAGCGGCTTCTACGGCTGGAGCTTTACCAAGTTTTCCAGCTACAACAATCTACGGGACGGTGATGTCTGTGTCTTCGAGCTGATAAAATCTGTCAGTAAGGCGGCGATGATGGTGCACGTGTTCAGGAAGGTCGATGGTAGGTTTGTTTTACTGGGTTAAGATCCAGTGTGCATCTACTCCTTTGTTGCCTAGCTTCTTGGCCAACTGGTGTGAAGAGTTGTGCATGGGAGTAGCTTCAATAATTAGTGTTGTTCCTAGTGGAGGTAGCTTGCAGGGCCGTCTTTGAGCATGAGCGAAGTGCACAACTGCTCGATCAGGGCCCCCATTTTTCGTGGGCCCCCAGATCTGTAGGCTTAGTATAGAGTTTAGTTCAGGAAAAAAAGGGGGACAATTCTTGGGCCCATAATGTCTCCACGCGCATGCATGCTGATCCATTTGCTTCCTGATCGATTGGTACTGCAGGTTGCTAGCTACGGCTGCGCCCGATTCGTTTCCTGATCGGTCGTTGTAAAAGAAAAAAAACTATCGCATCTAGACTCGGAAGCGATCTTTACTATTACTAGCTAAATGCCCGTGCGTTGCTACGGGTTCTCAAATTTATTTGTCTACCGTACATGTAAACTCTAAAATTTTAACGACAACACCTTCCAGCCGAGGCAAAGAGCATGGAATCTAGATTACTCAAATTACAAAGCATGCTCCAATGCAAAAAAAAAAAAAAATTGCAAATCATGCTCCTAGCGGAAATGTCCTTGACTCTCGACCTTTCCATATGTTGCCCCTTCACCACTCACACCAACCAATCTCTCAACTCCACCTCTTTCACCATTTGTATTTACCTCACTACAACCGTACATGTAAACACATGAAATTTCTAACATTTTAACGACAACACCTTCCAGCCGAGGCAAAGAGCATGAAGTCTAGATTACTCAAATTACAAAGCATGCTCTAATGCAAAAAAAACCTGCAAATCATGCTCCTAGCGAAAATGTCCTTGAATCTCAACCTTTGCATATGTTGCCCCTTCACCACTCACACCAGCCAATCTCTCAACACCACCTCTTTCACCGTTTGTATTTACCTCACTACAACGCCATTGTATTTCATATAGTGCCCACCCTAACGTGTCGGCACTCACCATTTTCATTGGTGTTTTCTCCAACTCTGGTGAATTGCTATAGTCGCTTGCAGGCTAACAACAATAATCCCACTTTTGGCCTGCTCTTCCAGAGAATACGTACACCCTATGTTTCATATTGTAAAACATTTTGGCAACGTCTTATAATATGAAAGAGGTAGTAGTAGAAAATAATGAAAATACGTGGTATTTTCATTTTGATTGAGATCTATACATGAATTTATTTGAGCACAACTATAATCTCTAAGCAGTAACCAATGAGAGCTTCGCTCCTCTACATTACAGTGGTCCCATAAGGCCCTCAGCTCACAACCCAAATCACAGTTGTAACGTGAGATCTAGCAAATCACACATGTCAGACAAAAAAAATTCATGGTGCCACCACTTTCTCGCTCATGCTCCTTTCGCACTGTCGCGACTCCATGGTAGACTCAAGGAAAAATCTACAAGATGGCAACCATTTCATTGAACTGATGGGATACAACATAATGTTTAGTCTTGAATTCATTTTGTATCGTGGAGTTTTATTGTAAATTAAAAGATATCTTACCTACAAGAGACTGAAAAGAACAACCTGAAGCAAACACATTTGTGGTATGGCTACAGAATTGATCATACATACTCTTATTTGCATTCATCATGAAAAATATGAATAGACCACCTCTTCGGGCTTACATGGACAACAGAAATATAAAAAGAAAAAGTATTAAATGCATTAACTTTGAAAGCAAACCGAGCACTTTACCATACATATAAGTATGTAAAGAGATATTAGTTGATCTCCATACTGTAAATATTCAAAATATCAGGCGGAAGGCATACGTACCTTTTTTTGCCTGTTCAAACAACCTTGAAGGAATTTCCTCACCTGCAGTGTTCCAATAAGCATCAATCTGCCTCCCATCAAGAATTGGAGACACGTGATGAATGATACTCTCAAATAAAGACAACAGAGATAAATATGATTGCAGCTAATTTTAAAATTAAAAAAAGAAATGCAAAACATGACAAAAAAGAAAGCATGGACAGTTTCAGGTAAACGGAGAGCTCAAATACTCTCACTCAATTTGTAAGTTAAGTGTCTAAAACCATTCAAACGTACTACTCTCAGAGGGAATTGTAAAGACTTCTTTTAATCTCATTTCAATAGCTAAATACCAAGAATATTGACAACGTTACAATTTGGACCATTCAAAAGCCATGCATGGTGTTTCTCAAATCTCAGACATATAGTAAGGAACACCTCACACTCACAAGTCATAACCACATCACGAAAGCTAGACGCTACGCAGAATACTTTTCCAGCTACAGAAGTGGCCTACTCTAAGTTCACATCCATTACGTATAATTGCAAGTCAAAGGCACCAAATTAAAATGAGTTATCAGCCCACACATCCCCAGACCGACATTGTGGACATCCGCGTGCCGCTGTTGCATCGAGGGATTGCGTGCGCAAGGGCCGTACCGGACGGGCACGCGGTAGAAGTGGATGCATAGCTCGTTGACGAACAACAGGCACTATTCCTTTGGGAACCTGGAGTCGTGGAGGCACCCCAGTACCTCCGTGTACACCTTCAGATTGTGATTGCTGCTGCTTCAGCGAATACCCACGACATGACCAGCAGCGACGATAAACTCTGCCACCACACCTCCGTCATGTCGCGGCTGCTACTCGATCTCCTCCTTCTCATTATCACTACCATTCCACAATATACTTCAGTTCCAGAACAACATAAACCTAGGGTTGAGGACTCACCTAAAGGTGAAGTGTCGCAAATTGTAACGCAAAGTTGACCACTTCATAATCTTACAGCCATTACAAAAAATAACTGCATCGGACCCTGTTTATACGAAGTAAACTTCAAGACATATATACTCTTCATTTTGCTTGACATGATATAGCAACGAACACTGTACAATTTTTCTTACCTCGAAGTAGCAATATCTTTATTGTTGTGCTATTCTTGAAAGGAAGGAGCAGTAGAGAAAGCTTCCATTCATTTCATCTCAGGTTACTAAGCATCTAGAAATTGTTGGTGAAGAAAATTAAAATTTGTGCATACAGAAGGAAAAGAAAGCACTTGAAAAGAAAATTGCAATATTAAAACTCAGCTCCTCACTAATTCATAGAACTCCATTATTAATTATGGAGATAAGCTTTGCTGTTGAGAGAAGTTGTTATAGAGCGAGCTTGAGCTGCACTGTAATTACTATTGATTGCAATAAAAGGCAAATCTAAGAAGTAGATTGCATGGAATTTAGTTAGGTGTTGTTGAAGGTAATCGTTGCATTAGCAAACCTATTGGAAAATCATCATCTACAAATGAAATCAAACAGGTCATGAAAATAACTTTGTCTAAACGAAAAAATGGTAGCTTCGTACTGATAACTTATTTAGAACTTCTGAAAAACTATGGAAGTAATGGATATTCTTAAGAAGAAAAATCGAAACACAAGTGCATTATGTAAGTATAATACGTACCTCATGATCTACCATGATAAAACATAGTAGTTCATATAGAATCTTGTAAATCTCTTGATCTCTATTTTCCAAGATCCAAGATAATCGCACAAGAAGTTGTGCCAGGTTTGACACATCTTTGAGCAAGGCTGTATTTATTGCTGGCACAATTCAAAAGGATGAAATAAATCAGATTTAGAAAATGTTCAGATGTGATACACTGAAATAAGGAAGTACATATGATCAGAGAAGTGACGAGTAATTGTGAAGGGAAGAATTAAGTTACATGTAGTGGATCTTCCTGAAACCAAATGTGAAACATTCCAAAACTATATTGCTCCAGACCTAATTAGGTAAAGTACCATAATGAACACCCTGTTTAATCTATTCATGGAAGCTTGACGTAGTAAGCTAATCAACTCATCACTTAGATGCGAAGTGGTTATGGTCACTCACTATCTCCATAGTCATCTACTGGTCAGATGATGCGAGCAAATGAGAATTAATAGTGATGTTTTCCTCTGCTGGCATGTCAGTTCAATATAAAGTTGTAGTAGCTGGATGGTCATAATTAACAATTGAAATGCTAGCACATTAGGATTGTTAAGGTTGAGCAGGAACAACATTCAGAAACCTCCAATCAGACATCAACTGAAGCAGTCGTGTATAGGTGTATTGCAAATCAAATGGAGAACAAAGGGAGTAGTCATATCATACTGCAAACATAAGAGACGGGAGGAATGGGAAGGACGAGCTTCAACACGATCTTCTCCGGGCGTCCGGCTAGCACAAGCATCGGGACGCCCACATGCACAGCCACGGCCGGGTGTAAGCATAACTGGATTCCGCTCATGTGTGGAGGCTCTGCTCAGTAGGCGCGACGGCTGTTGTGAAGGTCGTCGTCGGAAGCGCATAGGCCTTGGGACCACCATGGCGTTGGGGCCTCTTCTGCGACGGTGGCGGAAGAGGCTTAGGTGCGGCGGCGTTGTGGGATTCTTGGGCGAAGGTGGCCGACGATACCTGGGCATCGGCGGCGGTCCCAATAGGCGTGAAGAATGCCAGAACTCGCAGTTCTAGATTGCATAGGCGGTAGCGACGGGCGGGCAGGGTGTAGGATGTTCTGGTGGTGAAGAAGGAAATGGTCGTGGGGGAGATGAAGTGGAGGAGCGCATGCTCGAGGAGCAGTTTCGTTTTTTTTGAGACAATTACGGAATAATAATTATGGTGAGATAATTACGGAATTAAAGATGGTGGGAGGTTTGTCGCGACGGAGAAAGGACGCAAAGGTTTGACGACAGGACGCGGACGCGGAAGGCTTGAGTGCTTGACGACAGGACGCATTGCTCGACGGTTGAAGGAACCAAATTTTTCTTTTAGATCTTTACTATTAAATGGGAGTTGGACGTACGTTGGTACGTCCAACTCCCTTTCGTCCGCTCGACCAACATCCGCTCGACCAACGTACGTTGGTACTTGTACGCTAATAATAACAGAAAAAAAGGCCCAGCAAAATAAAAAAGCCCACATGACAACCAAGGCACTACGCCCATCTCTTTCCTGCACAGATTGAACGCACGGGAAAAACAAAGATCGCCAAATCAAAACAGTTATGGCGCACTAATAAGGGCCATCTCTTTCCTGCAAAGGGAGATCGCCAAATCAATCTTGTTCAGTATCATAGAAAAAACACTTATGGCAGGATCGCCAAATCAATCTGCCAATCAATCGTCAAACGCTCTCGACCATGGTCCTCGCCCATTCCGGCCAAGGACCCTAGCTTCATTCTCGACGCCATTCTCGACCTGGTCGCAGGACACCCAATTCACCATCTCGCCGTCTCTAGGACAGATAGACACCGTCGCGCCGTCTCCGTCACAAATAGCCACGGTGAGGAAATCATTGTCCCTGTCACAAATAGCCACGGTGAGGAAATCATTGTCCAAACACTTGCACTGAGGCAAAAGTACACTGCCCAAACACTTGCACTGAGGCTCATGCCACAAACACTTGTACTGGGGCTGGCCTAGGTGAATGGCATACATTTTGACCAAATGTTCATCTTTCATTGTACTTGATCTATTGTTCTCCTCGTAGGATAACAGTCGTGTTCGTCTTGCGTATGGATTCCCCAAATCGTACTAGGGTACGGACTCCATTCCAAGACCGTACCAACGAAAGCAATTCAGGTATCATCGCCTCTTACCTACATAATGTATTCGTGAATGGACTTTGTATAACCTAAATATTTTTACCTCACAGAGCAAAGAGATCCAAAAGAATTGAAGAGGCAAAGGGACAGGGAGAGATATGCAAGAAATAAAGAAGATATTAATAGAAAGAGACGCGAGGCGTACCAACTGAAAAAATCTACAGCACCTGGGATCAATGAAAAACATGGTACATCTAACAACCCCATTTCCATAACACTTGGGCGATTCATTCTTGTTGTCACCCTTTCACGCTCTCAATTAATGATCAAGCAATTTCTATCTCAGGCTTTCACACGGCAGAGAATGGGACTGGGCAATCCTCTTTCACACAACTGCAATACAATCCAACTACGGAAGGTGATGTGAACTACTATTAAGATCGCCATGATTTGGGTATCAGTACTGATGGTATGAAAATGGCTATGTAGGCATGTCGTCTGTCGTGATGCCGTCAGGGGAAAATACAGGAGATGGAACAAACTCCTTGAGGCCAACAGGGAGTAACTATTCTAACAAAGAAAATTTGATTGTTGATGATTATTATAGTAATGGGTCTATGCAAGGATGTGGGTTTGAAACGCCAACTCGAGCCTATAATAGCTGGGGTATGTACAGAGCATAATCAAGCATCTGGGGTCCTTATTGGTGGAAAACACACTCAATTATGTACATACAAATATCAAATATGATACCAACACTAACTTTTATTGCATATGTACAGAGGAAAATGAATCGTATGGGGTCCTTACGGGTGGAAAACAAACTCAATTATGTACACCACTGTCCAATATTATTGCAGCAGGATTAAACACCGGGATACTGGCTACAGGCGACTCGTCGGTCATCCAATTGGATCACACACCAATTGTAGAAGGTATTGTTGCCTATCAAACAATTTTTCTATATTAAACGATAACGACACTAACTGCTGTTAGTCTTCAAAACAGATGCAGCCATAGCCACTTTTGGTCTGCAATCATGTGCTTCGCCTTCCGAACAACAGAATGAAAATATAAGAGGTATACATACAGATTGGGAGCGGTCGATGATCAGCTCGATTGACCATGAGACACTTTCATGTAAATGGAAAGAAGATTTGTATTTTCCGGCTACTCATATCAATTGTGAGCTAACTTGTGTGTTATTTTTCTTGAAGCTCAAATACCTTCCCAGTTTGAGGATGTAAGCTATAAGAATCAAATCAGACGGCAACAAGATAGAGAACGTAGAGGTAATTTAACTGGTGAGCAGAGGGAGGCGATAAACGCACGGCGACGAGAAGCAAGGCAGACAAGAAAACAAGATCAGACCAATAAATTAACTGCCAAGCAATTGGCTGATATACACAAACGTGAAAAACAAGAAAGACATGAGCGAGATAGCAAACATCGAAACTTATTAACACCAGGTCAGAAAGAAGAAATGTCCGCAGAACGAAGATCAAGACGAAAGAAACTAACAGCCGAAGAGGAGCAAAAGTTACTAGCTCGGAAAAGGGAAAACTACGAGACTAGGAGGAAAACCCCGTGTGCTGCATCTCTTGCAATGCCATGTCCAGCAGTGAGCAGACATAACGAAATTTGTGCTTCACCTCACGGCTCACCCTCCAAGGCGTGCAGAATAGAAACCGACGGTATTATCTCATCTTTTCTCTAATTCTGCAGAATAGAATTGTCGAACAACTTCTTACTGGCTCGACCATTATACAGGCGAGTACGTTACTAGGACCCTGGGAGAAAACATCAGCCCCGGCAAACTCATTGACGTCAATAATCGTACTAATGGCCATCAAACAGATGCCATGCATAGCCAAGTAGATGAGCATAGGCCAGAAAACAGAGCTCAGCGAAGGTCTCAGGAGCAAGCTCAAAAAAAATTCTTGGCAATGAAGGAGACGAGAGAGAATAGTGCAACCCGAAGAGCAAGTAGGAAAAGCATAACACACGGCGAGAGGCATGCACAACAACAACGTTCTAATGCTAGCTTCGCCGCCCATGCCACATCTTCGTCGCATCCCATCTCTGCTTCAGCAAGCAGACAAGATTACACCATTGGGACTGACGGTAACACTAATGGCACGGGCCTCTTTTTCTGTACAAACCTTTCTTAAACTTGTCTTTATAGAGAGGTTTAGTAGTACTAATTATTTAACAACTCAGTTATTTTTCTGTACAAACCTTTTTTTAACTTGTTTTTATAGAGAGGCTTTAGTAGTACTAAATATTTAACAACTCAATTATGGTGTAGGTGAAATGGAGTTGATGCTTACTAGACTCATGGAGGAGAATCCCCACCCTGCTGACCTCATGGATGATGAGTATTTACCATTTGAATATGAAGGTATTACTACACGCCTATCGATTTATCCTCTATTTACAATATATGACGTCTACCTCTTCGTAGAGTAATTAGTATCTCTTAATTGCATGCAGGTACTAACGATGATGTCATATATGAGAATAACCCAGATTTTTCCTCAAGCACCGACTCTCTGGACTCTATGGACAATGATCCTTTCGACATTGTCTACTCTAACCTCACAGACAGCACACACATCCTGAAGCACGCTGTCGACTGCGAGCATTGCCAGGCAAAGAGATTCGAGTATGAAACCGATGGGTTCTGCTGCCGGAACGGGCAAACGGAATTGCTTGAACCGGAGCCTATACCTGAGCTCATGAGGCTATGGTCTACCACCGATGCGGACTCCCGGCATTTCCGAGAGAGCATCCGGTTCTTCAACGGCCACTTCTCATTCACAACCCTTGGTGTAAGCCTCGACAACAACTACACAAATATGAAGTCGGGGGTGTACACCTTTCGCGCACAGGGCTCTCTGTACCACAAGGTGCACTCATTCGGGCCAGGTTCGCGTCCGGAACATCTACAACTATATTTCTATGATGATGATCCTACCCTAAGTCATCGCACGAAATCCACCGAGAACTTAGATCAGTCTGTCGTCAAGATGTTGGTGGACATACTCAGGGAAAACCCATACTCTGCACAATTTAGGAGGCTCGGAGAACACAGGAAGAACCTCGACGAGTGGCGAATAGAGCTGAACACGGATCAGAAGCTAGATCAAAGGAGATATAACAAACCTGTGTCATCAGAAGTGGCTGCTATTTGGGTTGAGGGAAGTAACCTAGCAAAGAGGTTTGAACGCAGCATTATCCTACATGGTAACAACAACGAAAGATACAGTATTCAGTCCACACAGGGCTGCTATGACCCCCTATCGTACCCCCTTTTTTTTCCAAATGGAGAGCTCGGTTGGCATCCAAATATCCCTAAACATGAAATACCTTATGCTGTTGCACAACAGTCAAGAGCAAACCGAGATGAAGGTAATCCTGTCATGTGTTGTTAGTTTTACATGATTTCATAACAACCCAATATGATGCCTAATCTTTTCCGTTCTCGTCCATCCACAGATGGAGGTAGCAGGTTGTGTGTCTCTGTCAGGGACTACTATTGCTACAGGCTACAGACACGACCCGCGATATTTAACCCTATATTGCATGGAGCACGATTGTTTCAGCAATTCGCCGTCGACATGTACATCAAAATTGAGGGTTGCAGATTGAACTGGTTTAGGGAGCACCAGCCAGAAATTCGTGCTGATTTATATAAAGGCATTGTTGATAGCATCACCGCGGGTGAATCTCGAGGGAGCAAGGTGGGCATAAGGACAGTGCTCCCATGGTCATTTCAGGGGGGGTATCGAGACATGAAGCGTAGACATATGGATGCCATGGCATTGGTTCAGACCTACGGAAAGCCAGACATATTCCTCACAATGACTTGCAACCCGAACTGGCAGGAGATAATTGATAATTTGTATCCTGGACAGACCCCGCAAGACCGACCAGATCTTGTTGCTCGTGTGTTTAGGGCCAAGCTGGAGGCGATGAAAGAGATGCTCCTGAAGAAACACATCCTTGGTAATGTTGCAGCATATGTATATGTCGTCGAATTCCAGAAAAGAGGCCTCCCCCATGCCCACTTCCTTTTGATCATGGATTCAACGCATAAGCTTCTTGTGCCAGAACAATACGACCAGCTCATATCCGCCGAGCTCCCTGACAAGCATAAGTACCCGGAGCTCTATGCCATGGTTGTAAAGCATATGATGCACGGCCCGTGCGGTGTTCTCAAGCCCGATAATGTATGCATGCAAGATGGGGTATGCAAGTGCAGATACCCCCGAAGCTTCAATGACAACACCGTACAAGGAAAGGACTCCTATCCCGTTTACCGTAGAAGGAAAAACGGACGTCATGCACAGGTCCGTCGTCACACTCTGGACAATAGATGGGTTGTGCCTTACAACCCTTACTTGTTGCGGATGTTTAACTGCCACATCAATGTGGAGGTGTGCTCGAGCATCAAGGCCGTCAAGTACCTTTACAAGTACATATACAAGGGCCACGATCGGGCTTCCTTCAACATTGATCAGCCCGACAGTGACGGAAACATAGATGAAATCAAGAGATACATTGACGCGAGGTGGGTTACTCCACCAGAGGCTATGTGGAGGATATTCGGCTTCAAACTCTGTGAAAACTCACCATCGGTCCGTACATTGCCACTTCATCTTCCGAATATGCATAGGGTCACGTTCAAGGAAGGAGATGACCTGAACGATGTTATCGCACGGGATAATGCGTCTAAGAGCATGCTGACAGAGTATTTTGTAGCGAACCAGAAATATCAGTGGGCTCGAACTATTTTGTACAGGAATTTCCCAGGAAGCTTCACGTGGCAGCCATCAAAGTATTGGAAACCAAGGACGCAACGTCATCAAGTTGGTCGAATCGTGTCAGCCTATCCAGCTGAGGGGGAACGATATTTTTTGAGGGTTTTGCTAAACCATGTTACAGGATCGACTTCGTTCGAAGATATCAAAACTGTAGATGGTGTTTTGTGTGACAGCTTTCGCGAGGCTGCTGAGAGGAGAGGCCTCATCGAGGCCGACAACACGCTCGACGAGTGCCTTCTAGAGTCTGAGCAGTTCGCGATGCCAGCTTCTCTTCGAAGGCTGTTTGCAACAATATTGGTATTCTGCGAACCTGGTGACGTGCGAGGTTTGTGGGATAGGCACCTAGAGGCAATGTCTGATGACTACCGGCGGCATCACTCGTGCCCGAATGCAGTTGTGCAGATGGTGTTGCGTGACATTAGTGCCATATTGCAATCCATGGGCAAAGACATAAAGTCATTCCCTCTACCTGCCATGGACGGGACGTATGACAACACAGGAGGTGAGTTCCAGGAGATCATAGAAGAGACTAACATCGAGGTTGACCCCAATGATGCTAATCTGGTGGATGCACTAAATGCCGAGCAGAGGCGTGCCTATGATGAAATAATGTTGGCAGTTAACAGTGGTGATGGAGGTGTCTTCTTTGTCGATGGCCCTGGGGGCACGGGGAAGACCTTTTTGTACAAGGCACTCCTTGCTACGGTTCGAGGCCAGGGCAATATCGCTGTGGCAACGGCAACGTCGGGTGTCGCTGCTTCCATCATGCCTGGAGGCCGAACCGCACACTCGAGGTTTAAAATCCCACTGAATCTTGAAGATGGAGCGTCTTGTAACTTTACAAAGCAAAGTGGGACTGCCAAGCTGCTACAAAAAGCTTCACTGATCTTATGGGACGAGGCCACCATGACAAAGCGCCAGGCAGTTGAGGCCCTGGACAAAAGCATGCGTGACAGCATGGAAGATGACGAGTTGGAGGGACGGGTAAAGGACCTGCCGTTTGGCGGAAAGACTATTGTTTTTGGTGGTGATTTTAGGCAGGTGCTTCCCGTTGTACGAAAGGGGACACGGGGGCAGATAATCGACGCGGCCCTGCGGAGTTCATACCTCTGGAGGGGCATGCGTCAGCAAAGGCTTGTAAGAAACATGAGGGCGCATAATGACCGATGGTTCGCGGATTACTTGTTGAGGGTAGGGAATGGCACCGAGGAAGCTGATGAGGAAGGGAACATACGTCTCCCGGAAGATATATGTGTACCGTCCACAGGGGAGGAGGAAGACCTAGAGAAGCTGATTGAGCATGTTTTTCCTTCTCTTGATGATAACATGTCTGATCCGAATTACATGACTTCTCGAGCAATCCTAGCCACCAAAAATGACAACGTTGAGAGGATAAACAAACGCATGATAGAGCGTTTTAGTGGCGAGGATACAATCTACCACAGCTTCGACAGCGCGGAAGATGATCCGCATGGCTACTATGCTCCCGAGTTCTTAAACTCGTTAGCTCCTAATGGCCTGCCGCCCCATGAGCTTAAATTGAAGATAAATTGTCCCATCATACTACTTAGAAACATTGACCCAGCTAACGGACTATGTAACGGCACGAGGCTTGTTGTACGGGGGTTCCAAAGGAATGCTATCGACGCAGAGATCGTCGTAGGACAACACGCTGGACAGAGGGTGTTCCTTCCTCGGATACCTCTTTGTCCCTCTGACGAAGACTTGTTCCCGTTCAAATTCAAAAGAAAGCAATTTCCAATCAGGCTCAGCTTTGCCATGACGATAAACAAAGCGCAAGGTCAGACGATCCCTATTGTCGGTATTTACCTACCGGAGCCCGTGTTCTCACATGGACAGTTGTATGTCGCGTTGTCCAGAGCTACTGCAAAGGCTAACATTAAAATCCTTGCTGTCAAGGAAAAGCAAAAGGGTACTGACAAGGGCAAAGAGCAGACGAATAATTCAAATAAGCGAAAAAGATCTGAAGAGGTAGTAACGACCATGAAGAACATAGTCTACAAGGAGGTCCTTACAACTTGAGTCAGCGTTGCGTACACCACCAGGTTAGTTAGTAAAATGCTTTATATATGCCCACTTTCAATCAGATTCTCGTGTTATGATGACCATTCTATTTCCTAGCTACGCTTCTTTTGATGCAAAATGATAGCTAATTGTTAATTTATTTTACTGATACGTGTGTAGTGTAAAACCGGAGGTTTCCATACAAGTCTAAAACAACACGGATAAAAGAGGAGGAGCATCAGCAGTGAACTATGGAACTAACCTTCATAATGCTGGAGGTGCCAACGAGGATAAAAGAGGAGGAGCATCAGCAGTGAACACGGATAAAAGAGGAGGAGCATCAGCACATAAAAGAGGAGGATCCTCATGCGTTCAGACAGTGCCAACGAAATCTGTCCAAAAAGAGGCGGAGCAATTATATATATATTCTGGTCTTTTCTGGGACGGATACATGTAAAGTTACATATGTATTGTCACTCAAATGCTGAACTAGCAAGTTAAAACTGAGATTGTTCTTCCATCATTCTTATACATGTAGTTCCAGTTTGTATTTTTGGTGTACATGCATGTTTCGTTACTTTAATTGGTCAGAGCTGTTAATTTCATAGTACAATATCAGAGAGGATATTTTCAAAAGTACAGTACGAGATGTTCTCATACAAATCCTGAAAAAAATGACCATTTAATTATAACGAAGGATCCCATGCTCGCGGCGCCATACATTGGCAATAATCAAAAATCAAAATATATGATCCGGAATCACACAGAATAATTTTAACGCAAAAGGAATGATGAATAAATCTTGCTATTCCTGATTTTTTTGAATGTGCCTGATAAGTATCGGCTGATTGAGTATCACACGAAAATTATATTTGGAATCTACATTATTGGAATATTCGTTATTTGGAATGTTCCTGGTTGAGTATGGCACGGCAATTAACTGCTGATCGTGCGTGATTTTTTTCATTAATTACTCAGTTTGTGATTCCGGGAAGGCCCGTGATCCAGTATCGTGCAGCGCCAAAAATAATCCAGACAAACATGATACGCACCGAAACAATATATCACTTCCAGCACATAATTGAATCGCCAATAAAATTAAAAAGATATTTCGCTCCCGCCAGTAGCCATCAGAGCATCTATAAAATGGACCATGTGTCCATGCCCTCCTAGCGAAAAGAGGAGTCCCATTGCAATCAACCTGATTCAGTCCCCCCTTTCAAATACCTCAAGCTCCTCCAGGCCTACCTCTTCCAGATCGACCGGTCGATCTGCTCTACCCTTCGCCACACGTTCAAAGGTTTGATGCATATCAATTCTACCATCTACAATCTTTGAAGTTCATTAGAATTGCACCACTAAATTATTTTCGTATTTCTGTACATATGATTTTGTTTAATGAAAGGTCCGCGTACGAACAATTGGAGATGTAGGATGGCTGATATTTATGCCCTCCCAAATGGCTCCCTAACAGGTAAAACATAGTATTATACTCGCATTCCCCCGATAGATCATCATAAAAAAAATTGTACTACTTATACATTTATTCTTAGGTCTGGCCGGCGTTGTGATGTATGTTGGCCCGTATGAAACTGACTTCTGTGCCCCTAGCGGCGTGAGAGAAGTGGCTGTAGTAGATTGCTGCCACAACATCATCTTTCTTCGGATTTTCGGGAGATGGGCTTATGACTTTGGCAATGAACTACTGTTAGCCGAAAAGAATAATACCATTCTTATAGCCTACAATATGCAAGTTGATCATTCATCAAGTAAGACATCGTATTTATGTATAGATATATACACAAATATTCACTATTTAACAATACTGACATATTTTTTATCAAATGATTTCTCAGGGTCACTTGATAACACAGATGGGACTATTCTAAATTTTGTAATAAACTCAACATCTGCGGAGTTTAATCTTTTCCAACGTAAGTACTCGAATATAGACATTTTCCTGATTTCCATTTTGTTACAAGGATTCAACCAAAGGATTAATTTTCTTCACACGAATAAAACGTAAGAAACTAATCTAAAGCTTTTTTTGCTTCTGACTTATTAGTGAGGGTGGATGTATGTGATGACATGTCAATACGGGAGCATGTTAAAAGGCTGGTGCTATATAGGAGAGACATATACAAGGGACACGTCGATCCCACTGAAGAGCCCCCCATTGAAGATGAAACATTGTGATGGAAAAAGGAATTAAAGATGAACTGGTGGCGTCTCGTGAAACATTTGTTGCAGCTAGAGGATCCTTATCACACCAAGTCAGAGAGGCCCTCGACACCTTATATGTTATCATTACAGACTATTTTCTTTACTTTTTTGGGGAGTTTATATTTGATTACATCTTAGTTTGAATTCATATTTTAAATACAAACATAATGTAGCTCCACTACGATGAGATTGTCAGTCTACCAAACATTACAAGTGAAAGGTGATACAATTGCTCGATGTATTCACCACACAGCAAAAACAATAAATTCAGTTTCATACCTTCTGAGATAGTCTTCGAAGTATAATATAGATGAACAAAGCTTCTATGCATACTCTACTCAGTGCATATCCTGTGGGTGGGCAGGTTGAATACGAACAACTGGTGATGTTAGGATGATGCCATTCACACGAGCATCTACCTCCGGATCAAATACAACCTATGAAAAATTCAAGACAAGTATAAAATGTAGGAGGTGCATCCAGACGCAAAAGTGTGGTACAATTCACATGGATCAAGTCACAAGGTATGATACCTTCAGAATGATGCCTCCACCAGTTGAGTCCCCAAAGCATAAGCATCAAACACCGGGGTTGTCAGCAGAGAATCATACAATTTCTGAAGTGATCTTTATACCATGTCAGCAACAGCATCCCGATGCTTTTTATTGGCTTTACGGCATCCCGATGATTTCTTATACCATGTCTTCAAGAAGCTCAATTATACCAAACAACAATGGCTCTGCCCTTGGATTTACGGCATCCCAAAGCTTTCCTGCTCAACAAAGCCAGAAATCATAGTCAATGTCTGCTCTATAGTAGCATCCTTCAAAGCACCAGTGAACGAATATGTTCAGATACCATTACTTAAAATAAGTGCTTATTAGTTCAATCGATGATTTATTTGTGCAGACAGCTGCTGCAATCTCTCCATCATGATGTTCGAATGCCCGTAACTGAAGAAATTAACATAAGGCATAAAAACAGTATTATCAAACTAATAAGTCGAGTCAGACAATATACTTGTCAGGTTACTGGTAGTCAACGAAACTCTGGGCACTGATACAGGGTAGAATAAACTAGCATCTTGTGATAAATCTGATTTACAAGATTGTGGATGACAAGAGAAGGATGATGCGTTCTTGCATCACAATCCTGCAAGCCCCATTCATTAGTGCCTCTGTGCATGGAAGATTCCTCACATTTTCGAGCTTTCATACCTAATAGAAGTGGGCACCTAAGTTGATTATTAGTTCTATGATATAGCATATATTTAAGTCGGCACTTGCCATAAAGAAAATGGAAACACTAAGGCATCACAGAAAGGGCCCATAAAGTGAGAGGCAATAAGAGTTACAAGTCTTGACACAGTGGCTAATAAGCAAAAGTAATATGTGGAATTTCTGGGCATTTTGAAGATACATCAATGTGAACGACTAGAGGAAGAAGCAGACAATATTATAGCAGATACTGCTTTCTAATCATGCCACTTCGTATTTACCAAAGTTTGTTGCTTTCATTGTGACAGAGACAATATTATAGCAGAAATTAACCTAGATATCAGGAGCCGGATCAAATAAAGAAGGCAATAAGAGATATATGTGATCCCAAACCTACCAAAAATCATATTTTCCTAAACAACATGTACCAATATAAATTGTGATTACCGGTTGTGTTTCCTGGCTAACCAATCCTCTATAGCGGCGTCAATCTTGCACCAGGACGAATCGGAGACAGGTTTGGTCCTTCACCAATGTCTCTGTCTCCATCGATCCAGGCACGGCGCAGAGGGGGTATTGCATCAGCGGGGGCGGGGGCGGGAGCGTGCGGCAACCTGTCTCGACGTGCGCCATCGCCGACCTCGCGCAAGGCGGCGGAGGCCGTGGGAGAGCAGCCGACGAGTGAAAGCGCCGCTGGGCCAGGCAGGAGGAGCAAACACGTGCTGCGCCGCGATGCAGTCGTGATCCGTGATGACACGCGGAAGGAGGCGCCGCTGGGCGAGTGCGAGCGCCGCTGGGCGAGTGCGAGCGCCGCTGGGCCGGGCAGGCGGAGGTTCTCCTCCGCGAGTCCATGGCGGATGGCCGGTCGAGCGACGGCAGTGATGGAGATGGGGACGGGGATCGGTGGCTGGCCGCACTCTGATGGAGGTTGGCGGCCGGTCGAGCGCCGATAGGGCAGAGGGGAGGATGGGGATCGGTGGTTGGGGCTGGATGGTGCTGCGATTCCAGATCGATTACTATCGGTGCAAGAGGATGCGGGCTGAGTGAGAGTGATGAAGTGGGGATTGGGGGCTACAGAGGTCAACGGAGAGACACATAGATGTTTTTTTTTTTTTTGCATCAAAATGAAAAGGAACGTGTCTTTGTTACTTGCTTCAGCAGTTCAGCATAAATAAAATCCTCATATATATTCAGCATAAAATTTCGTAGAAACCATCAAAAAGTTTTCTTTCTTTTTCGGCCATAGACAAATTAGCAAATTTAGACATCCCTCACAAAATAGCCTAATTTAGACATATTGGTCTCTGATTGATTTTCTGTACTTACAAATAATCCCTTCTTTTTAATATATGTGGTTTTCAATTATATGCAGTTATGGAGGCAATTGGCACCAACACGATGCCGCTGGACGGGAACAAAAACTTACCAACTCCTACAGAATCAAAAGAGGTGCAATACCCCCTGTGCGCTCTTTCTTGAAGGATTTATATATTGTAATTTTTGAATGGTTTTCCTCTTTTGTAGATTGTTGATGTGGCGGAAATAGATACCGTTGGCCCTCCGAAAGAATCCACAAACATAGAGTCCAAATCAATGATGGTGGAAGAGACTGAAAACTTAACAAGTTTTACACAATCAAAAGTGGTGAGTTATACATAATTAAAAGTGTTCATAATTGTATTTTTCAGAATAATATACATATGTTATACAATCATTTTTTTAGATCATGGACCATATCGAAATGAGTAACACCGATACTACTAAAGAACCAACCGACATAGACCGCGATAAGATGTTGTTGGAAGAGATAAAAAACGGAGAGAGTCTCAAAAAGTCAAAAGAGGTATACTAAGAATTGCTTATTTTCTAGAGTGATTTTCTAATTTGATTATCTTTCTCACATAAGATTTTTATATTGTTTTAGAGGGTATCAACCGAGGTTCCCATGGAAAGTATGGTGGATGTTGATGTTTCCATGGAAAATATGGTCGATGCCGAGGTTGATTTTACAAAATTGAAGGATTACCTCATGTCCTTCTCAGCAAAAACCATATTGGTGCGGATCCAGGATGTTTGGTTGACACGGAAAGATTTAGAATGTTTGTTACATGCTCGTAGATGGTTGGATGGCGAGGTAAGATAACATTTGTGCATATATTTAAACTTATGTACATGAAAAATGTGTGATTTATTTGTTATAACATTTGCTTCAAACTATAGGTTATAACCGCATATATTTACTACATGCGGACCCAGGAAGATCCCCTTAAGAGAGCGGGTGGCAGTGCATTTTTGGTGGATACACATATTTCCGTAAAATTAAAGCGTGATGGTGAAATTCCTATAAATCCAGAGGATCATCGTAAAATTATACAAAAGACTCTAAATTATCTAGAGCATGACATGGTAAGATTGTACATAAATTTATATGGGTTTAATGTGATATTAGTTAGATATGACTTACATTAATTTTTCAGCTTTTCGTTCCAATTAATGTGACAAATTCCCATTGGTATCTATGCCATATCGATGCCAAAAAATGCCGGATAAATGTATTGGACTCACTTGGTCCCGAGTTTAGTCGGGTAGAGCTACATTTTACGGTGAGAATTTACTACAATCGTACTCATTTGTTATTTTTTAATAAAATATATGTTCTACATATTATCATGCTCTCTTTCATTTAACAGCTCAAGGGGCTTGAGAAGCATTTTATGATCGCTTCTCAAATGAATGATTTCAACATAGGCGCCAAATGGGTGGACCTTCGAATAACTGAATGGCCAATCATTGAGTATCTTCAAAAGGAAATACAATTTGATGGGTATGTTAAAATCTTATTATATGATCACATATTAATATGAATAGTAATATGGGTACTTATTTTATGTACGATAATTCCTTATTTTATGCATAGTCACATATTAATATTGCAGCACATCATGTGGCTTATTCACGTTACAATTCATGGAATACTTTACGGGTGAAGATCTTGCACATGATGTAACACAGGTATTTTCAAAGTCATCACCAATGTATATTCATATGGGAAATACATTGATACCGTAAATTAATTTTACTTCAACTTTGTAGGAGGGTATCCGAGCCTTTAGGGAGCATGTAGCTATCATTCTGCACGAATCCGTTTTAAACGAGATAAAAGGAGCACCTGTATATGAAATAGTCGCATCTAATTCTGATGCATCTAATTCTCATGCATCTAATTCTGATTGTATGATTGTGGACAATCCGAGTGGATTAGAGTTGCCTCATGGAGTTGGAGAAGAGTGTCCTATTCCGGTACACGTCATACCAACAGATGCACGCGAATTATATAATGGGCTTCGCAAACAAATAATGTTAATTCAAGACGCGGAGTGTTTGGAGTAAGCTACCCGTTAAACTGTAATTTTAAATATGCATTATCGTATATTTTATATTTCATAATTATTGACATTTCATATACAGGAAGGAATGGGTGCGGAGCTCCCAGCCTTATCCAATAGGTTTGAGCCTTAGGAAAATACAGAACATAATTAAGATGGACCAGCCTATGGATACAGATTGTTTCAATTTGGCCATACGCATAGTTGCATGCGACGAACTCCTGCAGCTGGTAGAGACCGATGTGCATTACATGGACCTACGGTTTTCGGTAAGTTGATGTAATTGTGTTTTATCAATGCTATTTCCATGTTTCTAAATAGGTGCTTTTCTTAGACGGCGATGGCTGATTCCACACGAGGTGACAAGTGGCGCACAAAGCCAAATATTCAGTCGCTGGCAACGTTGTTAAATAGTTGGCCTGGAATACAATATAATATCTCATCACGCAAATTGGTAATGATAGTTCACTTCTCACCTCATTGACATGTTTTATTCTTTCTAATGATTGTGCATATGCAGCTATTTCTTCCCTCTGCGTACATGGGCCACTTCATCTTGTTTTCCATCGATAAAGATGCATCACGTGTATTCGTTTTGGATCCTCTTTCTGTAGCGGCATCGCCGGAGAACAAGATGATGCAAAAACACGACATGGAATTGAAACTACTAAGAATTTCCATCTACCTAAATGATGCACTCGCATTAGCACAGCCCGGTTGGAATTCTGACGTATTCTCCTGGCCACGTAAATCATTTGTTGTTCCAAATATTAGGTCCATGTGAGTAACCCTCTATCTTATCAAATAAACGCAAGTGTTTTACTTTGTCTATTTACTATTCAATATAATGATGAGACATTCATTTACAGGAATTTGTCTGGGTATCTTGTTTTCTACATTATGCTCTCATGGAATGGTACAACATTGGTTCATCCAATACGCACGGTGGGTATTTACCATGCGTATTTGCGTCATTTTCACATGAAATATTCAAGCTAACGATGATAAATGTTTGTGTAGGATGGTTTTAAGTTGAGAAAGAAATTTTTGTTACACTTACTCAAGTACGACGGAAATGAAGCCCGAGACAACATTCCTGACATTGTACGACAATACCTAAATAGCATTACGGAGGAGTATTAGTCAAGTGTTTATTTCATGGAGAAACGATGTCAAATTATCCGTTTTTGTCAGCATAAATATATACTTCCAGTGATATCTTTTCTTATGGTTTTATAAAAAATCTTATGGATGTCTTTTTCTTATGGATGAAATATTTGCTTGTATTATATTAACAATTTTATAACAAAATATTAATTCCGTAGCAACGCACGGGCATTCAACTAGTAGGAGAGATATTAAATGGGAGTTGGACGTACGTTGGTACGTCAAACTCCCATCGTCCGCCTCTATCGTCCGCTCCGTCGATCGCAAGAGAATTGCCCCTATCGATTGATATTTCCTTCCGTGCGTACAAATAAGGGAAGCACCAAATCAATCTCCACACGATCTCTCCTCTCGTAGATCCCTTCCGCCGATTCGCCCTAATTCTGTCGAGAAAATCACGGTGCATGCCTCAGCATAATTCCCTTCCATATTCTCCAGCCGAATCCGATTTCTCGCCCACGCCATCCTCCCGCGGTACCATCTCTACTCCGTCCCGTCAACCCTCCTTCCGTCTCCGTTCAGCCTCCTGCCGCTGCACCTGTTTCTTCCGCACATCCGCACAACAGGATGGAACTTGACAATGAAGGTACGATGGCCGCCTACGTAAGGAACTACTCCTCTGCCACGGTGATCGTGCAAGCGAAAAGTGCCTTCGAATGGCCACGGTTCGAGCCGCTGCCAAGCGAGATGCGCGGCGTAGGCCCCAGTTCCGCATGGCCACGACCGCAAACCGCAGCCTCCCCGGCAACGACGCCGCCTGCTTACCAGCGCCCTACCGCCCATGGGACACATCTGTTCCTGCAGCGCGCCGACGGCGGCCTCCAAACCCGACAGGTCGCCTCCCTCTGTTATGACACCTGCATGCTCCCACAAGTATTCCAGGCGACCAGCCGCGATGCACACCCTCTAGCGGTAGTATCCGTCCACCATGTCAAGGACCCTGCCGCCAAGACGTGCTGGAGGCGCGAACTGCCCTGCCCCGACTCCAGCGCCCAGTGCAGGACCTTTGGGCGCAGATCCATCGTGATACTAAGGTTCTCTGTTCTTCCATCTCATATACTTAGTATTCATATTACATATGTTCATGCGGTCGCTCGCCTTGATCCTTTGCAAAAAGGATTCAAAAGTATGCTTTTGTGCTTCAGACGGTTGAATGTACATGCAGATAAGTCTTCTACAAAAAACTAAGATAAGTGTTGTTTGCAAGATACCTTGAGGAAACAGTCCGGTTATGATGTATATATATATATGTCATATGTGCCTCTTAAAGGAACAAATTAGCTCAGGTATGATGCCAATTCGACTGATTCCTAAACTCCACTTTGATATAATCCCTGTCATTATTTTGTCTCTAGAGTTTTTCATTGTGATTATTTTATGTGTAATTAAGATTCCAATACAATTATTGTCAAGTCTTTGTAGTGAACTGGTGATGCATCTTGCAGGTTTGATTAGTGTGTTGTTTCTACTTTGTCATTGCAAGGGATCAAAGATGCTTGATATGGGTCTTTTGACCCAGGTCTAGGAGGCAAATCTACCAATAATTCTTCAAGGTCAGAAATAGTATCCTGATCAAGTCAGAGAAATGTAGATATTTTTATCGTGATGGGTTGAAGAGTAATCTGCTACACAATATGAAATCACTCGAAAAAGGGGCAAAGAGGGCAGTAATGGGTTGTAGTGTTGAACTCTTGATGGTTCTGAGAGTAGCCTTCAAAGACTGCCAACTGCAGGACCATCTCTTTTCATAAGTAAATTAAAACTAATGTGAAGTGTATGAACTAAGATCGATATAAGAAAACAGTACACAGAACTACAAAGCAAAGGCTAGCAATATGACTAATGACACATGGCTTGGAGACAATACGAGGGAATGTGCATAAGTCTTAGTAGTGGATTACTGTGCAGATAACAGTCTACCACTAACAGTAGAAAAGGTAGTCTGGTTTTGGTAACACGATCATTGTAAATCAGCTGAGTACACATGACTAATGGATTTATGAATTAGTATATGAAGTCATAAGTACAACAGTGCTATGTAATATTATCCATCTTGAGTTCATTCGAAAGGGTTCAGTTCATGTGTTATAAATATTTTATTGTTATATCATTTCTTAAATTACTCGGTGTGTTTCTAATGATATTTATGGTTTATTGTTCATTTCTAGATAATATGATTATCTGGAGTTGCATTGTCCTGCTGCTAGGGAGGCTCAGCCAAAATGAGCATGTTTTTCATACTATTGGTTCTGAGGGGATGTTGTGATGTTATGTATTCTTGAAGCTATCATATGTAATTGAGTGGAAGTTCAGTGATTGGTGTGCTCATATATAATTGAGGACAACGTATGGATACCCCCATTATTTCTGTAAGATATCGTATACGCTGTCATCATATTTTCTAAAATATTAAGCTATTCTTTTTTTCTTCCATTTCGGTAGCTTAATATGTCTCTCTTTATAATTATCTATGCACATGTCGAATGTGATCTATTAGAATGATGATTAAGAATAGTACACAAATGTAGATCATTTTTTTGAAATAAATACTCATATGATTGAAATATTCAGATACCATCAAGGCATCTTTTGGGCTCAAGTTTGGGTTTATTGGCAGTGACGGTGCTAAGGTAAATGGGTTTGCACTTACTATTTGTCATACTAGACCTTAAATTTTAATTAAAAAGTGGTATGAGAATACATATAGGCAACATCGATGTTGCTCAAAATTATCTTAAGCTCAATCCCGCAAAATTGTGAGTTAATGTTGGATAATTGTGAAGTATGAAAATCTCATTAACTATTAGAAAGATAAGGTGATCTATTTTGATAGCACGCGGTTTAGTTCTGTTTACGTGTGCATCCCCTGTTCAACTCCTGAATAGGGAAAGGAGGATTTTACGTTTTATGTCATGGGCCTTTACTATCCTTTATTGTTTGTAACTCTTCTTTAGATAGAAAATTCGCATTGTATAATCTTACTAGGCTTTACTAGGCTTTGCACACCATATTACAATACAGAACAATGATTGTTGAGAGAGATGGCTCAAGTAGATCCTTTTGTTGTACTACCGCGAGTAAAAAAATTACTCTAATATCAGCTAAGTAGTCAAGCTATAAAAGATTCTAGGCTGTAAAATATGTGGTCGATCATTTTAATTTGGAAGACTATGGAGAGCACCAATTTTCTCGGGAACATTTATGCCCCATTATATGTGATTTTCTTTCCTTACTGATACAATTTATCCTATATGTTGTGGTCATGCTTGAAAAGGATAAATGTTGCATGCAATGAAAGACGCTATTATCTGGAATTCATGTCTAATGTGAGTTGAAACTATATTGTTCATTTTCCTAGCTAAACTGCAAAAGGAAAGTGCTCCAATAATTCCTTTATTCCACTCTTAAAGAACAGAACCCACAAGGCTAGGAGGTGAAATGAAAATGAGCAGTTATACTTTCCATTTCTTTTTTAAGCTGCCGAAAAAAGGGAATGAGAGATACATCTTGTCATGCCTTTAGCGGTTATCGGTTATGTGTGTGCGAGAGAGATAAGTAACAAAAGTATTTTACCTTTGTTGAATGGTGATATCGTTCACCTATGATATGTTTATATTTGTTGCGGAAAACTATAATGCCCCGTGGCAACGCACGGGCATTCAACTAGTAGGAGAGAAATGGGAGTTGGACGTACGTTGGTACGTCCACTCCCATCGTCCGCCTCCATGATATCTGCCTCGCCCGCTCATTTTCCCGGCAGTCTCCCGATCGGATTTGGATACAGAACGTGTAAGTCGTCTCTCAAATAAAAACTGCCAGCGTTTTTTCAGCCTCGCTCGCCAGACCTGATTCCCTAATCCTTTTGTGCAGAGCGAACGTGGAGACTAGGGTTTGGCTGCGCCGCCGGCCGGTTCGTCCACGCCATCTTATGCCGCCGCAACCTCGCCCGGCTCCTCTCATGTACTCCCGCCGAAGCCATCTACAGGCGCGACGGTCCTTCTCTCCTGTACAACCAAAGTCGATCGACGACCCTCCGAGGCTACTACAAGCGTGACATCGTCGCCGCCATTGTCCGGGTCGCCTCCCTGCAAGTCGTGGTCATCTGCAGGTGTGGCGCGCTCTCCATGGCCTGCGTCTAGCCGCCGACGCCACCTCCCTGTGCACCGTAGTAGAGGTCAAGGTTGGTGCAGGCTGAGACGATGCGCGGTCGGACAGACTTCTGGCCCGTGGGTTGCTCGGACAGGGGATTAGTTGGACGTGCTCGAGCGCAGCCTACACGATGTGAAGATAGGCGCGTACATAGTGGAGACCTGGGTTCAACCGGCGGGCGTGCTCTTCCTACTTTAAATTTGTTCATCTTGTGACGTGGAGGAGGAAGGCAGCCATAGAAGTGGGATGCATGCGATGCGAGCCTGGAGGGTGTGTGTTGTGATGGTCGAGGATGGCTGTGAGCAGGTGTGCCCTCGTCAACTTGAGGGTGTCCCTGCTTTTGACGCAACACTGAGTAGCTGGTTGTCATTCTAGAGGGCCTCAAGGTCGCGCCCAGTTGGATGGCGCCCAGTAAGGTATGGGATAGATATGCCTGTTATACTTCTTGATAGAGTCGACATCTCTTTGAGATAAAAGGTGAGTGTGGAGTATTAGTACATAGTACCTGCAGTAATTTTGTTTTTGTCTGTCACTTGTAGGAGTGGACTGACATGATTATTGAGGCGCAACAAAGGTGTGAAGTAGTATGCGATGAGCTAAACCAACGCATTGAATATAATTTACATTCAAGTGGAATGGTTGACAGGTTGTTCTTGTGCCCTGAAAAATAGAAGGTGTTCAAGCTAATTCAGTAATGTTGAAGCCCATAGTATATTGAACAAAATAAGACAATTTCCCTATTTCCTAAACATTTTGATCCACTTAATCTTTGGTGCCTACAGTTAGGCAACTTGGAAAAATACTAAACCACTCCTAAGATACAAATACACTATGCCATTTTTTATCTTGCATTTATTTGCAGAGGTTGTATAACAAGCCAGCCCATTAGATTATTTTGGTATAAGCCAGTATGTTTTTTATGGCTAAATGTAGCTAAATTTGAAAAAAAAAAAACTTTTAAATTTTTAATATTATTACCTAATTATGTCATATACCTTTTTATTTATTTTTTGTGTTGCGACCAGAGTCAACCCCATTCATTTGAAGTCCAACTAATTCTCTATAATGCTTTGTGAAACGTTTGAGTTGAGCAAAATAGGCTGCATTAGTGGAGTGTTGCTGCTGTTTGCTTAGGGCTTATGGAGTGTACTGGAGTAACGGGTGTTGTCTGTGTGTTATTATGGAGTGATTTGGGGTGCTTAGGCTTTTTTCCTTTCCCCGTTGTTGATTTTCAAATATTTTTCTCGTAGTTTATTTGACATAGAAGGGAATTTGGTTTAAGTTTTTTATCTGTAAATATTCACCTTCTGTGCGCTGCTAGGATGGGAATTTATATGTTTACTGTTTATTCGAACAGTCGAAAATAGTTCTCTGCTTTGTTAGGTGGTTCTGGCCTTTTGAAATGTATCATCATTCCTTCTAAGATATGACTGCCAACTTTGTAAGATGGTCATACATTTTGTGAAGGGCAAGAAATGCAGCCCACAATGAAAATTTGTTACGAAATTTAACAAACAAATACATTTCGGCCTCTATGTCTTGAACCTGTCATACACTTTTGTCAATTCTACTGTCATTAACACAGGCTGCTCCTTGTAGTGAAGAGGAAAAAGTGCAATCTGAAATGTACTAGATGCTGGTTTGCAACTACTCTTCATTCTGCATGAAGCAGACACCTTTTGTTTTTAACTTGGATACCAGATACCATGTGTGCTTTCGACTTGATGAACATGCTGGCACATGTATCTTGTGATGCAGAGGGCGCTGGTGCTTTTTGGAGGTACGTTCGTTGTTATCCCATTGCTTGCACGAATGAAGATTTTTTTGGTTCTGTTAGTACAAAAGAAATGAAGTGAATGTCATTGAGCCATGCAAATAACTCAATCAAGGAAAGAGGTGCATGGAATGTCTCTGAAGATAATTTGTGGCTCCTCCAACCGATAACCTCTCGAAAGTCAAAGTGACGGGTTGTGGATTTATGGCTCTTTCGTGGGTAGCACAGTGTGACAGGGCTTCCGTACCAGGACTTTGATGAATGTTTAGGTCAAACAAGGGGTATTCGTACTGTGAGATTTCTGAGGCAATGACACGGGCTCTCGAGGCATGTCTTTGCTGCAAACATTGTTGGTTCCCATGTTGGATTAAATGGACGCAAAATGCCTACTACTTGACATCATGTGCTGTGATATGTGGCATGATCATCAAGGAAGAAAATTCCTAAGGTCTGTCATATGATAAATTCCATGAGTCATGTTTGCACACGAATGTGATAATATAAATTGTAATACTAACCTCTGGTCATCTTTATACATGGAGGTATGCTACTCCTTCTATCCTCTCAGAATATCTATCCACAATGAAATGCATATTTGCCGAGTTAATCATGGCTAGCCACTATTGCATTGTTAGGGCGTGTAATGTGCAATTGCGACAGAAGTAAAATACACATTCTTAGCAGCAAATGATTTCAAGCCCAATTAATTTTTCTGTCAAGTCTGTGTAATGTTCCTAGCATCAATCTAGAGCATCTCTTTACATAATGGTGTGAACAATAGAGGGCTTGAAGAGGTGTATGTGATGACTACCGGGTAGGTGAATGTAAGGGAAAGACCTGGGTATTATTGTTAGGACTGCGCGCTTGCAAAATTTACTGAATAGTAGAAACATGTGGTGAAAGAAAATTGAGGGCCCGTGGCAACGCACGGGCATTCAACTAGTCGATCTAATTACCGAGAGTCCGGCCTCTGCCGACAAGACGACGACGGGTGATTTGGCTGCGCCTGGTTCATGCTTCTGCTTGGCTGCATTCGTGCCACATTTTTTTTTTTTTGAATAGTAAAGCGGTCCCAGGGGACCAGGAAGCTTATCCATTAACCAGCGGGCATTTACAAGGAGGCCCCCGCGAAGGGGTAATTACAACGAGGTTCTCACTACTTACTAACTGAACCCTAAAAAGATAGAGGGGAACGCAATCAAGTCCCTGGGTCCAGCCGCCGCTGCAACTCGCAGACCACCATGCTCTGGCCTCGCCGTCGCCACCCGGGAACAAGCCACTTGGGGCGCCGCCAAGGATGGAACCCAGGATGAGGTCTATCCAGTTCCTCACTCGGAGGTAGAGAAGCTGGGACAACAATCCCAGCGAGGAGTGGCGTCGCTCGCCGGAGATAACGCACGCGCTCCGAGCGCTGCGTTGAAGAACTCCTCGATGATTCGAAGCTTCCGTCGCGTGCACAGGAACGCGCGCACGCCTCCGCCGCCAGACTGCGAAGCCCAAAGTCGCTGGAGCTTCCTCTTCCTGCTGTGCCTCACCACGAGCACCCGCGAAGAAGAGACGAAGCCATGGGCCCATGGCCATCCTCTGAACTTAGCAGCACCGCGAAAGAGCTTTATTCGTAGGGTTGCTGAGGAAGCGGTGTTCGTCATCACCTCCGACCTCCGGAGCTCGATGCACCACCCCACCACCTCCGCCCACCGCCAGGAGAAGCTCTGGATCCCCAGCGATTGAAACCCCGACGGCATAACGCCGACGCTGCATACAAGCAAGAAAACAAACCTAAAACTAGAAAGCACAGCGGGCCGGCACCCTAAACCATCACCGCTACCGCCGGCAGGGACGCCGGAGGCCGGGAGGGCCGGAGATCGCCGCGGGCGGCTGACTCTCAAAACTACTGTAGCTAGCTCTTATCCTTTCAGGAGAGAGCCGCAGGAGGGAGGGATCCATTCGTGCCACATCGAAGGACGAGGTCCTGGCGGCGGCTGCGCATAACGACTGACGAGCAGGCCTGGTTACGAGGTAAGCATGCCACACATCGGCGGTAATTAAACAATTAGGGATTAAAAGAATTGTCAAAGGTAATTACTAACTTTACTAATTATGTCATATTCACATTGCATCAGTAATTAGGGACCAGAGATTTACAGACTGTGTGACTTTGTTGCAAGAGACATACAGATCCGGTGAGTGTGCAACGCGATAGAGGCGGGCTTACTGATAAAGGTATTATTAAAATGTTGGTGCAACTTTCTATGATAATTATAAGTTGAACAATAAATCGATCTGTAATATGATTGAACATTTTATTTCAAGAAATACTAGACATAATACTTTTCAGTAGAACGTGAGGTTAGTTTATTACTTTAGTGGTATCTATTCGTATAATTATGTGATAAAGTGAAACTATTTTTAGTTAATATGTAATGATAAAATTCAAATTTTAGGGCCCCATTTTGCGTTTCGCACAGGGGCCCCCAATTTCTGGAGACGACCCTGGTAGCTTGGTATGATGCGAATTCATTTTGTAACGTATACCTAAGTTCCTGTGATGATCTGTTATGTCAGAACTAGGTGATTTCTTAAGCAAAACTCGGTTTTATCTCTTTGGCTCTTATCTTGAAAACATAGTTTGTTTTCTTTTTCTGTGTTGGAGTACAATGAATCACATGCCTGCACACCAATGTTTTTTTCCTCCGGTTTTGCAAATTAATAAATGTCTCTTGTTCTGTTAATTCAGAAACATATTGGTTTTGCAATTACGAAATATGGCAAGCAAATTGGCATGATTGCAACATCAGCAGCAAAAATCAAGCGCTGACATATTTTGAGATTGAGAGGAAATGTAAACCACCAGATATACGAGGGTTGGATAAGGCTTACAAATTGATATGGTCACAACATATTTTGTTATTGTTGTTGTTGTCCGTGATGACAATGAATGTAAATTTTTGAAATGACAACTTGTCGACTCCCCGAATAAGTTTGATCCCATCCAACTATTTGGAATCACACACAACTTCACTTGTGTAATTAGGACCTGGTGCATAATGAACTAGATTTCCATCCAGATTCATACTGCCTCTGCGTAGGTTGTGCCACATAGGCCGTAACTACCAGGCTTCCTTCTAAACATACTAATTGCATTTGGATAGAGAAAATTGCATCTAACACCATGGTTTGTGGAATTCGTTGCAAGAAACACAGAAAACAAACAAGTTTTGCACATGACCACACATGTTGGTCTAATTATTTGCACCTAGCCCAAAAGAGCAATTTAGTGCTCTTGACATGTTCCCTGACATATGAGATCCCAATTTTTTGATGACTTGGCATCCAACGTGGAGAGGGACATGTCTTATAGCTTGTTGGTGCGCAAAACCCCAATGTTTGATGGATTTGTTGCACATAACACAAATTTGATGCAAATTAATTATTTAAGTTTACTGAAAATTTTGGCAGCATAACCTCTGAAAATGTAAATATTTGAAGGACATAATTATATCACAAATATTAATAATAGTCTCAATGAAAACAAATATAGAAAAAGGTCATTTACAGGCTGCAAATTTATATAGCACATTACAAAATATTACTGTCTCGTTGCCGGCTCCGAATCAGGTGTTTAATGGCACATACAAAATATTGAATCTTCAAGATTTTGCAATTGTTGCTTGGCTCGTGTCATTTCATAAAATTTTCAGGCTCTTCTTCCCTGACTTGTGCTTCCTTCCCAACAACGAAGTAACCATATATCCTGCTATTGGTATAATGGCTACTCTCTCTTACTCGTCCTCTTTCGGTCCATGTACCATGAACAAAAGGCAGATTCTATCTTGGTTGATGGTGTGTCGGTGCAGCAGGTGATGAAGGCCGGCGTTGTGGTGCCGCACGATATGGAGCCTTGCGTTGCGGTGCCGCTGGAGATGGAGGCTAGCGTTGCGGCGCAACAGGAGCTGAGGCCGGAATGGCGCTGCACCAGCATTTCGATTTTGCCGTGGCCCTACCAGAAAAAATCAAATAGAAAGGGTGTGTGTTGAGAGAGAAACAAATCTAGTGGACGAAGATATGGGGTTATCGGAATACGTTGGAGTCGTCGCCAGCGCGCCATTGCCACGGATGCCGCCCTGTCGCCGAGCCGCATCGCCTGGGACTCGTCTACTTGAGAGAGAAGGAGGGAAACATACCTATTGAAAGGGGAGAGGAGTCCGTCGGATTCCGCCATCCTCGACCCCGGCACGCCGCCTCCGCCGTCGCTAGGTTTCATTGGCTCTTCCCGTACATTCTGTCTGAGAAGAAAACTCCATTTCGTTCATCTTTTTCTTTTGACGATTGGTTCTAGAGGGAAGGAATACGTGGGGTGTGGGCCTATGTGGAGACTAATTGTTTCTTTGGGCCATGTGCAAATAATTAGACCAACATGTGTGGTCATATGCAAAACTGGTTTGTATTCTGTGTTTCTTGCAACAACTTCTGCAAACCATGGTGGTAGACGCAATTTTCTCCATTTGGGTACGTGTATCCCGGATACATAGCACCAAGTTGAAGTAACAGATTGCAGTGGAAGTCATTCTTCCATTGCACATTCTAACCTTAAAGACTAGATCTGTTCCGGACTACTCTCATCCCTAAGCTAAATAAATTTTTGTTTGACATACATAGAAGATAGAGACATATATATCATCCTAAATCCTAATCGTGGATAAACTTGTATTTGAGAGCATCACGTGAGAAGGTTGTAAAGGAAGAGAGATCAATGAGAGAAGAAAGTGGTAGATACCGTGTTACCACCAAGCTAGAATATTTATGTGAAAATATACCATAGGAAATAAGACTGCGGGTGCAAAATGGTCTAATGCCACCAATGAAACCTGCACACCACATGTGAACTAAGATTGTCTCGAGTCACAAGTACATGAAATTTAATAATGCCTGGTACTCCATAAAGGTGGCGGACTACCACACCAATTTATAAAAGTAATGCTCTTTGTCCCATTGAGATGTACTCCACTTTGGCTTTTTTTTAATATAAAGAGTTTTATTACTTAAGAAGAGTTAAGCATTATACCTACCTCTGCATACCAAAGATATACACAACCGCGAACCAAAGAGAAAGAAAGAAAACATCAAAAAGTGGCTACAGAATACACTCATAGAGACGTAAAATGGCGTAGCCTAAGGAGGACCAATCCAGAGATCAAGCGGCCATCCAGGTGAGATAAAACTATCACTCGCCACTTCTTTTGGTCGTGCGCAAGGCTCCGTAAAAAGGTCTTGATACTCCACTCGTTGTAATGTGGACCACGAACAGAGAATACATGTGCATCGAGATAGAACCTGCAAACGAGAGAAATTCTTATCACTAAAAATCTTGCCATTCTTACTTAGCCAGAGCGACCATATAACGGCTAGCCCTCCTACCCTAAGAATAGTTTTAAACTTTTTATCAATCCCATGCAACCAATTACCAAAAATGTTAGCAATGGATGTGGGTGGATACAGATTCGAAGCCATTTGGATAGCTGATAATATAGAACTTGCACTCGAAAAATAAGTGTCTAATTGTCTCGTCCTGAGGACAAGAGACACACTTCGTACTTCTATGCCAATTACGCTTGACAAGATTATCCTTAGTTAATATGACACCCTTACAAATGTAACATGCGAATATTTTCAGCTTCAATGGTGCCTTCATTTGCCATTTTTTTTGTTATTATTGACCGAAACATCTGAATGAACGGATCAACCGAAAACTTCCCATTTCCTATTAAACTCTAACAAAACTCATCGGTGCCATGTGACAATTGGACCAATACCCATATATCCAATAAAGCATTCTAAGACAGAAGTCTTGGCCCAATGATGTCTCGCTTGAACATCACATTGGAAGGAGATGTTTGCGTAGCCAGCGTATCACCTTTATGACGTATAATATCTCTCATTTCTAAAAGAAGGAATTCGTTCCTTCAACCGTCCACCTAAAACTCCTGTCGTCAACCAACCATCTTGTCGTTAACCACGCAATCCAAAAATCCAAAAACATTAAATACACAATCCTGGCAATCAACATCTAAAATACACGCACGATTGTATCACTTGAAATCCAGGCAATCAATATTAAATACAACATTATTACGCAGCATTATCAATGTTATCACGATAGGAATGTACGTATGATGGACTTACGGTCATGAATTATTCATATCTCGTAGCAACACACGAGCATTTTACTAGTATTGTATATAGCCGGATACTTTTCGCGGAGGGTGGTATTTCCCAACCATTTATCCTCCCAGAACCCCATCTCAGATCCATCCTTAATTTCATATACCCCGAGGCGAAAGAAATGTTTCTTAGTTGCCATCAGGCCAGCCAAAAAATATGAATCACCAGGTTTCCATATAATCCGTGATAACGTCTTTGTGCCGATATATTTTTGTTTAAGAAGCGTTTGCTAGACCCCATCTTCGGTAAGCAACTTAAAAGGCCATTTACCTAAAAGAGCTGAATTCTTGACCTGAAGGTCATGAATTCCTAGCCCTTCCTGATCTTTTGGGCGGCGAACCACGTCCCATCTAGCTAGTCGATATTTCTTTTTCTCGCTATCTGCCCGCCAAAAGAATCCCGATCTGAAGTAATCCAATTTCTTTAAGACTCATTTGGGTAGTTGAAAGAAGGATATCATATACAACATCATATTACTTAGTACTGAATTTATGAGAACCAAACGTCCACCTAGGGGTATAGCAATTTTCCTTTCCAACTTGCAAGTATTATTTGCAGATGTTCTTTAACATGTTTCCATTTTGCATTAGTCAATCTTCTATAATGTATTAGTATTCCCAAATATTTAATAGGAAATTGACCTTGCTCAGATCCGAATAATTCGGCATACTGAGCAACTGCATCCTGTGCCTCGCCAAAACAAAATACTTTTATGAAAATTGATTTTTAACCTAGATTGTTGTTCGAAATCTGATAAAATTAATTTTTAGATTCGTAGCTTTGTCTAGATTGTGATCCATAAAAAGAATTGTACCGTCTGCATATTGAAGGATCGATAGTCCCCCATCCACTAGATGTGGAACCACCCCCCTCAATTTGACCACTTTCTTTTGCTCGTTCAATCATGATCGCTAACATATCAGGCATAATATTAAATAATATGGGAGATAGGGGATCACCTTGCCTTAACCCATTTTGTGTTTGAAAGTATCTGCCAACGTCATTATTAATATTTACAACAACACTATCTCCAGACACAAATTTATGAATCAAGGCACACCACTCTTCTGAGAAACCTTTCATTCTCAGATTCTACTGGAGGAACGACCAATTCAATTTATCGTAGGCTTTCTCAAAGTCAGTTTTAAAAATACACCAGTAAGCTTCTTAGTATGCATCTCATGCATGGTTTCATGTAGAACCACGACACCGTCTAGGATATTCCTACCCTGCATAAAAGCAGTTTGTGTAGGTTTTACCACATGATCTTCTACCGCATTTAGCATGATGGTTGCAACTTTCGTAAAGATTTTGAAATTAACATTAAGGAGGCAAATTGGTATATATTGTTGTATCTTTTCTGCTTCTTAAATCTTATTAGGTAACAAAACAACTTCCCCAAAGTTAAGGCGGAACAGATCCAACTGTCCGGCATGCAAGCACCCAAACAGATTTAGTAAGTCATCTTTGATGACATCCTAGAAATGCTGGTAGAACTCTGCCGGACATCCGTCTGGGCCCGGAGCCTTATTATGCTCCATCTTGAAGACTGCCTTTCTAATCTCTTCTTCGGTGAAGGGAGCAGTAAGAAAGGTGCTCTCCTCGTTAGATACTTAGGGGATATCATCCGTTCACGACTCATCCATGGTAAGATTAGTTTCTTCCGGAGCGCCGAACAGACTTTCATACTTTGTAATATAGCCCTTGAGCTTATCATGTCCTTTGATCAGGCCTTCCTCGGGTTTTTCCCATCCTGATTCGGAGAATATATACGTTTTTTTTCTTATGTCTACCATTGGCAACATTATGGAAATATCTCGTATTTGAGTCTCATTCAAGAATGAACTTAGCTTTAGATCGTTGGTACCATTTGAGCTCTTGTTCTCATAGCATACGAGCTACTTACGCATTGAACTGGCTTTTAAGCTCAATCTCTTGCGGTGTTAATAGTCGTATCTCTGCAATCTGATCAAGCTCATCAATAATCAATAATGGAACATAGACACTTTTTTCTTTTTATAGGGTCCAAGTGGTGTGTCTAGTATAGCCCCGAAGATATTTACCCATGTTGCGCATCCATCTTCGGGTTGGGGTATCACCAACCATTTGTTTAGACCATATCTTCTTAACTAATTCATCGAAACCATCACGCATCAGCAAACCTGATTCAAACTTAAACCAAGTACGTGCATTTGGCTTCAACGCCCCCGTCGATAGAAGGATGGGCGCATGATCACATAGTGTCTCTATACGTTCCAGCGTGCGTACCGTGACTAATGGGTATTTATCCTCCCAATCGGTGCTCATCAGCTTCTCGTACGTAGGCTCCGGGAGGCTGTTTGCCCAAGTAAACTGCCTCCCAGTCATATGTACCTCTTTTAAATTCAAGCTGTCAATGACGACATTAAATAAGAATGGCTAATGTCTATCGAATCTACCTTTACTTTTTTCATGTGGATACCTTAGCATATTAAAATCACCACCTATTAGAATAGGATGTGGATTAGTATTGGCTAAGTTAACCAATTCATGAAGGAAGGCAACTTTATGCACTTTTTGGGCGGCACCATACACAGCTACCAGAGTCCATGTAAAATTGTCAGCTCTATTACGTATGTGAAATTTTATATGAAAATCACCATATGTAAATGCTAACACATCCATGGAGTCCAATTTAACACCAAGTAATATGCCGCCTGATGCGGCCCACCCAAGTCCACCAAGTGCACCGATGACAAGATCACGAGCAAAGGCCATACATGACAAGGTGAACTCGCTCCTCTCGCTCCATACTTTCGGTGACTTGGAGGATGGTGCGCTACCTCATAGTTCAACCCTTTGTGTGCTCAGGTTCGAACCCACCACGGAGGTCCCAGAAAGCACCCAAGAAGATGCACAAGAAGCTACCAAGGAGGGAGGAGAAGACGACATCGAGACAGGAGCCACGACGGAGAAGATAGGGGGGAAAACAGCCCCCCACCGGCCCCAAGACCCGGCCAGGCCGACCTCCCCCCTCTCCAGGCCGGCCACCAGGCAGAGGAGCCTGGCCCCCACCCCGGCCCCAGGCCGGCCTCCCTCCTCCTCAGGCCGGCCACCAGCCCGAAGGCCTCGGCCTCCACCCCGGCCCTAGGCCAGCCCCCCAGGCCGGCGCCCCCTCCTCCACCTCGGCCCCAGGCCGGCCGCCACGTCAGCCCTAGGCCGGCACGCCCTGGGGCGACCCCTGCTCCCACCCCGGCCTCCCAGGCCGGCGTGCCCTGAGATGCACACAAAAGCTCAGATTTCGCCCTCGTTTTCACCTATTTCGACCCCCGGCTATATAAGGACTTCCCCGAGCTAGATCTAGGGTTTAGAGTTGAAATTAGAACATTGAGCTTCGCTCTCTTGTATCCCTCTTTGAGGAACTACTCCTACGGTGTGTCCTAGGAACGTATCAAGGCTACTCCTACGACTTCGTCTAGGATCGTATCAAGATTCACCCAACTACTTTTCCTCTCCCTTTGGGTTTCAGTCAAGAGTTGTCCAATCTTCCTCTCGTAAATACTTGAGGTTCTATTGGCGTAGTGGACCGGCTACGGGTGTGAAACGGTTTGTATCAAGGTGAGTTCAGTTGGATCGATCGTTCCGTAGGCGACACTCGGGGTTTAGTTGACGGGAGGTTTGGGATCTTTCGGTTCTCGCAGTTTATCCCCCTTTGTGTTTCCCCGCGTTTGCCCACGATCCCCCCTCGTTTCCCCCTCTCGTGTTCTTCGTGTTCTTCGCGTTCTTCGTTCGTTCTTGTCGATTCGTGAAGATCGGGCCAATCTAGGAGTAACACTCCATATCATCTGGTATCTAGAGCTAGATTGACACGAATCCGACACCCACTCCCCACCGTTTTCACCATTTTTTCTTCTACCACCATAAATTTCGAAAATCTCACCAAAAATAGCCAAAATGGATTTCGACCGATCTGTTGATTTGTTGAGTTTTTCGTGGATTTGATCCGTGGATTTGTTGCCTAAGACCATTCCCCACCTTTCTATTCAGCCACTTTTCCCCAATTTGTCCAAAAAATTTCTTGATTTTGAAGGAATTTCGAATTTGAGCAAAAATCACAGAAAATCTCTGCTCTTCGATTTCTGGACAGATTTTGAAACTTGTTTTTCTTTGTCGTTTTTTATCCGAATTGAGTGCAACAAGTTGTCACGCGACGCCCACGACACCATCTACTCTTCCACATCAACGGATCGCCACAACATCGACTTCCTCCGGCCGCAAGTCCGTGATCATCAATAAGAGAGGTATAACTTGCTTCCGCTTGACCCAACCCATCCATTGTGTACCTTACCTATTCGGACTAATTCTTTTACACCGCTTGGCATCACATTTGTGGCAACGAGAGTGCAAGTTTCGCGCTTGTGAGAGATTAGCTACGAGTAGCCATTGGCATTTTGGAATCCATCAAAAAGAGAAAAAAAAAGAGAAAAGAGAAAAAGAAGCAAAGGATCGATGCCAATTGCTATCCATTGTAGGGACGTATAGCTTCGCGTCGCAAAAGATAAAGAGTGACCGGTTGCCACGGTGTGAATCCTTTTGCCTTTTCAAGTTTGCGGTTTGAGCTAGCGTCCTCCTTGCGTTAGTGTGGCATTAAGCTTTAGTCTTCGTTAGGAACATTTCGTCTTCGCTCGTCCATTGGCCGCACTAACCCCATTTATCACTTGTGTGTGTGTGTGTTCCACCATATTTCCATCCACTAGGTTTGGTTTTTGTGCTAACTTTTCTTTGGTTCTTCTCCACGTTTGACAACAAACTTTTCTTCGTTTTTTGTCGATTTTCCTCGCCACTTTTCTAACCCATTTGCCTTCCACATAAAGTGTGTGTGTTGTCGTTTGCGGTTTCTTTCGATCTTTTTGGATTCTCTCTTGACATACCGCCCTACACCTAGGCTCGTCCACTAGCCTCAATACGACCCAAAAAAGGTAACGTTGGGTAAGTGAGACATTCATTCCTTCAATATCACCCTTGTGTGTTTTTGAGATGGCTAAGGAAGGAGTATTCACAAGTCCGAGCTCGGAAGATGAAGGAAACCCTTTCTTCAACGACAATGCTTACGCCAACTTCGTCACCCACAATGACCATTTCCAAGTCCGTGAACTCGTCAAGGACGGGTTGCAACACTATGAGCATCGACTCCAAGAGGAAGAGGCTAGATTGAATGATCAAATGACGCGCATCAACATCAACTTGGCAAATCTTGCCAACCGTCGTCATTCATCATCATCCTCAAGGTCTCGTCGCTCAAGCCACCACAACCAAGATCTTCACCAAGCTCATCGCCATGATCGCAACAACAACATGAAGGATGGTGGACAACCTCAACACCCACAACCAACTCCTCAACAACCACAACAACCCCCGCGACGACATTAGTATGAAGATAGCTCGCCATCACCACCTCCGCGACATCGCCAAGGCCGTGGTGACCCTCTTCAACAACCGCAACGCCCGGACCTTCGACAACATCATCATCCACCTCCACAAGGCCACGCTCAAGACTATGGCCACAATGATTTCATGGAAGGTGTTCGTCAACATCGAAGGCCACCAAGGCGTAATGCGCATCCCAATAACAATGACCGCCAAGAACATTATCGTCCTCAACACCCTCGAGATGAACAAGTGCTTCCGCAACGCCCTCACCAAGAACAAGAACGTCCTCGACACCAACACAATGACAATGATGATAGTGAACGCCGTGAAGCAAGACTCCGTCACCGCCAACAACCACCTCCTAATGACCACCGACGTCATCCTCCCCATCATGATCGCCACCACCAAGACAATGAGGATGACCCATATGATGATTCACCGCCCGTCTATGATGAAGATCCTCATGATCGACCCCGTCGCCAATAAGAAGATAACAACATGAGTGCCCTTTGTTTCAATGTCCCAAAGTTCAATGGTGAGAATGACCCCAAAGAATATCTTGCTTGGGCTCTCAAGGTGGACAAGATCTTCGGCATTCACAACTTCACCGACAAGAAAATGTTTGCCTTGGCATCTCTGGAATTCGAAGGCTATGCACTCTTATGGTGGGACCGTCTCCAAGCCGAAAGAGTCCGTAACCGCATTGCTCCTATTGCCACTTGGAATGAGATGAAGCAATTCATGCATGCTCGGTTTGTCCCTCCACACTACAAGCGTGACCTCTTCAAGAAGCTTCAAGAACTTCGTCAAGGTTTGAAGTCCGTTGATGAGTACTACAAGGAAATGGAGACATCTTTGATTTGAGCTCATGCGATGGAATCTCAAGAACAAACAATGGCCCGCTTCCTCAATGTCCTCAACTATCCTATAAGGAAGGTCGTTGAGTATCAACCGTATGACAACATTGTGACCCTTGTCCACCAAGCTCTCGAGGCTGAACGTCAAATTGCGGAAGATCTCAAGCACAACAAGCAAAAGGCTTTCTTCAACTCAAGACCTTCTTCTTCGTCTCCAATGACACAAGTTCCTACTCCTACCAACAACAAGAGTGCCCCTCGAGCCTCTAGTGATACCAACAAGTCTCCACAACCATTCAAGAAACATGCGCCTACCACCTCTTCTTGAAATGCTCCTCAAGACAAGTTGAGTACTATCACTTGCTTCAAGTGTGGTGGTAGCGGACACAAATCCTTTGAGTGTTCCAACAAGATGATCATGATTGTTAACCAAGACGGTGAACGTGATTCCATGAGTGAAGGCGAATACTACGCCTTGCATCAAGTTTCTCTCAACTCCTTGGACGTGCCCAATGATGATGAAGAAAGTGTCTATTGCGATGAGGACAAGAATCCATCGCTAGTGGTGACAAGAGTCCTTACTACTTCTCCTCAATATGAGCATGATCAACGGTGCAATCTCTTTCAAACTAGAGAAGGTATCAATGGCAAATCAATCAAGGTCATCATCGATGGTGGAAGTTGCCACAACTTAGCTAGCAAAGAGCTTTGCGACAAACTCCAATTGATCTACAAGCAACATCCTCATCCATACCATGTCCAATGGCTTAGTGACTCCGGAACCTTCAAGATTCAACATATGGTTTCCGTGCAATTCAAGATTGGTCCCTATGAAGACACGGTGGAGTATGACGTTGTTCCCATGACCGTGTGTCATCTTCTACTTGGACGACCTTGGCAATATGACAAGAGTGCTATTCATGATGGGCGTACCAATCACTATATCTTCAAGTGGAATAACAAGACATTTGTGCTTTGTCCCATGTCTCCTAGCCAAGTGATCGCCGACAACGCCAAGACTCTTGCACGTAAACAAGAAGAGCTCAAATCTCGTGAGATGAGTGGTGAGAGAGTGATCCACCAAAAAGAGAGTGAGAGCCACAAGCCAAATACGAGTGGAAAAACTTCGAGTGTTCCCAAAGGCCTTGCCTTAATTGCCACCAAAAGGGAGATGCGAGAGTTACGAGATGACCCAACCATCCTCCACTTTGTCCTAGTGTGCAAAGGGGAAGCACTTGAAACTAACGACATGATAAATTTCCTCCATCTTTGTTGCCTTTGTTGCAGGAATTTGAAGACGTCTTTCCCGATGAACTCCCTCCGGGCCTTCCTCCTCTATGAGGAATCGAGCACCGCATTGACCTCATCCCGGGCGCGCCCCTCCCCACCCGCGCTCCTTACCGCACCAACCCCGAAGAGACTAAAGAGATTGAGCGCCAAATTCAAGAACTACTCGAGAAAGGTTTTATCCGCGAATCTCTTAGCCCTTGTGCCGTGCCGGTTATCCTTGTTCCAAAGCAAGATTCTACTTCCCGTATGTGCATGTATTGCCGACCTATCAATGCTATCACCGTTAGATATAGACATCCTATTACTAGGCTCGATGACATGCTTGATGAATTGAGTGGTGCTACTATCTTTTCCAAAATCGATCTTAAAAGTGGTTGCCATCAAATTCGCATGAGTATAGGTGATGAATGGAAAACGGCTTTCAAAACAAAACTTGGTTTGTATGAATGACTTGTCATGCCCTTTGGTCTTTCGAATGCCACATCTACCTTTATGCGCCTCATGAATGAAGTCTTGCGTCCTTTCATTGGAAAGTTTGTTGTGGTTTACTTCGACGACATTCTCATTTATAGCAAGTCTTTGGAAGATCATCTTGATCATGTTTAACAAGTATTGTTGGCTCTTCGCAAAGCAAAACTTTTCGCCAATCTTTCCAAATGCAATTTTTGCACCAACAAATTTGTTTTCTTGGGATTTGTGATCTCTTCCAATGGTATTGAAGTCGACAACAAGAAAGTCGAGGCAATTAGGAATTGGCCTCCCCCTACTTCTGTGGGTGAGATAAGGCGCTTTCATGGCCTTGCCTATTTCTATCGCCGCTTTGTCAAAGATTTTTCAACAATTGCTTGCCCTTTGAATGAGCTTACCAAAAAGAATGTACCTTTTGTTTGGGGCAACGCGCAACAAAAAGCTTTTGACACACTTAAGAAATGTTTGACCGAAGCTCCCTTGCTTGTCTTGCCGGATTTTGAGAAAACTTTTGAGATTGAGTGTGATGCTAGTGGTATAGGAATTGGCGGCGTTCTCATGCAAAATGAACGCCCTGTTGCATATCATAGTGAAAAACTAGATGGCGCTAAACTCAATTACCCAATCTATGATAAGGAACTATTTTCTTTGGTTAGAGTGTTAGAAGTTTGGCAACACTACCTTTTGCCTAAAGAATTTGTCATTCATTCCGATCACGAATCATTGAAGTACTTGAAAAGTCAAGCTAATTTGAAAAAAGGCATGCTAAATGGGTAGAATTCATTGAATCTTTTCCTTATGTCATTAAGTACAAGAAAGGTAAATAAAAGGTTGTAGCGGATGCCTTGTCTAGAAAAGAGTGCCTTCTTACACGTCTTGACATCAATGTGATTGGTTTGGATGAGATCAAAGACTTATATATGCTTCCGATGTTTTCTTTGGTCCTATCTTTGAGAAATGCTTGCCTAATCGAGGTTTTGATGACTATTATATTCACAAAGGTTTCTTGTTTAAGGCTAACAAATTGTGTATTCCCGAGTCCTCTCTTCGCTTGTTGTTATTGAAGGAATCACATGAAGGAGGTCTCATGGGACACTTTGGACGCGACAAGACCTATGCCATGCTCTCAAACCACTACTATTGGCCCAAGATGAAGCATCAAGTTGAAAGACATGTCAAGAGATGTTCTACATGCCTCCGAGCTAAGTCTACTTCCAATCCCTATGGTCTTTACATTCCATTACCTATCCCACATGTACCTTGGAGTGATATTAGCATGGACTTTGTGTTAGGACTCCCACGAACTAAAACCAATATGGACTCAATCTTCGTAGTGGTTGATCGTTTCTCTAAGATGGCACATTTCATTCCTTGCAACCGAACCGACGATGCTTCACATGTTGCTACCTTGTTTTTCAGGGAAATTGTGCGTCTCCATGGTGTGCCTACTTCCATTGTCTCGGATCGCGACGTCAAGTTCACCTCCTACTTTTTGAAGAAGTTGATGGGCAAGCTCGGCGTCAAGCTACTCTTCTCCACCTCCTACCACCCTCAAACGGATGGACAAACCGAGGTCGTCAACCGCACACTATCTTCACTCCTTCGAGCGTTGATCAATCCCAACCTAAAGAATTGGGAAGAATGCATCCCACATGCCGAGTTCGCCTACAATCGAGCACTACACCAAGATACCAAGAGAAGCCCCTTCGAGATCGCCTACGGCTTCAACTCCAACACCGCGCTCGACATACTACCTTTGCCTCTCCGCGAGCAAACCAACATTGACATTGACAAGCGCACCGACTACATCAAGAAGCTACATGATTCCACAAGAGCTACGCTTGAGAAGCATTCCGAGCACCGAGGCCCCGTCATGAACAAGAACAAGAAGCCAATGGTGTTCCAAGAAGGTGACCTTGTTTGGCTACACTTGCGCAAGGACCGTTTTCCCGAAGAGCGCAACTCCAAGCTCAAGCCAAGAGGCGACGACCCTTTCAAGATCATCAAGCGCATCAACAACAACGCCTACAAGCTCGAATTACCACAATCCAAGTACCTCGTCCACAACTCCTTCAATGTCAAGGACATCTCTCCCTTCCATGGATACCCAAGTGATGAAGACTACGGCGAGTCGAGGTCGACTCTTTTTCAAGGAGGGGGGGGGGGAGATGATGCAACCCACCCAAGTCCACCAAGTGCACCGATGACAAGATCACGAGCAAAGGCCATACATGACAAGGTGAACTCGCTCCTCTCGCTCCATTCTTTCGGTGACTTGGAGGATGGTGCGCTACCTCGTAGTTCAACCCTTTGTGTGCTCAGGTTCGAACCCACCACGGAGGTCCCATAAAGCACCCAAGACGATGCACAAGAATCTACCAAGGAGGGAGGAAAAGTTGACATCGAGAAAAGAGCCACGACATAGAAGATGGGGGGGAAACAGCCCCCCGGCCTCAAGACCCGGCCATGCCGGCCTCCCCCCTCTCCAGGCCGGCCACCAGGCAGAGGAGCCCGACCCTCATCCTCAGGCCGGCCACCAGCCCGAAGGCTCCGACCTCCACCCCGGCCCAGGCCGACACCCCAGTCCGGCGCCCCCCTCCTCCACCTCGGCCCCAGGCCGGCGCGCCCTGGGGCGACCCATGCTCCCAACCCGGCCGGCCTCCCAGGCCGACGTGCCCTGAAATGCACGCAAAAGCTCGGATTTTGCCCCCGTTTTCACCTAGTTCGACCCCCGAGCTAGATCTAGGGTTTAGAGTTGAAATTAGAACATTGAGCTTCGCTCTCTTGTATCCCTCTTTGAGGAACTACTCCTACGGTGTGTACCTAGGAACGTATCAAGGCTACTCCTACAACTTCGTCTAGGACCGTATCAAGATTCACCCAACTACTTGTCCTCTCCCTTTGGGTTTCAGTCAAGTGTTGTCCAATCTTCCTCTCGTAAATCCTTGAGGTTCTATTGGCGTAGTGGACCGGCTACGGGTGTGAAACGGTTTGTATCAAGGTGAGTTCAGTTGGATCGATCGTTCCGTAGGCGACCCTCGGGGTTTAGTTGATGGGAGGTTTGGGATCTTTCGGTTCTCGTAGTTTATCCCCCTTTGTGTTTCCCCGCGTTTGCCCACGATTCCCCCTCGTTCCCCCCTCTCGTGTTCTTCGTGTTCTTCGCGTTCTTCGTTCGTTCTTGTCGATTCGTGAAGATCGGGCCAATCTAGGAGTAACACTCCATATCACTGCCCGACCTACCTCGTGGGGGAATAGAATGCCAAGTGAAGTCCAACCCCTGACAGACGATCTAGGGCACTCAATGGAAAATCTCTCCCCCGTGTTTCAGAATTAGCCACAAACTCCAACTTATGATCCCTTACCTACTAAGCAATGTCAAGTGTTTAGCCAAGTCGCTAAGACCTTTGCTATTCACTGAGGCTAGGTTAAAAGTTTCTTTCAAACAAACCTCCTTAGAATCTCCTCGAAATCGATGCCCATTCTCCTATAGAGTTTTTCCCGATATGAATGCTTTTATTAATCTAACCGATGCACCCATAAGATTTTCTCCCTTTGAGATGAATGTCATCATGGTTAGAAATTAAGACGGTAACATGAGCCTTCGAATTCATAGTATTTTCTAATGGTGCACATGTTTTTCTCGATTGATGGCTAAGATAGTAAAGAATACACATGCCGTTTGACATTCTTTTTTTGCCGACCTTGTTGACAATACATGGATAATTGCCACTAGGAGCTATCCCAGGGCGAAGTATGCTTCAACATGACCCAGTAGAAGGAGTTAAAGTTGCACTAACATTTCTCCAAGTAGGGGCTACAAGATCATGATTCCCTCCCTCTAGGCATGTTATCCAAACACATGCTAGTTAGCTTGGGATGTGTCGATCCAGTCATATGGCACTATATGAAACCAAAAATCTGCGTGTCCCCATTCTCTTATATGGTAAAGGGCACCAACAAGGGCCACATGTATTCCCAACCCCTCTCGATCCTAGTTGGAAGCGACCTATCTTCATTAACATCCTCCCTAGAGTTGCAGTTGAGCATGAGTCATGACCAGGGAAGAAAGTAGATGAACATAAATCGACCGATGAGAGGAGAAAGTTGGTAGCAATAGGCCGGGCAAGCTCCAAGCTAGGATACTTATGTGAAGATAATATATAGGCACGGCATAGAAGACATTTTGTGGAGTACAAAGAGTGTTAACTGATAATGAATCCTCCACACCATGTTAGTACTAAGATTGTCCGGTGCCTTGCCACATTATGAATGCTTGGTCCTCGGGTTGTTTGAAAGAACTAGTTGAATGCCCGTGCGTTGCCACTGCCTATTCTCATCGTATACTCACATATATAAAAAAGATAGCCATGTAGTATTTCAAAAGGCACACACATAACCATAAGCCTATCCATATACCAAATAGATATATGTTGTATACATCAAATGAATGGTACTCCGGCCAATCTAAATTATAAGATGATGAACTTCCATTTTATTTCCATGTATGTAGACGTGTTTCCATGTGTTTGTTATTTCATTTCAGTTTGTTTGGAGTCCATATTAGATAATCAAAACATCTTATAATTTGAAAAGGAGAAAATATTACTCTATTTTACTTGAAATGTGAGCAAGCAAGGAGCTGCCTTGGCTCTAAGTCAACAACGAAAAACCGCACGCAGCAGAGATTGTGAAAGTCAGTGACAGACATGGACACGATAGGCATCATTACCTTCTAGGCCCAGAGTTAAAAAATGCTACTACAAACAATTGACATTGGTAGCAACATACTGAAAAACAGGAGATGCATACTTTTTATTTTACTCGGAAGACTGACATTCAATTAATTATGTGCAAAAAACCGTCGGACAAGTCCCTAGTGTTGTCTACGCAAACTTGATCATAGTCAGGCGGCTCAGCCGCCCCAGCTCATGAGCTGGCATATTACAAGTTTGCGTAGACGATATTTAGCCAAATGCATACGATATTTAGCTTCTCTGAACAAGGCACCGAGTGGTGCTACATCATAGCTGTTAGATGAGACTGCATTCTTCAGAACTTGATAATCCGTGGCGGACACTAATCTCCTGATGCCCATTTGCTTAGCCAAACAAAATAGCATGGAGAAGAGCTTCTGTTTCCGAACGCAAGGCTTCACCTGCTTTGCTATATCACCTGTAGCAGCAAAGACATGTCTGTTGTCGTGATCTTGGTCAATACGCCCCTAGCCTGCTTTCCCATTTTCTGCCTGGAAAGCTCCATCGATGTTAACCATGATCCCGCCTTCAGGAGGGGCCTCTCAACGTTACTCGGACATGTAATATTCCGCCCACTCGTGAACATGCCGACGGACAACAAATTGCAGTTCATCCACACATAACCGCCATTCCGCATGATTGGCTTTGTTTCCCTCGGTCCGCCAGCACCAGAATAGCTCCTGCAGCAGCGGCAGCTCCGGGTCAATCGCCGATGCAATCCTCCTCACCGCTTCCACCTCCATGTCGTCAAGACCCTCGAATATCATACAGTGCGCCATTAGAATACCTCAGAAAAAACCGCGAGAATATCACTCAAATCAAGAAAGTACCATGCAAAGCAACCAATCAATATCATAGAGAGCTAGCTGATAGTGCTGAAGCATGTAGTATCTATGCGATGTTAATAGTGCAGGGAATACAAAGGTGGGAAGATGATAAAACTTACAGCTACTCCAAGGAAGGTGTTGGCACTGAATAGATAAAGGATATTTGCAATAAATTGTAAGAATTTGAAGCAACTGAAACCTCCAAGATCAAAGTTCTGCATTGCCTTGGATAACATAACTTATGTCACATCGTTGAGAACACCATCACCAAAGTTGCATAAAGAGTCCACTGCCAAGAATATTGCTGCAAATGCTGAAAAATTGAACATGAAGGAGTAAAAAGAAAGAACTAAAAGTAGGCTATGGAAATACTTATACTTGGTAAATGGAAAGATTTATACTCGATCAGGGTTACAGAACTGACCAAGGTAGTCTCCAAGCTCAAGGGCACCTATGTTCAGCGTTGATATTAGCCCCAGAGCACCTGTGATATAGATTTTGTACCGACGAGATAGGTTAGCACAAATCAACATGCTGAGTAAAAATTAAAGAGGGAGAGAATCTACCGAAGGATATGAGGGTGCCAACTACAGCAAACAAAAATAGCTCGAGACGAGGGATATTATACTGAAGGGGGTTTATGGCGCCGTAACCCTAGCGTTTATGAAGGAGTATGACCATTCCAGCAGCATGCTTATGCTGGAGTATAACCATCCACAACTACGTTGTGTTGCAAACCAAGCTATGTAAGAATCAAGAATCAAAGTTTACCTAAGCAAGAGCATCTAGAATTACTTGTTTGAAAACACTTGCATTGCGATGTTTGAAACAATAATTAACATGCAGGTGGTTGATATAATTTTCTTCTTTAATGAAGTGCCAGAACATGTAAAAAAGAAATAATGTGCCATATCACGGCAGGTATTACATATGAAAACGCAAGGAAAAGCACCAAGCTGCACCTTTATTGAACTGCAAGCCAAAAGCAACTACAAAGACTGCACATGCAAGGAAGGCATATAGCTTCAGTGTCAATATCGTAACAATAGATCAACCGAAAACAAGCATTGAGAACATGAAAACCATCAGGATATTCAGGTGAGAGCGGACTCTCATTCGTAGCGACCTTTGGATACATAAAGTCTTAGATACCTGTGTAGGCATTCTGCTACGGACCACTTCATTACATTCAATTCAACACCCTAAAGAGATAGATATCTTTGCACTTGAAGTTTTCTGGCACTTCAAACTCTTATTGCCCTGTTACAAGAGATACCAAAGCCAAGATTTTCGGTCCAAGGATCCCCTGCTCTACCGGCAACAACACACCGGGGTTGCTTTTACAGGCAATGAAAATGGTCCCACATTAGGGAGGTAGTATAACATACATGATATCAGGAACTTTTACTCACCATACAAAAGCTGCTCTTACAGGAAATGAAAGTGGTTCCAGATCCATAAAAAATGTATAATCACCAACAGTGAAGTTTGTACCTTTACTTGTTCATTTGAGTAGCTCCCGATCCTTGCACCAGACATCAGGAAAGGATCAACCAATGGTCTTTCTCGAAAGGAAGAACCCTCGCGGTTCTTCTCGCCCCCTTCCAGCCTCGCGGTGCACTGCTTGATTCATTGTCACTGCTCCTTGCAGTGCTGATTAGACACAGATGAGAATGTCAGGTTACTAATTCTTGCATGAAACACCATACGTGAGTGCATAATGTTATGGAAATAGCGCTCCTGACGACGAACACGGACAGGAGGCCGGAGGCCACCTGCTTGTGGCTCGAACGGGCGAGTCGAGCCGCCTCGCTGCAGTGTGAAGCAAGCAGCTCCGTCACTGGCGTCATCTTGGAGGTGTGCGAGTCAGAGCTCGTGGATGCTGCTGCGACGACGGTGTCCGTGAAGTGCTCGCTGCCCACGTCGCATGGCTGCGCCGCACCTACCCGCGCCGTGGCTCCAGAAGTTCTGAAGACGATGAGGACCATTTCGAATGATGTTGTGACGACGTCACCTACTGGGATGTTAAACCAGACTGTGTCAGTTCACTTTTTCTTTTTTAAGTTCAATGCGATGTATGCTATGCTGGTTCATTATATGATAGAGTAAATCATGTCTGTATAAGTAAGAAGCCCTAGAACTCACATTACTTCATTCCGTTTATGGAATCTTCTCCTAGGAGGAAATCATTCACTGCAAGCTCTCCGATTTCAATCTTCCGGTCTGCCAACACATCAGAAGTTCAACTGCTAGTTCATGGTATGGCACATACAATTTTGTAACTGAAAGCTCTGCCATAGTTTACGAATGTACAATCTTCAAAGAAGCAACAAATCTCCTGCATGCCATTTGGGGGAAGTTGACCCAAATTAAATCTAAAAGGCTTTTATTTTTGGATCATAGACAAAACAGAGAGAGCTAGGAGAGAGCACACACGACACCTTGCTTGGAGATGACGGCGACTGGAGAGTGTGGCGTAGACTGTGACCCGAGGAGAAGGTGGAGGTCTGCTGCGGGAGGTCTCCGTCGGAGGAGCAAAGCTTCAAGGATGATGACGGATGCTGGTCAGGAAAGGCTCAGCGGGTCGGACGGTGGCACATCAGATCTCCATGGCCTCATAGTGGATCTGGACGAGATGCAGAGTGAGAGGAGTTGGTTGGGACGGCGGGGAGCAGACTGGAAGGGGCGGCGAGCGGACTGGAAGGGGCGGCGGCGCACGGGAATCTCCATAGAGGGATTCCAAGGAAGATGTGCACGGAAAGCTCTGGGAGATGGCTGCACGGGGCACCAATGGCTAATCTCTTCGACTCTTCCTAAGTTAAGGATCAATTAGAGGAAGGAAAGATTAGGCGGAAAATCCGGCAAGATGTGCGATGAGAGGTGGATGAAGCGAAAACAGGAAACGCTGTTGCGGGACGAAGGAGCGACGTATCGCCGGTTGTAGAGAATACGGAACCAAAAGCATCTTTTAAGTAGTAGAGATGTGTGTGTATGCATCGGCTAGTGTAAATGGAGGACGTAAATCCGTAGATTGCAACGTTTCTATGGAAGGCTGAGATTGCACGAGAGTGATACGTTATATCCGTAGCAGCTAGCATGTCAACATAATGCATGTTGGTTTTTATTTATTTTGGAGGTAACCTACGAGGACTTTTTTTTTTGAGCAAGGTAACCTACGAGGACTGTGCATTATTTTCAGGGAGCATGGCTTTTACTTCCAGGCCTGGAGATTACTTCTGGGCTAAAAGCGGCCCAATGAGTAGGCCCAGCTAGAAGACGTCCGAGGTCTAGGGTTTCACAGCAGCCGGTCTCCCCTCCTCTATAAATAGCAATCGCCATCCAATTTGCTCAATCACCGGCCGCCGCTCCATACCGACTCCCTTTGATGAAGATCAAATCTGCCTTTTTCTTCGAATCGTTTTTCTCTCTTCCTTTTGTTGCCGCCTTTTTTTCGTGGTCCTCGTTGTCGATTGATTTGCATATCGCCGTGTCTTTGCTCATCGTGATGTTTTGATTCAATCCCACATCGGTACGAATCTTCTTGGAAAATACGAGAAGCCAATTTGCAGAGCAAAGGGGCCTGATAAAGTGGCGAATCTTTGCATTGAAGGTTGGCGATAACAAGTGCAGTTCTCCGTGCCTCTCAGACTTTTGATGCTGTTGAAGGCCTCGAACAATCTGCTACATCTCCAATTTCGTCTTGAACTTCGATTGATTTTTGCGAACGACTTCATTGTCTCAAGCATAAGAAAAGCCAATTTGCAGAGCAAAGGGGCCTGATAAAGTGGCGAATCTTTGCATTGAAGGTTGGCGATATCAAGTGCAGTTCTCCGTGCCCCTCAGATTTTCGATGCTGTTGAGGGCCTCGAACAATCTGCTACATCTACAATTCTCCTTTATCTAGTCGGAACTTTGATTATTGCGAACATGATATTTTCCTGAAGAATAAGAAAGCTGCGAATCTTTTCATTGAAGGTTGGTGATATAAGTGCAGTTCTCCGTGCCGCTCAGATTTGATCCGTTTTGTGACGGCCTCGAACAAGTTGCTACATCTTCTCTTCAGCTCGTTCTTGGTTCTCTATGGTTTCTTTCGTTCTTATTGTTACTGTTTTTTTCTTGTTCTTACAAATTGTTATATATTAGCCTATCTAATCAATCCCATCTTTATTGTTTTGCATTTTTTTGGAAATTCCAACATTCGGTTTTACCCCTAACATTAAATATATAGACGATTTAAGTCTTCAGTGTAAGAAGCTGTTTACTAAATTATTATTCGATGAAAAACTAACCGTATTAATTTATCAGATAGCTCTTCAATAACTAATTAAACTAAGTAAATCCTGCTCTTCGATTTTTATCTACATGTTTGAGCACGCCCGCTGCTTTGACTATCATGTGGGCTCCTTATGTTTTGTGAGTCGACCTGTTGTACAAATTAACGGAGCGAAGTATCCGGTGAAAACCGGTGTTTTAGTTCTTGTTTCCTACCCGTCATATTGACAACAGACAGCTCAGATCAAAAGTGGGAAATGCCCAATCCGCTTAAACGTAGTTTTGTTAATACCCTCCTGCACTGCTTGGAAACGAATTGGTTAAACACACACGAGCCACGATCTGTGCCTCAGCAAATCCTCGAGAGCCTTACACATCACACATCAAGATCATCCTTCCGAAGCTCAGCACACTGCAGATCTTCATTTGTATCACCGGTGAATTGTGCATAACAATTAACATCCAATCCAGCGTAACGATTACTAGCCAAATGCCTTGCCATCTAATTAGTGACGCAAGTGTGCCATATTCACATTTTACCAAACCAAATCACAATTGAAACTCATTTGTGATCAAAACATATCTTCACCATCATTGCCTCTAGATAGACGTCCCCTAATTGCAGCGCATGGCGAACGAGGGCCCTCCGTGGCTCGCGCGTCTGCCCCCAACGCGTGTTAGTTGTGGGCAACCACTCGCCAGTGTGGAGGCCGAACCGTTCCCCCTTGGCCTCACGCGCGATGAGGGCGGGCGAGCTCCAAGGAGCTCCGCGCATCGAACAACCGACTGCAACGCCATGGCTGCTAAGAAGCGACGCCTCCCTCGCCGGGAGCAGAAGCACAGGGAGGCCGGTGTTTCAAGCTGTAGCAGGGGATAGAGGGGGCGGCGGCGTTCGATGTGCTGCCGGAGAGGACGTCGGACGCCGTGGGGAAGAGCGGGAGTGGTCAACTGTGCTAATGGGCCAGCCCAACGCGTACCTCACCAATCCAATTTTGCATCCCACATCGGTTAAACAAAGGAGATAGGAGCAGTTTATAGGCAGTTAGCGAGGCAGAGCAATCACCAAGCGATTGCTCCGTCAAGCTTTCGCCCATTGCGGAAAATTCCCCACTGCTGCCTCCGTAGGAGTCAGACGGGCTTGGTTAGCCTATATCTAAATAGACGATCCGTGAAAGGCAATCTATGTCAGGACGATGGACTGGCAAGATCGACAGCGAACGACATGTCATTAGGGGCCACCTCGACATGGGGTGGGAGCTTTTTTTCCTATAAAAGGAAACCGACAGATCGAAAAACTTATAGCCACCTGAAGTTTGTTGTTTTAGTAATACGCTTGGCCGAGACGAGGAAATATCAATGGAGAAACTCGGAGCGGAGGGGCAACAAGGCTGGCGGTAGTGTTTCCCACTCTACTCCATGTGTGCATTAGTCTTCCCTGCCAAAAAGAAAGCGCCTTCAGTCTTGTGACAGATTTTTATCAACATCGTGATTCACGCTCCAATTGCCTTCCCCGATGATGCGTGCTTCACGTCGGTTCCACCTTGTGACCCGAAAGGGAAAATGAACCTACAAGATTTTGCCTATTTTACCGACTTTACCTATACGCATACATCGCGGGTCGGTCGATGATATAGTCTATGTCCGAGCAATAGTAAGCTTGTACTACATCCGTAATAAATATCGGAAAGTAATTTTAGCCAATGGTAATTCTCATAAACTATAAATTTTCAAGTTCAAATACAAAATATTATGGGCTACACAAAAATGAGCAAATGATAAAATTTAGAGATTTTAAAATAGGCATTACTCATATCCATAATTTATCATTTTTATATAGCCCACACTACTTTTTATTTCAAATTAAAATTTTGCCCGTTTGTGGGATTTACTATTACCTACATCCAGATTTGGTTTCATAAGTTTCTAAAACTCGTAAATATTTTTAATTTTTTAAAATTGGCAAAAGCTAGTATCCATGTGCATCGAATCTCTACTCTTAAAATAGGAAACCAGTGCGGATGGAATACCAGCTCCCCGCACTCGTAAATATGGTTTCATAGCCAATAAATCGTAGATGACCACATTTTTCAGATAAAAGCATGTCTAGCAGACCCTTTATCCCTGTGCCATCCTTATTTTTTCTGACGGATTTATTGGCCGAGGTAATTTTTATGGCCATAATCGATGAGCTGGTCCATATCCTGTTTAAGGCCCGCCAAATCGACGCGACTGCCCCTTTTTATAGCGGATCCCCTTGCAGATAAAGGTCACACTCTGTGACATAGATCCCCGCTGCCACCCAACCCGTGCCACATTTCTCGTCGCCGGTGAGAAATCTAACCCCCCGAATATGTCGCCTCCCTTGCATCTTTCGTGATGGACCACATTCCCTCGCATCTAGCAGCCAAGCGCCGCTGCTGAGGAAGCGTGCGGTGCCACGGTAAATTGCGAGGAAGTGTGCGGTGCCACGGTACATGACCCAGGGGCAGCTGGTGTCGCCGTCCTACCTTCGTCAAAAGATGGAGGAGTTTGACACGCGCCATGGGCTTCAGCATGGGTGTTGCATCTACTTGGGTATTCCATCGCGTGCGGGGAGCTCCGCCGGTGAGGGTAGCTTCTCCCGCCATTTGTCGATGTAGTTGCGCGACTGCTCTATATCTAAACCACGTTCGAGCCGTATGACCCGACGGCGTTTGAGAACGCCATTGGGCCCTAGTGTTTTGTCTCAGACAACATCTTCGAGCACGTCGCTAGCGTCATCCGCTAGCGCAGTGAGCGGGAGGACCGTGACATGTCGAAGCGGTGCTGCCTCGATGATGTTTGAATGACGTCCTCGTGCAGGACATCGCAGCCTGTGTAGCAGTAAGAGAAGGCGGTGGAGTGGGCCAATGTAGAGCCCTCACATTTAATAATGTAAGAACTACTGTGTTAAGTGCTAGTCCCTGGATCAATGCTAGCACCACAGAACAAAATGTAAAGTATCATTGCAGAAGTATCAAAATTATTACAAAAGATTCATAATAGCCAAGTATAGCTTTATTACAAAGTGCATAGTCTTGAAAGACTAGCAAAACTAAGAGTTCTAAACAGCAGAAATAAAAGTAGCAATGAGCCTCCATATTCAATCATGCGCCACAGACATTACATGTTGGGTGTAGATTCGAGTCCAAGCACTTGATCAAATTTCATCCTCAGAACTTCCTGCATGTTGGAATATGCAGCCCCCGAAGGATATTCAGTACAAACAATGTACTGGCAAATGACACTATGGTGGATATAAAATGGCAAGTCTAAACTACATGCATACCTGGCTTGGTGGAGTTTAGGCTATTTGCAGAAAGCAAGTTTTTCCCTAACACTTTTGAAAAAGAGTTTTCTTTCTTTCAAAGATTGGCACCATGGGACACACCCATGAGCATCACCACTAATATTTCCTTAGACAAATTTTAGTTCTTCAAAACGGTGTTGAGATTCTTCTATCCATACTTGTCCACCTGATCGAAGTCGTCCATTACCGAGGACACGGCTATGATCATAGTTTCTAACTCTGCAGCGGTTGTGCACTTTGACCCTTTGTTTTCAGTTAGACCAAACATCCTATACACCCGGAGTGCATCATGGAAAGAAGTGAATTGAGACGAGATCTTTCAGAAGCAAGAATTCAACCTAACCAGCAAGACCCGTTCCACCTATAATTCTGCTACATCTTCATGTCAAGCATGGGCTGAACTCTCACAACTTAGTTGATCAAGACAGAGCCCATATGTCAAAGGGCTGCAGGGGAAGCTACTAAACTTAGAGGACTTGGTAATCTCTTTGTTTCCTGGGTGGCAATCCACAAGTGAACACCCATCGGGGCGACACTGAACTCTCATCAACCATACAACCAAATGCACCTAGGTGGTTCATTGAAATTTGTACTTACATATTTTCCACAAGATTGAGTAAAACAAATTTGTAGCAAGGCTAAGCATCTACTAAGTTCTAAGTCTCCAAAATAACAAGTCTAAAGGATGGCTACACACTACTTGGGATTTTTCATAGCATAATAATAACTTAGTAAAATTTCCCTATCATGCATACACTACACAAAAAACACTAGTAATGCATAGTGAAAAATATGGGAGATTTGATGGTGTGTCACTTGCCTTGGCAATATGATGACAATCACAACAAGAATAACATCAACACGAGTAGACTTCCTCCTCTTCACAATCTAATACAAGCAAAACAAACCACACATAAACATACAAAACAACATAACATGGAAAAGAAAAAATAACAATACAAAAACATGTATGCATGCTATGCAATGATAAAATTAATGCACAAAGTTCACAACTAGCAATAATTACTAACAATGATGTTCTATGATGTTAATAATATGGTTATGATGCATGCAAAACAAAACAATTATCAAATTTTAATTATTAGCATTATTAGGGTTTTAATATAGGCTAAAGTGAAGATTAATAGGGTTCCTATTACAAAGTTGCACAAATAATTTTTCCAAATCATTTACTGGATAGAGGACATTAAAACAAAACCATAGCAATTGATTTCACCTAAAAAGGATTTATAGGTTAAAAGTTATGCCCAAAATAGTGATTAATAGAGATCCACAATTAACATGTGAGTGCACGATTCAAATTTGAAATTTGAATAGCCTAGATTAATTTACACAATATGCTGATTTCAAAAGGTCCAAGATCATCGAAATCGGAGCTACAGAACTAAAGATATGGATTTTACAAGTTTGGTGATTTTTCTGCAATTTTAATTCGATTTAAATCAAATTTGACCGGGGGTTGATTACGCTGACTGGGCAGGCCACGCGGCGCGCTGCGATTGGTGCGGGTTGGCGAGGTGCTGACGCGAAGGATGACTGTGCGCTGACTAGGCAGGTGACATGGCGCAACCCTATTGGCTGATACCCCTTTCGCGGGTCAACTACAGATCTGAACCGCCGACCTGAGATCGGACGGCCGGTAACGAATCTAGTCTACTGAGATATGCTCATCAGAGTTGGCGCCGGAGTTGGGGAAGACGACGACGACACGTTCGGACGTGGATGTCGACTGTATTATAGACGTTCCCCGGTGGCGGCAAGTACGGCGGCGGCTTCTCCTCCTCGATGCGCCCCCCCTCGTGTGCTCAGCCCGTCTCCTCCTCGCTCCGAACGCCGGCGGCGTGAGCTTGAAGCTCGCAGCAATGGTGGTGGTGGTGGCGAAATTTTCGATCTCGATACAGATGGATTTCGTCTAGGATTTCGCGAAATTTTTGAGATGTTCTGATGGCACGGGGCTGTGAGTATTTATGGGGGTGATTTTGTGGTCAAGAGGCAAGATATCTCAACGAATTTGGTGGGATTCCTATGTCCGAGTTCGGCACAAGCACGAAACATACACGTCCAGAATTGCGTCTCAGGAAGGAGACGATGGGTGGACCCCAATCGCCAGAAAAAAGGAAAAAAGAAAACAAAAGAAGAAATCGTGGAGAGAGAGAGAAAGGAAGGGGCTGGTTCGATTCCTTTGACCTGTACGTGCCTGGTCACGTACTCCCTCCGTCCACGAATAAGTGTACGTTTAGCTTCCACACTAGTCAAACTTTTTAAAATTTGACCAACTTTATAGAAAATAGTAACAACTTATATGAAATCAAAATGGTACATTTTGAAACTTCATGTCAACACAAATCTATTGACGATAATTTGGTGTCATAAATGCTATTGATTTTTCCAATAAAGTTAGTCAAAGTTCAATAAATTTGACTGCCAAAAAAGGAAAACGTACACTTATTCGCGAACGGAGTGAGTACGTGCTACTGGGACCAAGTGGCCCATGGCTGGTACGTTTGTTGCTTTCTACTTTTTTTTCCTTCTTGTGTCTTCCATGCACGCACGAGCTGGCAGCTCTCGTGTGCTCTATTTTTTTTCCTTCTCGTTGTTACATACGTACGAGCTAGGTAGGAGCTATCTCACGTTTGCCTTTTTTTCTTCTTATTTTCTTTTCTTTATTTCTTTATCTTATTTTTAAAACTTAAATCAAATAAATAAAATCTAAAATCCCACAAAATAAATTTAGAAAAAATTGAGAAAATATTTTTTTCTTATGAAAATTAGAACATTTTGGTACTAAAATTTCCCAAATATAAATTACTTGTTTTAGAAAAATCATTTAAAACCAAGAAGTGGTTTAATAGGTAATAACACCTAAAATTTTGTCTTTAGCAAATTAAAAGCTAAAATTTATGCAAACAAAATGCAGCGATGCTATGATGCACATGAGCGCATGAAGGTTTTTAATTTTTCAAAATCCTAGGATGTTAGAGACTACCCCCCTTAAAAGGAATCTCGTCCCGAGATTTGATAAAGCTAGCAATTAGGTTGGAAAAGTTTATGCGGTGTCCTATCACCGTTAAAAGAATATCCTCGAGGTTAAGCGAAGCCAGTCATCTGCCTCAATAGGATCGGTAGCATACGAGAATTTGTTAGGCCTAAGCCTCAGAAATCTAATAAGTCTGTCCATTGGGGGTGGTGGTGGAGTATTGTTGTTGTTTTTGTTGTTGTTCATTGCCGCTACAAATTGAGTCATCATCTGTAGAAGTTGGGCTTGGGAAGTGAGCATCTGCTGCATAGCATCGTTGTTGTTGTCGTCCTCATTGTTGTTGGGGTCATGTCACACCCCACTTTTTGGAAACCAACAAAATGCAGTTGTTGGAGAGTCAAAAATTAGGGCCAACAAAAACTTTTTAAAATGCTTAACAATTAATCTTGTTTCACCTCTGTCTGCCTTGTTTGATATTGAGTGTTGGTGTTGGAACCAACCAAAACAAAATGGTTACATAAATAACCAGAATTGAGGTGAACCTCTTTTATAAAAATCCTCCTTAAGTGGTTTGGCTTGACCACTAACTTTCTTTAAAACACTTGAAGGAAAACTCCAAGAATTTGAATTGCAGAACTCTCATGCTTGAGGGAACTTGTTAAAGTCTTGTTATTACATGCTTATGAGGTGACCTTATCTTTTTCTTTGTCTCAAAGTCTTTATAACTGTTGTGAATGATTGTGAGTGTCTTAATTGATTGAGATCTACAACTAACAAAGCCCATACATCACTAGCATGTTATATCCTATTTATATCTCATCTTATGTTCTGTTTTACTTCTCTAGTTTGGCCTCCTGCCATAAGGAGGAATCCTGATCTTTGACCAGTATATCATCATGGATATAATGGTACCTATCTATGAGCCCTATCCTTATGTTATACTTGATTTATTAAACCAATCCACTTTTCTTCCAAAGCCCTCTTGAGGTCTTCCCAACAAATAGGATCATGTCCCTATTATCATGATGCTTTTGTTAAGTCTTCCTAAAAAATCACTCCCATCCTTTGTTGAGCTAAGTGAACCTTCCCTTGTCATCTTCATGACTTTAACATCATATTCATGTGACCCATTTTTGTTTCCCATGATCAATTGATTTATCCTCTCTCAGGGATTTTGGCTTATTAAATAAATTCCTGTTATCATCCTTTTTGCACTTGGTATCTCAAATATTTTTCAAAGGAGTTGTTTATTAAAAATCACTTTTGATACCTATATTATCTACCCTTCCACCCCAACTCAAAAATACTTGGGTTATAAACATTTTCCTATTTATTAAATGCTATTTTCAAAAAGGCCAGAAATGGACTTTTAATGTTTTTGTTAATAAAAGTATTTCTAAAATTCTTGGGGAAATTACCCAACATTCCTAGTGTCATATGTGACCTAGTTATCCAAAAACATTTTCTGGTCATTTTCAAATTTTTGAAGAAAACATCCAAAAACAGTTTCAGCACTTTTTGAATTTCCAAAATTTTTGTGAAAGAAATGTTTTCATAAAATTTGGGGAACACCACCCCTAGACTCAATTTTTGATTCTCTATCCAGTAAACATGTTTTCAAGCATATCTTTTATACAAAATTTGTGAGAAAACATTAAAAAAGAGAAACAACAGTTTTGGGAAAATTGAAAGTTTTCAAAGAAAACAATTTGAGAAAAGTGGGAGACCACCACTACCCTACCCCATTTTCCATTACCTACCTCCTAGACATATTTTCTTGCACATGTTGTGTTCAAGTTTTTGAAGAAAAACAACACAAACACTTTTTGCTCAATTTTGGAAAATGATCATTTGATGATATTTTTCCTCCTCCTTCACTCCCATTGGATTCCCTAGCTGCCTAGTCACCTAGGCCCCACGCCATTGACTTCCTGGACGAAATGGCATGCCCATACCCATCCACCTCATCCCCACATGGCTTAAACCCTAAGCAATGGCATGGGCTGACATGCCACAGCCCTCCCCCATACCTTGCTGCCTCCATGGACCCCACCTTCTAGAAGGTTTGACCTCCCCTAGCTCGAACAGCCGTTTCCCCATCCCCCTGGCCCCTCTCCTCCCTCTCTGGTTCTTATCAAACACCTACGGACTGTGAGAGAGCACCCACTCCCCCACCTCTCTGGAATTCCTCTGCCCGAGCCCTTGTGGCCTTTGCTTCCCCTCTCCACGATAAGCCTCCCTGGCAAGGTTTTGCCCGAGGAGAGCCTCCCTGGCCTGCTCGCCCTCGCCGCGGTGACCGCCATGGACGCCGTGAGGCCGAGCTCTACAGCTAGCTCCCTCCCGAGCCTCCTCTTGCGTTCCAACTGTCCAGAACCCCTCCTCTACTTGCCAGTCGACTCACTACCTCCAAACCCCCCCTCTGTGGTGCGTCCAATCGCCGGAATCGAGCCGGAGTCGCCGCGCCCGATCCCATCGTCGATCCGCCGCATCGGTTCGTTCCCTCCCCTCCCGTTGATTCCCTCGTCTTCCCTCGAGTCCCCTGAACCTCACGATGCCATCCATCTCTGTTTTTGACCGTTGCAGGTCCCTGTCCCTCTGGGACCATCGCGACCGGCCGTGGCTCTCGGACGCGTCCTAGCCAGGCGACTCTCCCGTCCCTCTCCGTGGGCGCCTTGAGCTCGGCGGCGCTCCCAGGAGCCTTCTGACGCTCGCGTCGTTTCCAGGAGGCAAACAGAGTTCCCGGCGGCGAGCTTGCGTGTCCCCTGCGGCGGCCGAGGCGGACTCCGCCGCGTGGCGACGTGGGCGCTCCAAGGCCCTCGGATCTGCATCCGGTGGATCCGTTTGAATCCAGCCCCCGTCTAACCTCGGCCGCAGATCTCGCATCGGACGACGGCATACCCATTCGGCGCGCGCGCTCGGCTAGCGGGCCGGCTTCGCCCGCGCGGCCCATCTCCCTCCGGGATCCAGCCCGTTGACCCGCGCAGGTTGATTCGTTATTCTTTTTTTTCTGCAGATCTATTTCAGCAGTTTACTTTAATTCGAAATGAAAATGCAAACAAGTAAAATTTGCCAAACCAAAAATCACAGAGCTAGATCTACTAATTCTTAACCACACACAACTCAAAGAAATGCATTTGGTTCTATATTTTGAGAGAACTATTAAAAATGGCAGAAGCACTCTGTTCCACCATTTTAATCATAACTTGAGTTTTAAGTGGCCAAATCTTTCAAACCAAACTGTTTTGAGTAGCCCTTGGATAGATCTATCAGTGAGACTTTACCTTGCATGAAGGTGAGCTACCATTAGGAAATGCAATCCAATTTGGTGAAATACCAGTAGCCTTTTCTAAGATTTTTAGAGATAGTTTAAAAATTATTTTTGGTGTGAATCCAATTGGATGAGCTTGTGTGTGATTAGATATATGTAATACTATCTTTTCAGAATTTTTAGGGCTCTAGATTATTTTTGGTGTGCATTTCTAGAAACAACACTTTTCTGTTTATTTTGAATCTTGTGTGTTTGAGTTAAAATAAATGATTGTTTGTTATAAACTTGTTTCCTAGCATGAGTAAATGTGTTGGTTCCTGTTATTAAATGTTTTTTTTTTCATTACTAGTATGTTAGGAAGTTTGTGCATGATTGGAAAAACAAATAGAAATGGAATTAGTTTCTTATTGTTTTCTAGTATTTTTGTGGACTAGATTTGGTGGACTAGTATTGCTATGAGTAGTACCTAAGTTTTTGTGATGGTTATGTGAGTCCAGTACCAATTTGGTACTGATGTGGTGATAGTATCACCTCTGTTATCTTGCACATTATTTCATAGGAGAGCATGTGAAGCATTGATTGTTTTATTTAGCTATATTGTTTTCACTAGTATGAGTAGTTGTTTTCATAACATTATTTTAAGTATACTTGATTACTAGCATGTGTAAGTTATAGGTACTGTTAGTATATGTTTTTATTCATGAAGTTATGGTCTAGGAAAAATTCATGCTCTTAGTATTGATTGCTCCTCTAGTGTTGCATTAGTGTCCCACTAGATGTTGAGTTTGATCCATTATTATTGTCCTTTTATTTTTAGGAGTGTATGATGTTTCCTAGCATGTTTAGAATGTTGTCCTTTCTGTTATTATGGTATATATATTGTAGTTGTGTGCCTTGATGGGCTGTGGAATGCAATTATCCCGTAGGGCATGCTTGTGTAAATTTTCCCATACTAGTATGCTAATAGTTGACTCCCGTCATTATGATATTTTGCTAAGAGTAATGTACCTTGTTGTTATTATGTTTTAGAGTGTTTTTTTTGACTTGTTACAATTTATTGAGCCACTGGTTTGTTTGGTTACTTTCATTATTGAGTGATTCCTTAGCTTTGGTGTAGACTTTAGATTATTAAATAACTAGATAAATCATATGTGTTCTGTTTGTTTTGCTGTTTGAAAATTGTATGGGTGTTTACATTAGCATAAGTTTGGTGCTAGTGTTATCATTATATTTAGTAGTACCTTTTTGTATATGCTTAAGGCTAGTGGTAAACTTGTTTGGATTGATTGCTTGTGTTGTTGTTAATACCCACTGCCATGGGTGTTGCTTTGATGGTTGATATTACATTGTTGGTTTATGAACACCTTAGTAGCCTCACCCTTGTTACCACAAGCTATATTTTTAGCTTCCTTAATATCTTGGTATGATAGTGGTACACCCACTCAACCTATGATATTGGGGTGTGGAATATGTTTCTTTTAAACCATATGTTTCCTGACGATAGTGTTGTACTCTGAGAGTTTGTGAGATGGTTCTCTCGATAACTTTTTGAGTGATTGCATTAGTATGAGTTACCTTGCTGTATGTGTGATTTTGATTACTCGATTTTCCTTCTGGATCTGAGTGTGTGTCTTTTATTATTTTTACGGCGTTAGAAAAACGAGGAAGAAGAAGATGGAGTCGTAGAGCTGTGTGTCAAATCAAGCTACTCCAAGGCCAGGGACACAAAGAGATTTAAGGAAAGCCATCCTGATGCTTGCTGTTATAATACACTTATCATTATCAATCATGCATGTTTTACTTATGAAAAGTTTTACAAAAAAACTTTGATTTCCAAAAACTATTTTTGAGTGAATATTACTATTATATATATACTACTATGCCAGTAGTTGAAACTTGGTGTTACCAAGCCCATAAAACACCATATGGTATTTATTACCATCAAATATATTAGTCCCGAAGTGGACACCTTAAAATTGTGTTTTTACAAAACAAAGGCTTTATGGAAAACCCGGAGAAAAGGCGGATCCTTATTCTCCGGAGGAATGTGGAAGTGGTCATTTTTGGGAAAATGGTGTTTTCAAAAATGACACATAACCTAGTCTTCGCCGGACAACCTTTACCGTACTGCCACTCTACCCCTATATGGGTATGGGGCCTATCTAGATGCTTGAACTTGTTAGTGTATGCTTTATTCCAAAGTGCTATAGAGAAGCTGATTCTCTGAACCGAAGTGTCGCCAGGAGGGAGAAACGGGACATACAAAGTGAGGGATTAAGTTACCCCCCCGGAAGCGACAGCTGGGCCTCCCGACTAGGCAAGGCGGGACCTGATGCCGGGGAGACAACCCACCTGAAGGAATGAGCATATACTAGCTTGTGTCAGAGTGGACAGTTAGGATCAATTCTCTGGTGCTTGCATATCGCTATGCCGATCCATGGGTGGTCCATGGCAGAGTTTTGGATCTAGTGGATGTGTACACCTCTGCAGAGCACAACTTTTTCGAAGAAGCCGCGTCCTCGGATATGGACAGTTGAATGGCCATGTAGCTAGCATTGTGTCAATGTTTTCAAAAAGATGTTTTCAAAAAGGTGTTGAACTTGGGAAGTTCGGAAAGGAAGGAAATTTTGTACCATGGAGGTACCGATGATGGAAAGCAAAAAGTTGTTTTACAAACAGAAGGTTTTGCAAATAAAAACTTTTCTCCTCTAAGAAAGAATTCTGGAAATTGATTCCAAGAAGTTTTGCAAAGAGAAAACTCTCTTTAAATAATGTTTTACAAAACCTCTTGTACATGTGATGTCTACATGAGAAAGAAAAACTATATTATTTTCTTCTGAAGTATCTTCTTCAACGAAGATACAGATTAACCTGACTGCAACTGTGGTGTCATCTTATATGAACACCATTGTTAGTGAACCCTATTTATAGCCTACCTATTACACCATATAAGCATACTTGCATTTGGTAAGTTACATGATGGATGTCTTGCTGAGTACATTCAAATGTACTCCTTATGGTTTCGCCCCTGGTATTTACTTGCCAGACATCGAGAAGGAATCTCAGGAGGGGATCAACAAGGAGAAGTACTGCGCTGATGGACTTGCGAACTAGGATCGTCTCCCAGTCAGCAGCCTGTAGGTTAAGGCGTGACTTGGGCTCTACCACGTTTGTGTGTTTAGTCTTTCGCTGTGTGTGTTGTGTGTTTGCCCTACGTGGCAGTTGTGTGGACTTGGTCAGGTGACCATGTCTCTTTGTAAGTGTTTGCGTAACCGTGTAATGGATATTGTATCTGTGTACCAACTTGATATGTTGTTCACGACTGAATTTTCCTAGGATCGTGAATGTACGCATATCGAAGGTGTCCTTGAACAGTGGTTCTGGGGCGGACCTTACAGGTCACGACGAGGAGGAATCTATGGGTTTTCAGAATAGATGAGTAAAAGATAGATAGAGCTACGAGGAGAAAATTTCCTACCCATGCACAATACAACAAGACAAACAATCAATGAAAAACAACAACTTAAAATATTTTATCTCTTAACCAAATTTCGAAATTTGGACCTAATTTTTGACAAACTTAAGCAAAACAACTTAGAGGCAAACCAAAACACTATAGCATTGCCATATCACAAGTTGACATGTAAATACTCAAACAAACTCTAGCTAACGCATTATTCCATGGTGGTCAACTACTGGGATGGATCATAACTCTTCACAATGATCTCTATGTCCTTGTACATCTTCAACTCCTTTTCAAGGGCGTTGATCTCTTCTTCGGCTTCCTAAAGATCTTTGTGAGTGTGATAAAGTCTCCATGTAAGTCTTTCTCCAAGTTCTATGATTACCTCCCATGCAGCGCATCTAGCTGACTCAAAGAATGATGTGTATTGTGGTGGGTTGGTGAAGATGTAGTCCCCTTCTGTCTTGTGGTCATACTCCTTGCTTATGTATAGGTGAAGTTGCACCCACCAATACTCTTGGCCATCTTCAATGAAGGGAAAACCTTTGTAGAGTGTTGCTACTCCAAATCCTAGTCTTGTCATTAGGTTCTTCAATGCCTTTGGAAATTCAGTATCACAATCCAGAGTCATGGTCATCAATGGGCCCTTCTTGAGTGATTGAAAGAGGTTGGTCATCCATCAATGAGAAAATACATTAGAAGATTGAACCATAGGTAGAAGTGCTAGAAGAACATTTATTCTAGCTATGTTAGAATAGAATAGAGGTTAAATCCTAGGTTCTTGAAGTCCTTGATGGTGGTGAAGTTGCACCTCTTCATATTTAAGTTGGAAGACCTTGGCGATTGCGAAGTTGAAGCTCCATCATCATTGAGTTTTGAAGTGTAGGAGAAAACATAAGTCATAAAAGCATAAGGTAAGGAGGTACTAGATACGAGACACGTAAAGGTACTTAGAAAATATTGAGTCTTCTTCCATGGTGATCATTAAATCATCAACAACTTATTGAAAGTGCATTTCGTTTTCCCAGTGTTTTGTGTGTTAGTTAACAATACTAAGTACATTATTTATCAAGGTGTTAAGCGTGCAGGTGTTATACTTAACATCGGCATCGATCACCGAAAAGTCGGTGAAGACTGGCCTGAGAGTTTTGGGATAGAACCCAACCGGAATATTGGTAACCGGATTGTTCAGAGAGAGCCAGATATTCCGGGTGCTGATGAAGGTGCGCGAAAATGGCTAAGGACTGGAAGTTTTGCGCACTGGAGTCAACCGGATTATTCGGACCGGATTTTTCATATCGGACCGGATATTCCGGGTGCTGCGAAAAATGGCTAAGGACTGGAATTTTTGCGTACTGGAGTCAACCGGATTATTCGGACCGGATTTTTCATATCGGACCGGATATTCCGGATGCTGCGAAAAATGGCCAAGGACTGGAAGTTTTGCGTACTGGAGTGGACCGGATTATTTGATCCGGATTTTGCATCTCGAGCCGGATATTCCGGGTACTGCGCAAAAATGGCTAAGGACTGGAAGTTAGGCGTACTGGAGTGAGCCGGATTATTTGAACCGGATTATTCCGGAGGAGCCGGATAATCCGGTTCAGATCTGCGGGACTGCGTGAAGGAAGCTGACCGGATTTCCCGGTCCAAACTTGAACCGGATATTCCGGTCCCCTTTTTCCTGCGCAACGACTAGTTGTGAGGAGGGGCTATAAATACCCCTCCTCTTCTTCCCCAAGATCTAGTTCTTCCCCTTAGCATTTATGAGCATTTAAGAACTCACCAAATCTCTCATTACTCCCAATCCCTCCACCCAATCTTGAAGATCTTTGGAGGATTGAAGGAGAAGGCCCCGATCTACATCTTCACCGAGCCGTTCTTCATTTCCCCCTCTCTAGCTTGAGGGATCTAGCCTAGGGTTTCCTCTTGTGGAGAACCTAGGCATCTTGATACTTGTTGGTGTTTCAAGAAGAGTTGGGAGCCCCCAATTTAGTTGTGGGTGTGTGCCCCAAGTTGTTTGTAAAGGATTCGATCCCCGCCTCAAAGGGGTTCAATAGTGGAAGGTGAACTAGGCCTTTGTGGTGGAGTTCATCGGAGAATAGGGTGACGCCTTAGTGGCGTTGAGTAGGCCTTTGTGGCGAGCTCACACCCCTCCAACGAGACGTACTCCCCTAAAAAGGAGGAACTCGGAAATACATCGTGTCTCCGTGTGCTTCCATCGGTTACCTCGTTCCTCCCTCTCTTTACTTACTCGTACTTGTTGCATTAATTGCTTGCCTTGTCATATAGGTAAATTCACCACTAGTTGTACTATATAGAGAATTTACCTTCTTGTCAAGCCTAAACTTTAAGAAAAATTAAAATTGGTCGTAGCACCTATTCACCCCCTCTAGGTTCCCATACTTTGCTTTCAACTGGTATCAGAGCCTCGGCTCTTCTATCGGGCTTCACCGCCTAAGAGTTTAAGTATGGGAGATGAGTTGGTTGAATCTTCGTCCGATGGCAATGTGACCATGGATGATCTCAATGCTTTGAGAGAATCATTGACCTCATCCATAGACACTAAATTTGATGCGTTGCGTCAACTCATGACAACACTCCTCAAAGCCAAAGGACCGGAGGTGGTCGACTCATCCCCTCCGGAAGAACCGGAGGGTGGCAAGAAAGGGGTAGATGGTGAACCACATAAAAATGCTTCCGCCGAACAATCCGCTAAGTCTAGTACGGAAGGAAGTGGAGGATTTCATGCCGTTCCCGGAAGTTATTCTCCCGATCCTCCCGTACCACATCCTCATATAATCCCTAGAGGAGATCCACCTAAAATTGATGCTTACTCTTTTCGTGAATGGCAATACTACATGGAGACTCACTTGAACTCTTCTTGTATAGATCTTTGGAGGATCACTCGTGACGGATACAAGCCATTTGATCCCAAGAATCTCACAAGAAGAGAGGCCGTAGATTGCCAACTCAACTACACCGCCTTGTCCATCCTTCAACAAGCCGTGGGCTCCAACCACATGCCGCATCTTCAACACTTCTCCACCGCCAAAGAAACATGGGATGCACTTGTCATCATGTTTGTTGGGAATGAGAGCATGCAAAGAAATCGATATGCTGCCTTGACCAATGAGGCCGAAGGGTTCTTCATGCGTGATAGAGAAGATCATGTTGAAATGTATCGAAGACTCAAAACTCTTGCCACCGCCTTCTCTAGCACGGGTGCCACGTATATTGATGATGCTTGGATCAAGAGGAAGTACATGATTGCCGTGATGCCTTTTGAGGGCACGGACTTGAAGAGCATACAAGGAAGACATGATTTCTCCACCATGACCTCAACTCAAGTGATGCAAGAATTGTGCTCCTACAAAGTGCAAACGAAGAATGCTCTTGACAACCGTGCTAGAGCCATTGGAATGCATCAAGGAGCATCCGTTGCTTTGAAGGCCAAGGTGTTGACAAGAGAGGTTGAGAATGAAGAAGATGGAGAAGAGGCATTGCCTCCCTTGAAGGAACAAGACTATGATCCCGTCTTAAAGGATCTCATTGCCCTCACCGTGCAAAAGTTTTGGAGCAATCCTCACAAGGGCAAGAAATTTGTTGAGGAAAAGACAAGGTCTCGCTATGGAAATGATGGAGCTCAAAAAGTGAGGTCTTGCTTCAATTGCCAAGACAAGCATCACTTCATCGCGGAGTGCCCCTACGAGAATAGAGAACATCATAGTGGCAAGCTCATTCGCAAGGACAAGTCCAAGGTTGAATACAAGAAACCTCACTTCAAGAAGAAACCATTCAACAAGAAATCCCCCACCAAGTTTGTGCTCTTGACTCAAGATGAGTATGATTCCGGGAGTGATGAAGAAGAAGAAACAACAAGTGAAGTGGCCGCTCTAGCTATTGCTTCCACTCCATCTTCGTCATCCCTCTTTGAATCCCCCAATGAAAATCTTCCTCAACGCAATGCCAAGTGCTTCATGGCTAAGGCCACGGAGGTATCATCTTCTCCTAACTCTAAGACCCATAGTGAACTAGAACATATTGCTAGTCTTAGAGAAGAAGAGGAAAGGGCCTCCTTGGACCGTTTTATGTCTAACATGCAAGGGGAGACCAAGAAGTACTTTGAGCATCTCATGAGGCAATTGGGAGAGGCCCAAGAGGCCCTTGAGAAGAAATGTGAGGTTGAGAGAAGGGATGCGGATGAAATTGCATCCCTCTCAATGACTCTTGAAGAAGAGCATGATGGTAGAGTTTCTCTAGAGGATGAACTTGAATCTATTGAATCAACTCATAATGAACTTGTATCTAAAATCATTAAGGAACGTGATCTTGCCATTGCTAAATAGAAAAAGGCTAAAAAGGATAAAGTCGAGTTTGGGGTTGGTCATGGTAAACTAACCGAGGAGTTTGAAAAGCTAACCAATGCTCACAAAGCCTTGGAGAGCCAACACTCATCCCTCAAAGAGTTGCATGAACAACTTCAAACTCAACTTACTCAATCTAACCATCCTAGCACCTCTACTTCTTCTTGTGATCATGCAAATATTATTGAGGAAATGCTAGGTTGAAGGATGATCTAGCAAGGCTCAAGGGCAAAAGCACTCAAGTTGAGAAGGTTGTGCTCGCCACCCCACAAGTGGTTGCGCCGAGCTCAAATGTGGTCATTGCTAGACCACAATTGAGTGCTCCAAGGCAACAAGTGGGCAAGCAAGGGCTTGGCTATGTAGCCAAGAAGAAGAACAAGAAGAAGAACCAAAAGGGTGCTTCGGGTAGCATTGTCATTAGGGACAACACTACTCGTGGCACACCCGCACAAGCAAGCAATGTTTCCTCGAGTAGTAATGTCTTGAGGGACACCACTACTCGTAGCACCTCCGCGGGAACTAACAATCCACACCATTTCTTATATGTTGATTATTATGGTGTTGTGCAAGCTAAATATGTTGGTCCTATTGAGGGTTTCATTGACTATACTATTTGGGTCCCAAAGACCCTTGTTGCTAACATGAAGGGACCCAACTCGGGTCCTAACTCTAGTCAATGATCTCTTTCAGGACTATGCTTCCGGTGGGACTAAATGGATTCTCGATAGTGGATGCACTAATCATATGACCGGAAGCAAAGAACTAGTGACGGAGTTGCGACCTAATGACATCCAAGCAACCGTCACTTATGGGGACTCGTCCAAGTCTAAGGTATCCGGATTCGGCAAGGTTGTGGTGGCTCCCGATATAACTATCGTGAACGTCATGCTTGTCGAATCGCTTGGTTACAATTTACTTTTCGTCCGCTCTCTTGGAAAGATGGGTTTTTCCGTCTTTTTCGATGGTGATATTGTGGTCCTTTTGAGGAGCAAGACTCTTGACGTCGCTCACGTGGGACATGTTGAAAATGAGTTGTTTGTGGTGGACTTTTCCAATGTTCAGGATATCGCTTATCGTTAACTTATCGCTCGGCCCATGATAAGAGATATATCGGCTTATCGGATAAAATGGCCCGAATGATAAACTCCACCGATATTCATTTATCTTATCGGTCACCACCCGATAAGCGATAAATCGGCTGATAAATCGGCATATCGGATGATATTTGGAACAGTGGACTTTTCAAAGTCCACCAACTCTCAAGCAATGTGTCTTTTCGGGAAGGCGGACTTGGGATGGTTGTGGCATCGCCGCCTATCCCATGTCAACATGAGAACTTTGCAAAGTCTTCACAAAGGTGGCCTTATTGTTGGACTAAAAGAAAATGTTTCCTTTGCAAAGGATCGCGTTTGTAGGTCGTGCGTTGAAGGGAAGATGCATGAAATCATGCACAAGGCCAAGACTATTATCTCATCAAAGAGGATCTTGGAGCTTCTCCATGTTGATCTCTTTGGTGCCGTGCCCGAGGCAAGTCTTGGCGTCAAGAAGTATTGCTTGGTGATTTTCGATGATTATTCAAGATACACTTGGGTTTATTTCTTCAAGTGCAAGAGTGAGACTCAACAAACCATCATCGACTTCTCCAACGAAGTGCAACGTCAACACAATGTGCAAATCATGGCTATTAGGAGTGATAATGGCTCGGAGTTCAAGAACTATACATTGAATGAATTTCTTAGTGAAGAATGCATTCGTCATCAATACTCCGTGTAACATCCCAAGTATGAAAAATAGACATTAGAATGTTTTTCTCTCTGTTATTTTATGTTTTGCATCATGGCATCATGTTGATTGCAATTGTTTTGCTTGTTTTTCTTTTGTTTTCCAACTGTTTTCATCTGTTTTCCTTTGTTTTCTATTTGAATTTCAAACCAAATTTCAAACCTTTTGTTTCATCCTTGTGATGTTACAATTTCCAAAATGATATTTCAAGTCAAAACAAACAATTGTTTCCATTGAAGTGTGATTCCAAAACTATTGTTTTGTTTCTATAAAAATGCATCCAATAACCAAACCCTTTTCAAATTCAATTAATTTCCAAAACAACAACCCTTTTGAAAGTTATGAAAATTGCAAAACCATTCAATCAATTGTTTCCATTAAATCCCTAAGGTTCAACTATTTAAAATTGTGGTTTTAATAATCCACTTAATCCAATTTGTTACTCAAATTCAAATACATTTTTTTCCCAAACAACAACCAATTTGAAACCATGAAAATTACACAACAATCATAACTTTTGCTTCCAATTAAAAATATATGTCCACCCTAATTAAATTATTGTTTTCAATAACCACTTAATATAAAGATGATTCAAATTTGAATTAATTTGCAAACAACAAAAGAATTTGAACTTTTTAAAATTCCAAGCTTGGCAAGTGGTTTCTTTTGACTTAATAAACTCACCCAATTTTTCTCACATTTTTTTCCTAGCCCTAAACCTTATCTATTTCTTCCCTTTCCATTTGCTGCAAAAAAAAAACATAGCAAAAAGAATAAAAGCTGGAGGGAGAGAGAGAGCAACCAGCAGGCCCAATTTTTTTTCTCCCAGCCCAACCTACTCCCTTTGGCCCATACCGCTTCGGTCGTCCTCTTCCTGCAGTACGACAGTCATCGACTGCTTCCACGTCGACTTCAGCAGCCATGGACGGTCCCTGTAGCCCCCGTGCCCCTACAAAGCCCCCCTAGGGTTCCCCCTCGAGGCCTACCCTAGCTCCACCCCTCTCTTCCTCTCCCCCGCCGCCATCTTCTTCCTCCCCTCTCTCTTCTTCCCTGCAACCTCCTCTGCATCCTACTGAACCTGAACCTACCGAAAATTGGCTCCTTTCCCTCCGGTGATCGTCGGAGCTCAGGGCTCCCTCCGGCCCGGGCGACCGCGGGAATGGAGCTCCCACGGCGCCCTCTTCCTCCTCCCCCCCTCGGCACGGGCCGAGAGGGGCTGCGCCGCCGCCGCCGTCCAGCACAACTCGCCGGCCACCTCCTGTTCGAGCACGTCGACTGCGCCTCTTCCCCTCGCTGTGAGCGCTCCTTCCCCTCTCGCTTCCCCTCTCGCACCCCTCCCCTCCTCCCGCACACCCACAGCGCCTCCACCCACGACCACCACCGCGGGCGCAGCAGCTGCCGGCGAGCAGCTGCCGTTCGCTGCTGTCTTTTTCCCTGTCGAGATGCAGATGCGTGCGAACTGAAAATTTCAGTTAAGCCCGCTGCGCCACTTTAACCTCCCCCCGCTGCTTTTCCTTTCACAACACCACACACCACCGCAGTGGCAGTGACCGCATCGCGCGCAGCGGGAGGTCCCGGGATCGAGTCCCAGCCCCACCCTTTTTCTGCCCCTTTATTCGTTTGATTCAGTTAAACAGCAGCACCACACCTTATCCACCCCGAGGCCCCCTTCCTAGCACCAAAGTTCAGTCATCCCACTGGTTAGCACCCTTTGCTCACAGCAGCAGGTCAGGGGTTCGAGTCCCCCCTCCCACCAAAAACCCAACCTTTTTTATTTCCAATTGTTTTGGTCACAGAACTTCTCAGAATCACACATAGGCCCCTGGTAATTAATTCTAGCCCCTGCAAAAATTATTTCTAAGTCCCTAGTGCATTAAAAATGGCAGATTTGCACCTTAACTTGTAAAATGCATAAGAAATTCATCCCAACTCCAATTTTAACTTTTTAAATATGTTTTCTGTCCCAAATTAAATGTTCTTCCAAATATAAAATTTGTTTACTGTTTTGAATATTTTAAATTGTTGAAATATTTGAATTCTTGTTTAAATCACTTAATTTCGCAAAATTCATAACTTGAGCATAAAAATTCCAAATTCCACAAATGAAATATGTTTTCCAATCAACTTTTCATGTAATTTCCAAATATAATTTTTTTTTGCTGTTTTGAATAATTTAAATTGCTTAAAACAACTGTTTCTTATTTATTGCATTTAAAATTGCCAAAATAATAACTTGCTCATTTTAAATCCAATTTCCACAAATGAAATATGTTTTCCATGCAAAATTAAACCAACTTTTCAAATATAAATTTTGTTTCATGGTTTGAATAATTAAAATTGCTTAAATAATTTAAACCCTGTTTAAATCATTTAAATTTGCTAAATTCATAACTTGCTCAAATTAAATTATTTTTGAACATGCAAAATATTTTTTAAAACCATAAAAGTATAAACTTTTGAAATATGAATTTGGTTTAATGATTTGGACAATTAAAAATTCAAATAAGTTCATGTTTGAATTAAATTCATTTAATTCTTGCTTAAACTTGTTTAATTCATAAATAATTTATTTGAAATCCTTTTTCAACAAGTGAAACATGTATTCCAACTAAAATCTTGTGTTCTTTTCAAGTATGAACTTTTTTATCTGTTTTGAACAATTAAACTTGATGAAAACAACAAATGCTTGTGTGACACCTTTAAGTAACCAAAATTTCCTAACTTAATAACTGAAATTCCAAACTTGGTAAACCTTATTTCTATTTGCTCTATTGTTGTTATTTTTCTGTTTTCCTAATCCATGCATCATGCTAATCCACTTTCATATGACGATTAGTTGTAAAACAATTAATTCAACCCTTAATTCATGGTCTTTTCCTATGCAATCCAATTGCATGTGGGTCCATTTAATCATGTTGTTATCTTGTCAACTAGTTTATTCCTATGCATCAATTAAATGGTCATGCATCATCCCATGATTGTGCACGATGCCATGATATTGATTGTTTATCTTTCTGCATTGTTTGTTTGCTTCTTCTCGGATACACGACGACGTTGAGACCGACGATACTTACGACACCCCTTCTAAGGAGTTAGCTCAGTACCAGGCTACTGGGTTTTGCAGGCAAGTTATCACTCACATGAACCATTGTGTTCCTTTCAACATTGGTTACCGATACTTTCCGTTGTCTATTTCTGCTAGCCTTAGTAGTAGTTGTTTCTGTTACGAACCTATCACATGAATCCCTTAACCCTGATATTGCCTCACCTCCATACCTATAACCATTGCTTGTTGCCCGTGTCTTACTAGCATGCTTAGGGTTGTTTTGCTCGAGTCTGTTACCCGTTACTTTCTGTTACTATTTCTTTATGTTCTGGGGGCTCGATGTTTAATCAATCAATCATGCTAATATTATTGTTAAATAATAATTTGATGATAAGGCACCGGCAGGAGGCCCTTTGTGGTTTTGAGGCCTGCTAGTGTCGACCCTAATAGGAAAAGGGTCTTGTCTACTGATCCATGATGAGCGCACTAACCGCATGTGGGAAGCGAGTATGGGCGCCCCCCTCAATTTGATTCGATTCGCATCTCGTCCAAATCGCCTCATTTAGTTCGGGTTTTCCATTTGCTGCATGCATGATCTTGCGAGCCCTTGGTACCCGGGTGGAACTTTCGTAGTCGGCATATAGGGGGACACAGTCTTAGAGTGCTATGAGGGTCCATTTTCTTCTGGGCTCGATTAGCCGTGCGCCCAAGGTGCTTTGGGCTTGATGCGAAGAAGAGTTGAGTTGTGTTGAGTGCCCCGCTTGGTGGGAGGCATCCCATCTGGCGGGTTATTCATACGTGTACGGCCAAATTGGTGCAACCCTGCAGGGATAAATCTTCTCGAGAAGCCGTGTTTTCCGCGGTTATGGACTACTTGGTGAAAGTACTGGCTAACAAGTACTCAGGACAACTAAAACCTAATGATTAACAACCTTAACCCAATGATTAACAACTTGACTAGTAATAGGCTTATTGACACAATAATTTGAACCATCATTAATCCAACTGTGTGAGTTATCCTTGGATTGCTTCTTTGGATAAGGGGCGAGGTCCAGGATGGGTTTGTTTGGTGGTTAGCTATAGTTGGTTACGATACGCGATCTTATCTCCTTTCTGTTAGCCGGAAGTTGTAGTATGTTTCTGTAGTTGGTTGGAGCAGCCAGTTGCAGCATATTTCATATCCCCTTCCTTCCGTTGAACCCAAAGCATCTGTGCTTGGTGTTGACGGGTTACATTTTGGTGAACTGTGAGTCTTGCTTGCCAGTACGTTTATGCACTGACCCCTTTGGGGCTGTGGTTTCCGCAGACCTACGTTTCCGAGGATCTACATGGTGGCTACTACGTGGAGTATGACAAGACTGCTGACGAGTAGATAGCGGACCCGGGCAGGATCCGAGACTTCGTGGATGGGCTCCGTCTGTTCGTTTCCGGCCTCTTAGGCCTATTTGGTTCTTGTCTGTACTCAGACATGTTGAATGTTTCCGCTGTGATGTAATGATGAATTGTTGGGACATGTGTCCTCTGGATGATTGTATTTGCTATCTCTACTCTAATGAGAGCTATTTGCAACTTATTTCAATCTTTTGTGTCGTAGAGATCTGTTGTGATATCACTTGTTCCAATGCCGTTGACGTACCATGTGTGTATGTTTTGAAGTACGTCAACGGAAGTATCTGGATTTCTATGGGATGGTTTGCGCAGACGATGAATAGTAAGAGAATGGTTGTCACACGTTTACGTGTTGGCCTGCTCATATTGAGATGCGGGTGCCGGTATGCCCCGTAAGCCATTTATCTACTGTTTGACGGACTGTGAGTATCCCCTAGAAGTCCGGGTGCGACACTCCGCCACTTACACTCCTCAACAAAATGGTGTTGCCGAAAGGAAGAATCGCACTCTCTTGGATATGGCAAGGACCATGTTGGCGGAGTACTCGTCTCCCCAATATTTATGGGCCGATGCCATATCCACCGCATGCCACTCCTCCAACCGCCTCTACATCCGCAAAGGCTTGGGCAAGACCCCATATGAGATCCTCACCGGCAATAAGCCCAACGTCTCTTACTTCCGTGTATTCGGTTGTAAGTGCTTCTACTTGATCAAGGGTATTAGGTTGTCGAAATTTCAATCCAAAACTATTGAGGGTATTTTTGTTGGTTACGGTGCCAAATCCCACATTAGAAGATTGAACCATAGGTAGAAGTGCTAGAAGAAAATTTATTCTAGCTATGTTAGAATAGAATAGAGGTTAAATCCTAGGTTCTTGAAGTCCTTGATGGTGGTGAAGTTGCACCTCTTCATAGTTAAGTTGGAAGACCTTCGCGATTGCGAAGTTGAAGCTCCATCATCATTGAGTTTTGAAGTGTAGGAGAAAACATAAGTCATAAAAGCATAAGGTAAGGAGGTACTAGATACGAGACAAGTAAATGTACTTAGAAAATATTGAGTCTTCTTCCATGGTGATCATTAAATCATCAACAACTTATTGAAAGTGCATTTCGTTTTCCCAGTGTTTTGTGTGTTAGTTAACAATACTAAGTACATTATTTATCAAGGTGTTAAGCGTGCAGGTGTTATACTTAACATCGGCATCGATCACCGAAAAGTCGGTGAAGACTGGCCTGAGAGTTTTGGGATAGAACCCAACCGGAATATTGGTAACCGGATTATTCAGAGAGAGCCGGATATTCCGGGTGCTGATGAAGGTGCGCGAAAATGGCTAAGGACTGGAAGTTTTGCGCACTGGAGTCAACCGGATTATTCGGACCGGATTTTTCATATCGGACCGGATATTCCGGGTGCTGCGAAAAATGGCTAAGGACTGGAATTTTTGCGTACTGGAGTCAACCGGATTATCCGGACCGGATTTTTCATATCGGACCGGATATTCCGGATGCTGCGAAAAATGGCTAAGGACTGGAAGTTTTGCGTACTGGAGTGGACCGGATTATTTGATCCGGATTTTGCATCTTGAGCCGGATATTCCGGGTACTGCGCAAAAATGGCTAAGGACTGGAAGTTTGGCGTACTGGAGTGAGCCTGATTATTTGAACCGGATTATTCCGGAGGAGCCGGATAATCCGGTTCAGATCTGCGGGACTGCGTGAAGGAAGCTGACCGGATTTCCCGGTCCAAACTTGAACCGGATATTCCGGTCCCCTTTTTCCTGCGCAACGACTAGTTGTGAGGAGGGGCTATAAATACCCCTCCTCTTCTTCCCCAAGATCTAGTTCTTCCCCTTAGCATTTATGAGCATTTAAGAACTCACCAAATCTCTCATTACTCCCAATCCCTCCACCCAATCTTGAAGATCTTTGGAGGATTGAAGGAGAAGGCCCCGATCTACATCTTCACCGAGCCGTTCTTCATTTCCCCCTCTCTAGCTTGAGGGATCTAGCCTAGGGTTTCCTCTTGTGGAGAACCTAGGCATCTTGATACTTGTTGGTGTTTCAAGAAGAGTTGGGAGCCCCCAATTTAGTTGTGGGTGTGTGCCCCAAGTTGTTTGTAAAGGATTCGATCCCCGCCTCAAAGGGGTTCAATAGTGGAAGGTGAACTAGGCCTTTGTGGTGGAGTTCATCGGAGAATAGGGTGAGGCCTTACTGGCGTTGAGTAGGCCTTTGTGGCGAGCTCACACCCCTCCAACGAGACGTACTCCCCTAAAAAGGAGGAACTCGGAAATACATCGTGTCTCCGTGTGCTTCCATCTGTTACCTCGTTCCTCCCTCTCTTTACTTACTCGTACTTGTTGCATTAATTGCTTGCCTTGTCATATAGGTAAATTCACCACTAGTTGTACTATCTAGAGAATTTACCTTCTTGTCAAGCCTAAACTTTAAGAAAAATTAAAATTGGTCGTAGCACCTATTCACCCCCCTCTAGGTGCCCATACTTTGCTTTCAACTGGTATCAGAGCCTCGGCTCTTCTATCGGGCTTAACCGCCTAAGAGTTTAAGTATGGGAGATGAGTTGGTTGAATCTTCGTCCGATGGCAATGTGACCATGGATGATCTCAATGCTTTGAGAGAATCATTGACCTCATCCATAGACACTAAATTTGATGAGTTGCGTCAACTCATGACAACACTCCTCAAAGCCAAAGGACCGGAGGTGGTCGACTCATCCCCTCCGGAAGAACCGGAGGGTGGCAAGAAAGGGGTAGATGGTGAACCACATAAAAATGCTTCCGCCGAACAATCCGCTAAGTCTAGTACGGAAGGAAGTGGAGGATTTCATGCCGTTCCCGGAAGTTATTCTCCCGATCCTCCCGTACCACATCCTCATATAATCCCTAGAGGAGATCCACCTAAAATTGATGCTTACTCTTTTCGTGAATGGCAATACTACATGGAGACTCACTTGAACTCTTCTTGTATAGATCTTTGGAGGATCACTCGTGACGGATACAAGCCATTTGATCCCAAGAATCTCACAAGAAGAGAGGCCGTAGATTGCCAACTCAACTACACCGCATTGTCCATCCTTCAACAAGCCGTGGGCCCCAACCACATGCCGCATCTTCAACACTTCTCCACCGCCAAAGAAACATGGGATGCACTTGTCATCATGTTTGTTGGGAATGAGAGCATGCAAAGAAATCGATATGCTTCCTTGACCAATGAGGCCGAAGGGTTCTTCATGCGTGATGGAGAAGATCATGTTGAAATGTATCGAAGACTCAAAACTCTTGCCACCGCCTTCTCTAGCGCGGGTGCCACGTATATTGATGATGATTGGATCAAGAGGAAGTACATGATTGCCGTGATGCCTTTTGAGGGCACGGACTTGAAGAGCATACAAGGAAGACATGATTTCTCCACCATGACCTCAACTCAAGTGATGCAAGAATTGTGCTCCTACAAAGTGCAAACGAAGAATGCTCTTGACAACCGTGCTAGAGCCATTGGAATGCATCAAGGAGCATCCGTTGCTTTGAAGGCCAAGGTGTTGACAAGAGAGGTTGAGAATGAAGAAGATGGAGAAGAGGCATTGCCTCCCTTGAAGGAACAAGACTATGATCCCGTCTTAAAGGATCTCATTGCCCTCACCGTGCAAAAGTTTTGGAGCAATCCTCACAAGGGCAAGAAATTTGTTGAGGAAAAGACAAGGTCTCGCTATGGAAACGATGGAGCTCAAAAAGTGAGGTCTTGCTTCAATTGCCAAGACAAGCATCACTTCATCGCGGAGTGCCCCTACGAGAATAGAGAACATCATTGTGGCAAGCTCATTCGCAAGGACAAGTCCAAGGTTGAATACAAGAAACCTCACTTCAAGAAGAAACCATTCAACAAGAAATCCCCCACCAAGTTTGTGCTCTTGACTCAAGATGAGTATGATTCCGGGAGTGATGAAGAAGAAGAAACAACAAGTGAAGTGGCCGCTCTAGCTATTGCTTCCACTCCATCTTCGTCATCCCTCTTTGAATCCCCCAATGAAAATCTTCCTCAACGCAATGCCAAGTGCTTCATGGCTAAGGCCACGGAGGTATCATCTTCTCCTAACTCTAAGACCCATAGTGAACTAGAACATATTGCTAGTCTTAGAGAAGAAGAGGAAAGGGCCTCCTTGGACCGTTTTATGTCTAACATGCAAGGGGAGACCAAGAAGTACTTTGAGCATCTCATGAGGCAATTGGGAGAGGCCCAAGAGGCCCTTGAGAAGAAATGTGAGGTTGAGAGAAGGGATGCGGATGAAATTGCATCCCTCTCAATGACTCTTGAAGAAGAGCATGATGGTAGAGTTTCTCTAGAGGATGAACTTGAATCTATTGAATCAACTCATAATGAACTTGTATCTAAAATCATTAAGGAACGTGATCTTGCCATTGCTAAATATAAAAAGGCTAAAAAGGATAAAGTCGAGTTTAGGGTTGGTCATGGTAAACTAACCGAGGAGTTTGAAAAGCTAACCAATGCTCACAAGGCCTTGGAGAGCCAACACTCATCCCTCAAAGAGTTGCATGAACAACTTCAAACTCAACTTACTCAATCTAACCATCCTAGCACCTCTACTTCTTCTTGTGATCATGCAAATATTATTGAGGAAATGCTAGGTTGAAGGATGATCTAGCAAGGCTCAAGGGCAAAAGCACTCAAGTTGAGAAGGTTGTGCTCGCCACCCCACAAGTGGTTGCCCCGAGCTCAAATGTGGTCATTGCTAGACCACAATTGAGTGCTCCAAGGCAACAAGTGGGCAAGCAAGGGCTTGGCTATGTAGCCAAGAAGAAGAACAAGAAGAAGAACCAAAAGGGTGCTTCAGGTAGCATTGTCATTAGGGACAACACTACTCGTGGCACACCCGCACAAGCAAGCAATGTTTCCTCGAGTAGTAATGTCATGAGGGACACCACTACTCATAGCACCTCCGCGGGAACTAACAATCCACACCATTTCTTATATGTTGATTATTATGGTGTTGTGCAAGCTAAATATGTTGGTCCTATTGAGGGTTTCATTGACTATACTATTTGGGTCCCAAAGACCCTTGTTGCTAACATGAAGGGACCCAACTCGGGTCCTAACTCTAGTCAATGATCTCTTTCAGGACTATGCTTCCGGTGGGACTAAATGGATTCTCGATAGTGGATGCACTAATCATATGACCGGAAGCAAAGAACTAGTGACGGAGTTGCGACCTAATGACATCCAAGCAACCGTCACTTATGGGGACTCGTCCAAGTCTAAGGTATCCGGATTCGGCAAGGTTGTGGTGGCTCCCGATATAACTATCGTGAACGTCATGCTTGTCGAATCGCTTGGTTACAATTTACTTTCCGTCCGCTCTCTTGGAAAGATGGGTTTTTCCGTCTTTTTCGATGGTGATATTGTGGTCCTTTTGAGGAGCAAGACTCTTGACGTCGCTCACGTGGGACATGTTGAAAATGAGTTGTTTGTGGTGGACTTTTCAAAGTCCACCAACTCTCAAGCAATGTGTCTTTTCGGGAAGGCGGACTTGGGATGGTTGTGGCATCGCCGCCTATCCCATGTCAACATGAGAACTTTGCAAAGTCTTCACAAAGGTGGCCTTATTGTTGGACTAAAAGAAAATGTTTCCTTTGCAAATGATCGCGTTTGTAGGTCGTGCGTTGAAGGGAAGATGCATGAAATCATGCACAAGGCCAAGACTATTATCTCATCAAAGAGGATCTTGGAGCTTTTCCATGTTGATCTCTTTGGTGCCGTGCCCGAGGCAAGTCTTGGCGTCAAGAAGTATTGCTTGGTGATTTTCGATGATTATTCAAGATACACTTGGGTTTATTTCTTCAAGTGCAAGAGTGAGACTCAACAAACCATCATCGACTTCTCCAACGAAGTGCAACGTCAACACAATGTGCAAATCATGGCTATTAGGAGTGATAATGGCTCGGAGTTCAAGAACTATACATTGAATGAATTTCTTAGTGAAGAAGGCATTCGTCATCAATACTCCGTGTAACATCCCAAGTATGAAAAATAGACATTAGAATGTTTCCTCTCTCTGTTATTTTATGTTTTGCATCATGGCATCATGTTGATTGCAATTGTTTTGCTTGTTTTTCTTTTGTTTTCCAACTGTTTTCATCTGTTTTCCTTTGTTTTCTATTTGAATTTCAAACCAAATTTCAAACCTTTTGTTTCATCCTTGTGATGTTACAATTTCCAAAATGATATTTCAAGTCAAAACAAACAATTGTTTCCATTGAAGTGTGATTCCAAAACTATTGTTTTGTTTCTATAAAAATGCATCCAATAACCAAACCCTTTTCAAATTCAATTAATTTCCAAAACAACAACCCTTTTGAAAGTTATGAAAATTGCAAAACCATTCAATCAATTGTTTCCATTAAATCCCTAAGGTTCAACTATTTAAAATTGTGGTTTTAATAATCCACTTAATCCAATTTGTTACTCAAATTCAAATACATTTTTTTCCCAAACAGCAACCAATTTGAAACCATGAAAATTACACAACAATCATAACCTTTTGCTTCCAATTAAAAATATATGTCCACCCTAATTAAATTATTGTTTTCAATAACCACTTAATATAAAGATGATTCAAATTTGAATTAATTTGCAAACAACAAAAGAATTTGAACTTTTTAAAATTCCAAGCTTGGCAAGTGGTTGCTTTTGACTTAATAAACTCACCCAATTTTTCTCACATTTTTTTCCTAGCCCTAAACCTTATCTATTTCTTCCCTTTCCATTTGCTGCAAAAAAAAATTAAAACATAGCAAAAAGAATAAAAGCTGGAGGGAGAGAGAGAGCAACCAGCAGGCCCAATTTTTTTCTCCCAGCCCAACCTACTCCCTTTGGCCCATACCGCTTCGGTCGTCCTCTTCCTGCAGTACGGTAGTCATCGACTGCTTCCACGTCGACTGAAGCAGCCATGGACGGTCCCTATAGCCCCCGTGCCCCTACAAAGCCCCCCTAGGGTTCCCCCTCGAGGCCTACCCTAGCTACACCCCTCTCTTCCCTCTCCCCCGCCGCCATCTTCTTCCTCCCCTCTCTCTTCTTCCCTGCAACCTCCTCTGCATCCTACTGAACCTGAACCCTCCGAAAATTGGCTCCTTTCCCTCCGGTGATCGTCGGAGCTCCGGGCTCCCTCCGGCCCGGGCGACCGCGGGAATGGAGCTCCCACAGCGCCCTCTTCCTCCTCCCCCCCTCGGCACGGGACGAGAGGGGCTGCGCCGCCGCCGCCGTCCAGCACAAGTCGCCGGCCACCTCCTGTTCGAGCACGTCGACTGCGCCTCTTCCCCTCGCTGTGAGCGCTCCTTCCCCTCTCGCACCCCTCCCCTCCTCCCGCACACCCACAGCGCCTCCACCCACGACCACCACCGCGGGCGCAGCAGCTGCCGGCGAGCAGCTGCCGTTCGCTGCTGTCTGTTTCCCTGTCGAGATGCAGATGCGTGCGAACTGAAAATTTCAGTTAAGCCCGCTGCGCCACTTTAACCTCCCCCCGCTGCTTTTCCTTTCACAACACCACACACCACCGCAGTGGCAGTGACCGCATCGCGCGCAGCGGGAGGTCCGGGATCGAGTCCCAGCCCCACCCTTTTTCTGCCCCTTTATTCGTTTGATTCAGTTAAACAGCAGCACCACACCTTATCCACCCCGAGGCCCCCTTCCTAGCACCAAAGTTCAGTCATCCCACTGGTTAACACCCTTTGCTCACAGCAGCAGGTCAGGGGTTCGAGTCCCCCCTCCCACCAAAAACCCAACCTTTTTTATTTTCAATTGTTTTGGTCACAGAACTTCTCAGAATCACACATAGGCCCCTGGTAATTAATTCTAGCCCCTGCAAAAATTATTTCTAAGTCCCTAGTGCATTAAAAATGGCAGTTTTGCACCTTAACTTGTAAAATGCATAAGAAATTCATCCCAACTCCAATTTTAACTTTTTAAATATGTTTTCTGTCCCAAATTAAATGTTCTATCCAAATATAAAATTTGTTTACTGTTTTGAATATTTTAAATTGTTGAAATATTTGAATTCTTGTTTTATCACTTAATTTCGCAAAATTCATAACTTGAGCATAAAAATTCCAAATTCCACAAATGAAATATGTTTTCCAATCAACTTTTCATGTACTTTCCAAATATAAATTTTGTTTGCTGTTTTGAATAATTTAAATTGCTGAAAACAACTGTTTCTTATTTATTGCATTTAAAATTGCCAAAATAATAACTTGCTCATTTTAAATCCAATTTCCACAAATGAAATATGTTTTCCATGCAAAATTAAACCAACTTTTCAAATATAAATTTTGTTTCATGGTTTGAATAATTAAAATTGCTTAAATAATTTAAACCCTGTTTAAATCATTTAAATTTGCTAAATTCATAACTTGCTCAAATTAAATTATTTTTGAACATGCAAAATATGTTTTCAAACCATAAAACTATAAACTTTTGAAATATGAATTTGGTTTAATGATTTGGACAATTAAAAATTCAAATAAGTTCATGTTTGAATTAAATTCATTTAATTCTTGCTTAAACTTGTTTAATTCATAAATAATTTATTTGAAATCCTTTTTCAACAAGTGAAACATGTATTCCAACTAAAATCTTGTGTTCTTTTCAAGTATGAACTTTGTTATCTGTTTTGAACAATTAAACTTGATGAAAACAACAAATGCTTGTGTGACACCTTTAAGTAACAAAAATTTCCTAACTTAATAACTAAAATTCCAAACTTGGTAAACCTTATTTCTATTTGCTCTATTGTTGTTATTTTTCTGTTTTCCTAATCCATGCATCATGCTAATCCACTTTCATATGACGATTAGTTGTAAAACAATTAATTCAACCCTTAATTCATGGTCTTTTCCTATGCAATCCAATTGCATGTGGGTCCATTTAATCATGTTGTTATCTTGTCAACTAGTTTATTCCTATGCATCAATTAAATGGTCATGCATCATCCCATGATTGTGCACGATGCCATGATATTGATTGTTTATCTTTCTGCATTGTTTGTTTGCTTCTTCTCGGATACACGACGACGTTGAGACCGACGATACTTACGACACCCCTTCTAAGGAGTTAGCTCAGTACCAGGCTACTGGGTTTTGCAGGCAAGTTATCACTCACATGAACCATTGTGTTCCTTTCAACATTGGTTACCGATACTTTCCGTTGTCTATTTCTGCTAGCCTTAGTAGTAGTTGTTTCTGTTACGAACCTATCACATGAATCCCTTAACCCTGATATTGCCTCACCTCCATACCTATAACCATTGCTTGTTGCCCGTGTCTTACTAGCATGCTTAGGGTTGTTTTGCTCGAGTCTGTTACCCGTTACTTTCTGTTACTATTTATTTATGTTCTGGGGGCTCGATGTTTAATCAATCAATCATGCTAATATTATTGTTAAATAATAATTTGATGATAAGGCACCGGCAGGAGGCCCTTTGTGGTTTTGAGGCCTGCTAGTGTCGACCCTAATAGGAAAAGGGTCTTGTCTACTGATCCATGATGAGCGCACTAACCGCATGTGGGAAGCGAGTATGGGCGCCCCCCTCAATTTGATTCGATTCGCATCTCGTCCAAATCGCCTCATTTAGTTCGGGTTTTCCATTTGCTGCATGCATGATCTTGCGAGCCCTTGGTACCCGGGTGGAACTTTCGTAGTCGGCATATAGGGGGACACGGTCTTAGAGTGCTATGAGGGTCCATTTTCTTCTGGGCTCGATTAGCCGTGCGCCCAAGGTGCTTTGGGCTTGATGCGAAGAAGAGTTGAGTTGTGTTGAGTGCCCCGCTTGGTGGGAGGCATCCCATCTGGCGGGTTATTCATACGTGTACGGCCAAATTGGTGCAACCCTGCAGGGATAAATCTTCTCGAGAAGCCGTGTTTTCCGCGGTTATGGACTACTTGGTGAAAGTACTGGCTAACAAGTACTCAGGACAACTAAAACCTAATGATTAACAACCTTAACCCAATGATTAACAACTTGACTAGTAATAGGCTTATTGACACAATAATTTGAACCATCATTAATCCAACTGTGTGAGTTATCCTTGGATTGCTTCTTTGGATAAGGGGCGAGGTCCAGGATGGGTTTGTTTGGTGGTTAGCTATAGTTGGTTACGATACGCGATCTTATCTCCTTTCTGTTAGCCGGAAGTTGTAGTATGTTTCTGTAGTTGGTTGGAGCAGCCAGTTGCAGCATATTTCATATCCCCTTCCTTCCGTTGAACCCAAAGCATCTGTGCTTGGTGTTGACGGGTTACATTTTGGTGAACTGTGAGTCTTGCTTGCCAGTACGTTTATGTACTGACCCCTTTGGGGCTGTGGTTTCCGCAGACCTACGTTTCCGAGGATCTACATGGTGGCTACTACGTGGAGTATGACGAGACTGCTGACGAGTAGATAGCGGACCCGGGCAGGATCCGAGACTTCGTGGATGGGCTCCGTCTGTTCGTTTCTGGCCTCTTAGGCCTATTTGGTTCTTTTCTGTACTCAGACATGTTGAATGTTTCCGCTGTGATGTAATGATGAATTGTTGGGACATGTGTCCTCTGGATGATTGTATTTGCTATCTCTGCTCTAATGAGAGCTATTTGCAACTTATTTCAATCTTTTGTGTAGTAGAGATCTGTTGTGATATCACTTGTTCCAATGCCGTTGACGTACCATGTGTGTATGTTTTGAAGTACGTCAACGGAAGTATCTGGATTTCTATGGGATGGTTTGCGCAGACGATGAATAGTAAGAGAATGGTTGTCACACGTTTACGTGTTGGCCTACTCATATTGAGATGCGGGTGCCGGTATGCCCCGTAAGCCATTTATCTACTGTTTGACGGACTGTGAGTATCCCCTAGAAGTCCGGGTGCGACAAATGGTATCAGAGCCTGTCTGCCTGTAGGATCCCTTTTTACTGGTCGCAGTTGAGTCTAGAAACTATTTTGTAGCTATATAGGAAAAATGAAACGTGAGAGTAGGAATTCTGCCATTTTTCTTCTTTCCCCACCCACCCTCCCTTTTTCTGGTAAGGAAGTGTATCGTTGTTTTCCCTTCTCATCTAAACTTTCAAGTTAGGATTTCACGTATTCTGGTTTCTCTAGGATGGTTATATCTACTAGACCATAGGAATGGAGGTGGTTGTGACATGATTTATCATGTTGCCTACTCATGATTGAGAACGGAGGCGTGTAAGCCCCGGAAGCAGATCCTCTATTCCTTAAGCAGTAGATATTGATCCTTTAGAAGCCCGGATGGGTTTTCCGTAGTACCTCAGGAGTGTTTTGGTCTCGTTTTTTTTTCCGGTGTTGCTTCGTTATCCTGTTCTTCTCAACATCCTTTTCGTCCGTTCAAATCTTGTTGTTGCTTCCCACTACAGTTCTGCTACCGGCAAAAAAATCAATAACTCTGTTCCACCCTTTTGGCCAGATAATCTATTCTACAAATGAATCAAATTCTATCCAGCTATACACCCTCGATACAAAACCTCTACCTTTACTTGAAAATGTTCCGGTGGTTTCCAAATTCCCTGACATCTTTCCAGAAGAGTTGCCAGGAATGCCTATCGTTTTGAACTTCCAGAAAAGCTATCCAAGGTGCACGATGTGTTTCACGTGTCACAGCTCAAGAGGATCTTCCCAAGAAGTATCCGGACCTTTTCTTTTCTCAGTAGGAATCTCGGGGCGCGATTCCTTCAAGGGGGGGGGGGGGGCGTTTTGTAACATCCCAAGTATGAAAAATAGCCATTAGAATGTTTTGCTCTCTGTTATTTGATGTTTTGCATCATGGCATCATGTTGATTGCAATTGTTTTGCTTGTTTTTCTTTTGTTTTCCAACTGTTTTCATCTGTTTTCCTTTGTTTTCTATTTGAATTTCAAACCTTTTGTTTCATCCTTGTGATGTTACAATTTCCAAAATGATATTTCAAATCAAAACAAACAATTGTTTCCATTGAAGTGTGATTCCAAAACTATTGTTTTGTTTCTATAAAAATGCATCCAATAACCAAACCCTTTTCAAATTCAATTAATTTCCAAAACAACAACCCTTTTGAAAGTTATGAAAATTGCAAAACCATTCAATCAATTGTTTCCATTAAATCCCTAAGGTTCAACTATTTAAAATTGTGGTTTTAATAATCCACTTAATCCAATTTGTTACTCAAATTCAAATACATTTTTTTTTCCAAACAGCAACCAATTTGAAACCATGAAAATTACACAACAATCATAACCTTTTGCTTCCAATTAAAAATATATGTCCACCCTAATTAAATTATTGTTTTCAATAACCACTTAATATAAAGATGATTCAAATTTGAATTAATTTGCAAACAACAAAAGAATTTGAACTTTTTAATATTCCAAGCTTGGCAAGTGGTTGCTTTTGACTTAATAAACTCACCCAATTTTTCTCACATTTTTTTCCTAGCCCTAAACCTTATCTATTTCTTCCCTTTCCATTTGCTGCAAAAAAAAACATAGCAAAAAGAATAAAAGCTGGAGGGAGAGAGAGAGCAACCAGCAGGCCCAATTTTTTTTCTCCCAGCCCAACCTACTCCCTTTGGCCCATACCGCTTCGGTCGTCCTCTTCCTGCAGTACGGCAGTCATCGACTGCTTCCACGTCGACTGCAGCAGCCATGGACGGTCCCTGTAGCCCCCGTGCCCCTACAAAGCCCCCCTAGGGTTCCCCCTCGAGGCCTACCCTAGCTCCACCCCTCTCTTCCCTCTCCCCCGCCGCCATCTTTTTCCTCCCCTCTCTCTTCTTCCCTGCAACCTCCTCTGCATCCTACTGAACCTGAACCCACCGAAAATTGGATCCTTTCCCTCCGGTGATCGTCGGAGCTCCGGGCTCCCTCCGGCCCGGGCGACCGCGGGAATGGAGCTCCCACGGCGCCCTCTTCCTCCTCCCCCCCTCGGCACGGGCCGAGAGGGGCTGCGCCGCCGCCTCCGTCCAGCACAAGTCACCGGCCACCTCCTGTTCGAGCACGTCGACTGCGCCTCTTCCCCTCGCTGTGAGCGCTCCTTCCCCTCTCGCTTCCCCTCTCGCACCCCTCCCCTCCTCCCGCACACCCACAACGCCTCCACCCACGACCACCACCGCGGGCGCAGCAGCTGCCGGCGAGCAGCTGCCGTTCGCTGCTGTCTGTTTCCCTGTCGAGATGCAGATGCGTGCGAACTGAAAATTTCAGTTAAGCCCGCTGCGCCACTTTAACCTCCCCCCGCTGCTTTTCCTTTCACAACACCACACACCACCGCAGTGGCAGTGACCGCATCGCGCGCAGCGGGAGGTCCCGGGATCGAGTCCCAGCCCCACCCTTTTTCTGCCCCTTTATTCGTTTGATTCAGTTAAACAGCAGCACCACACCTTATCCACCCCGAGGCCCCCTTCCTAGCACCAAAGTTCAGTCATCCCACTGGTTAGCACCCTTTGCTCACAGCAGCAGGTCAGGGGTTCGAGTCCCCCCTCCCACCAAAAACCCAACCTTTTTTATTTCCAATTGTTTTGGTCACAGAACTTCTCAGAATCACACATAGGCCCCTGGTAATTAATTCTAGCCCCTGCAAAAATTATTTCTAAGTCCCTAGTGCATTAAAAATGGCAGATTTGCACCTTAACTTGTAAAATGCATAAGAAATTCATCCCAACTCCAATTTTAACTTTTTAAATATGTTTTATGTCCCAAATTAAATGTTCTATCCAAATATAAAATTTGTTTACTGTTTTGAATATTTTAAATTGTTGAAATATTTGAATTCTTGTTTAAATCACTTAATTTCGCAAAATTCATAACTTGAGCATAAAAATTCCAAATTCCACAAATGAAATATGTTTTCCAATCAACTTTTCATGTACTTTCCAAATATAAATTTTGTTTGCTGTTTTGAATAATTTAAATTGCTGAAAACAACTGTTTCTTATTTATTGCATTTAAAATTGCCAAAATAATAACTTGCTCATTTTAAATCCAATTTCCACAAATGAAATATGTTTTCGATGCAAAATTAAACCAACTTTTCAAATATAAATTTTGTTTCATGGTTTGAATAATTAAAATTGCTTAAATAATTTAAACCCTGTTTAAATCATTTAAATTTGCTAAATTCATAACTTGCTCAAATTAAATTATTTTTGAAGATGCAAAATATGTTTTCAAACCATAAAAGTATAAAATTTTGAAATATGAATTTGGTTTAATGATTTGGACAATTAAAAATTCAAATAAGTTCATGTTTGAATTAAATTCATTTAATTCTTGCTTAAACTTGTTTAATTCATAAATAATTTATTTGAAATCCTTTTTCAACAAGTGAAACATGTATTCCAACTAAAATCTTGTGTTCTTTTCAAGTATGAACTTTGTTATCTGTTTTGAACAATTAAACTTGATGAAAACAACAAATGCTTGTGTGACACCTTTAAGTAACCAAAATTTCCTAACTTAATAACTGAAATTCCAAACTTGGTAAACCTTATTTCTATTTGCTCTATTGTTGTTATTTTTCTGTTTTCCTCATCCATGCATCATGCTAATCCACTTTCATATGACGATTAGTTGTAAAACAATTAATTCAACCCTTAATTCATGGTCTTTTCCTATGCAATCCAATTGCATGTGGGTCCATTTAATCATGTTGTTATCTTGTCAACTAGTTTATTCCTATGCATCAATTAAATGGTCATGCATCATCCCATGATTGTGCACGATGCCATGATATTGATTGTTTATCTTTCTGCATTGTTTGTTTGCTTCTTCTCGGATACACGACGACGTTCAGACCGACGATACTTACGACACCCCTTCTAAGGAGTTAGCTCAGTACCAGGCTACTGGGTTTTGCAGGCAAGTTATCACTCACATGAACCATTGTGTTCCTTTCAACATTGGTTACCGATACTTTCCGTTGTCTATTTCTACTAGCCTTAGTAGTAGTTGTTTCTGTTACGAACCTATCACATGAATCCCTTAACCCTGATATTGCCTCACCTCCATACCTATAACCATTGCTTGTTGCCCGTGTCTTACTAGCATGCTTAGGGTTGTTTTGCTCGAGTCTGTTACCCGTTACTTTCTGTTACTATTTCTTTATGTTCTGGGGGCTCGATGTTTAATCAATCAATCATGCTAATGTTATTGTTAAATAATAATTTGATGATAAGGCACCGGCAGGAGGCCCTTTGTGGTTTTGAGGCCTGCTAGTGTCGACCCTAATAGGAAAAGGGTCTTGTCTACTGATCCATGATGAGCGCACTAACCGCATGTGGGAAGCGAGTATGGGCGCCCCCCTCAATTTGATTCGATTAGCATCTCGTCCAAATCGCCTCATTTAGTTCGGGTTTTCCATTTGCTGCATGCATGATCTTGCGAGCCCTTGGTACCCGGGTGGAACTTTCGTAGTCGGCATATAGGGGGACACGGTCTTAGAGTGCTATGAGGGTCCATTTTCTTCTGGGCTCGATTAGCCGTGCGCCCAAGGTGCTTTGGGCTTGATGCGAAGAAGAGTTGAGTTGTGTTGAGTGCCCCGCTTGGTGGGAGGCATCCCATCTGGCGGGTTATTCATACGTGTACGGCCAAATTGGTGCAACCCTGCAGGGATAAATCTTCTCGAGAAGCCGTGTTTTCCGCGGTTATGGACTACTTGGTGAAAGTACTGGCTAACAAGTACTCAGGACAACTTAAACCTAATGATTAACAACCTTACACCCAATGATTAACAACTTGACTAGTAATAGGCTTATTGACACAATAATTTGAACCATCATTAATCCAACTGTGTGAGTTATCCTTGGATTGCTTCTTTGGATAAGGGGCGAGATCCAGGATGGGTTTGTTTGGTGGTTAGCTATAGTTGGTTACGATACGCGATCTTATCTCCTTTCTGTTAGCCGGAAGTTGTAGTATGTTTCTGTAGTTCGTTGGAGCACCCAGTTGCAGCATCTTTCATATCCCCTTCCTTCCGTTGAACCCAAAGCATCTGTGCTTGGTGTTGACGGGTTACATTTTGGTGAACTGTGAGTCTTGCTTGCCAGTACGTTTATGTACTGACCCCTTTGGGGCTGTGGTTTCCGCAGACCTACGTTTCCGAGGATCTACATGGTGGCTACTACGTGGAGTATGACGAGACTGCTGACGAGTAGATAGCGGACCCGGGCAGGATCCGAGACTTCGTGGATGGGCTCCGTCTGTTCGTTTCCGGCCTCTTAGGCCTATTTGGTTCTTGTCTGTACTCAGACATGTTGAATGTTTCCGCTGTGATGTAATGATGAATTGTTGGGACATGTGTCCTCTGGATGATTGTATTTGCTATCTCTGCTCTAATGAGAGCTATTTGCAACTTATTTCAATCTTTAGTGTCATAGAGATCTGTTGTGATATCACTTGTTCCAATGCCGTTGACGTACCATGTGTGTATGTTTTGAAGTACGTCAACGGAAGTATCTGGATTTCTATGGGATGGTTTGCGCAGACGATGAATAGTAAGTGAATGGTTGTCACACGTTTACGTGTTGGCCTGCTCATATTGAGATGTGGGTGCCGATATGCCCCGTAAGCCATTTATCTACTGTTTGACGGACTGTGAGTATCCCCTAGAAGTCCGGGTGCGACTCTCCGCCACTTACACTCCTCAACAAAATGGTGTTACCGAAAGGAAGAATCGCACTCTCTTGGATATGGCAAGGACCATGTTGGCGGAGTACTCGTCTCCCCAATATTTATGGGCCGATGCCATATCCACCGCATGCCACTCCTCCAACCGCCTCTACATCCGCAAAGGCTTGGGCAAGACCCCATATGAGATCCTCACCGGCAACAAGCCCAACGTCTCTTACTTCCGTGTATTCGGTTGTAAGTGCTTCTACTTGATCAAGGGTATTAGGTTGTCGAAATTTCAATCCAAAACTATTGAGGGTATTTTTGTTGGTTACGGTGCCGAATCCCACACTTATAGAGTCTATGACAAAGCCTCACGGATTGTCATAGAATCTTGTAGTGTGGTGTTCGAGGAAAATGACGGCTCCCAAGTGGCGCAATTTCATGTTTCAAATGTAGATGTTGAAATGCCTCAAGAAGCCATAGGAAGGATGGGTGTGGGATTTTTCCGCCCCATCGAGGGACACCTTATGGCGACTCGAGAAGGACTATGCTCTACTCAAGTGGAGCCCTCCTCTACATTAGAAGATCAAGCCAAGGAGCCAACTATTACACCTAACCAAGAACATATTCAAGACCCTCCTCTCATTGATCAAGTGACTCCGCAAGTCGTACCCACTCCTCTCACTAATGCGAGTCAAGATCAAGGCCAAGATCAACCATCCTCTTCATCCTCTCCTCATGTTGAAGCTAGTGTTGAAGATATTGTTGATGATGATGATGATGATCAAGGCCAAGTTGGTCAAGATGGGGACCCAAATGATCAAGATGATCAAGTGATCCCTCCTCGCAATAATGAGGAGATCGAAGCCCATCGCATCAAAAGGATAAGAAGAGCTTTGAAGCAAATTGATGCCCAAGACGACAAGGTCTTGGAGGATGTTCAAACTAGAAGATCTACAAGAAGGCAATTGGCTCATTTTTGTGAGCATCAAGCTCATATCTCTATGGTGGAACCTAAGAAAGTGTATGAAGCTCTTGAGGACTCCGATTGGGTTGAAACTATGCATGATGAGCTCAATAACTTTGAGCGCAACAAAGTGTGGAGATTGGTTGAGAAGCCCAAGGATTTCCACAATGTTATTGGCACTAAGTGGATTTTCAAGAACAAGCAAGTTGAGAATGGCATTTTCATTAGGAACAAGGCAAGATTGGTTGCTCAAGGTTACACCCAAGTTGAAGGCATTGACTTTGATGAAACCTACGCACCCGTGGCTCGCCTTGAGTCCATCCGTATCCTCCTTTCTTATGCATCCTCTCATAATTTCAAATTGCAACAAATGGATGTGAAAAGTGCTTTCTTGAATGGTCCACTAAAAGAGGAGGTATATGTTAAGCAACCTCCGGGGTTCGAGAATCTCAACTTTCCTAACCACGTTTACAAACTTGACAAGGCTCTCTATGGTCTCAAACAAGCACCTCGTGCTTGGTATGAACACCTTAGGGAGTTGTTAGATGATCGTGGTTTCGAAGTTGGGAAGATTGACCCCACTCTCTTCACCAAGAGAGTAAAGGGAGAGCTTTTCATATGCCAACTATATGTGGACGATATCATCTTTGGCTCAACTAACCAAGCTTTCAATAATGAGTTCTCTAAGCTTATGACTGACAGGTTCGAGATGTCTATGATGGGTGAGCTTAAATTCTTCCTTGGCTTTGAGATCAAGCAATTGGCCCGTGGGAATTTTATTTCTCAAGCCAAGTATACCCAAGATATGATCAAGAGGTTTAATTTTCAAGATGCTAAGATCAAGACATCTCCTATGCAAGTCAAGTGTCATCTATCCCGTAATCCAAAAGGGAGTAAGGATGTGGATCAAAAGCTTTATCGTTCTATGATTGGTTCTTTGCTCTATCTTTGTGCATCTAGGCCCGATATCGTTTTGAGTGTAGGTGTGTGTGCAAGGTATCAAGCGGACCCTAAGGATTGCCATTTGATGGCGGTCCATAGGATCTTTCGTTATTCGGTTCATACCCCAAGATTTGGTTTGTGGTACCCAAAGGGGGCACAATTTTCTCTCAATGGATATACGGATTCCGATTGGGCGGGTGATCAAGATGATAGGAAGTCTACCTCCGGGGCTTGCCAATTTCTTGGTAGGTCCCTAGTGAGTTGGTCTTCCAAGAAGCAAAATTGCATCTCTCTCTCCACCGCCGAAGCCGAGTATGTTGCCGCCGCAAGTGCATGCACTCAATTGTTATGGATGAGGCAAACTCTCAAGGAGTATGGAGTTCATTTGGATAAGGTGCCTCTTTTGTGTGACAATGAAAGTGCCATCAAAATTGCATACAATCCGGTGCAACATACAAGGACCAAACACATTGAGATCCGCCACCACTTCATCCGTGATCATGTGGCAAGAGGGGATATTGCACTATCTTATGTGCCCACCAAGGACAATCTTGCGGATATTTTCACGAAGCCACTTGATGATGCAAGATTCTTGTTCTTGAGGAATGAACTAAATGTGATTGATTCTAGGAGTTTGACTTGAGGATCTTGCATACACCCCTATAGATGAAACATGTTTGAGCTTAGATGTAGGCATGGACATAGGGGGAGTGTTATCCTAACACATTGGGTTCTCCCTCCCCCCATTATGCCCATAGCAAAAATTCATTGTGATCTCTTTTTCTTCTAATGTTGAATTGTGAGCTTCAATGTTGAGTATTGGCAATTCCCCCAAGATATATCTTCGCGGTTGCATACCATAATCTCTTACATGGTGGCCTAGGCCACCAACCTCTTTGTTTCGAAGAGTTGGATCTTAGTTGGGTTTTATTTGTCATTTCATTGCATTTCTTGTGTTTTCCCTTCTAAGTGTTTCGTCCTAGGAAAATCCCACTCAATTGGTCTTTTGTTGGTTTGATTCTTGCTTTTGAGAGGGATAAGTACTAGTTTCAGTTTGATGTTCTATCCTAAGCCATTCTATCAAAAAGCCATTCTTTTCTAGCACTAGTGTCGTCCATTGAAACGAGGAAATTTCGGATCAGAAGGCAGCCGGAATTTCCGGTCCAGTTTTGGACCGGAATATCCGGGTGTATCGGAATATCCGGTTCAAGTATGAACCGGAATATCCGGTTCGGCGAAAATCATAAAAGTTGGAGCCCGACGGGGAGGAGGCAGTTCTTGCCCTTTTCCCCATCTGCTCCTCTCCACCCCAAAACGCCGCCGCTTTGATTCTTGGCCTCCCGGGCCGTTTCCTCCGCGGGATCTTGAAGCTTTGGCCCGGATCTCGTTCCCCTCGTCCTTTGGAACGTTTCTACCCAAGCATCTTCCTCCATGGATACCGGTAATGTTCAATCTCGTTGAATCTTGGTGCTATAACCCTACCAATCCATGGATTTGCGTTTTGTTGGCAATGCTTGGTAGAAATTGATCCTTAGAGGTCCCTTTGCATGCTAGAAATGATAGACTAGATTCACATGTCACCGATCTATTGTAGAAATCTAGATCTAGATTGTTTTTGTGCTGTTTTCGCACTACCGGAATATCCGGTCCACGACTGAACCGGAATATCCGGGTCCATCGGAATATCCGGTTCAGTTTTGAACCGGAATATCCGGCTGAGTCCAGAACAGTTTGAGAACAGCCCAAAATTAATCTGTCCTAGATTTCTTCTTAGAATCATGCCTGGAATCTTTTCTACTGCTTTTATCCATGCTTCATCCTTTGCTTGACACTAGTGTACTCATTTTGTGCTATCCTCCTATTATCTTGTGTCACAGGTGGTAGTTCTAAGAGGCACATTCCTAAGCGTCCCAAGCAGATTTCTGTCAGAAACAAGAGGAAGGCTCGGCGCAACTATAAGACCGACATCTCAGTTTCGGAATTCACTGTGATCAGGCAGGAGGATGTCTACCTCTCTCCCCGTGTGGCCAACATTGATCCTCGGTTCTGGAACTTGGAGCAGTCCTACATCTATGTTGATATCTATTGTGACTTCCGTCACCCTATCCGTTTGATGCAGCCCTTTGACTTTACTACTCTCAAGGCGAAGGAGGAGTTTGCTGTTGCCGCGAGAATTGTTGAGCGGTTTGGGCTTGTGAAGCTGATGGAGACCCAGTGCAACTACAACACCCAGCTCGTCATGAAGTTCATGTCTACCTTGGTTTACAGTGAGGATATTGTGTGCCGTCTCAAGTGGATGTCTGAGACCACTGCTTGTGAGGCTTCCTTCGAGAAGTTTGCTCGTCTCCTTGGATACCCTTACAGCTCTCACCCTCCTGTTGGTCGCCGTGCGCATGAGGTTCATAGGCCGAGGAGGGAGGTGGCCATGGCTGAGTTGTATGCTCCTGGATTCACTATTGGGGGCAGTGAGGGCCTTCTTCCCCTTTATGATCAGCTGGTGCGCATTTTCAGATCTTTCCTTGTGCCGAGTGGAGGTAACAATGATGCTATCACCACTCCCTTATGCAACCTTCTGATTCTGGCTAAGGAGTGCTTGGAGGAAGTGGACCCGTCTGTTTCTTTCACTGTGGATGTGATGGACATCATCTATCACGAGCTATACACTGCTATGATTGGTGGAAACACCATTCCCTATGCTCCATTTATCATGATGCTCATCAAGCATGAGATGCGGAAGGAGTACACAGAGTTACCTATGGTTGAGCACAAGGTCAAGAAGCTGTATATCAAGAGGAAGAAGAAGACTGTTGCTGCTTCTCAAGAGGGTGGTTCCTCTATGGGAGGCCCCTCCTCTGTATCTCAGTCTGTGCCCACTTCTGCTAGCACTTTGCGAATGTCAGGAAGCTCTCCTGGTTTCAGCGCAATGTGCTCTGCATGAAGGTGGACATCCACCAGGAGCAGTACAGGGCTTATTGCAGAGACACTGCCATGGCTAGCACACAGGGTCAGATCCTTCACCACGTGAGTGGTGCTACTGGTGATGCTCCTGCTCCTCTCACTGCTCAGTCCTACACTGATTGGTCTGCTCAGGACAGCACTCCTTGGGAGCACATTGAGGCTGCGCTCCGGTCTACTCAGGCTACTACTTCTGGAGCTGCTGATGATGAGGAGGATGAGGACGAGGCGTCTGATGCTGAGCACGAGCCTGAGGGAGAGTCCGAGGAGTCTGCTGGCGAGTCTTCTGAGCACTCTGATGCTTAGACCGTGGTTGGGACGTTAGATTAGCTATTTCCCTCCTTTTTGGTGTCTCGATGCCAAAGGGGGAGAATTAGCTATTAGACTACGGGATTTGCATGGGTTCGGGCACAAGCGTATGCTTTTATCATTTCTTGAGAGCTTGTGTCCATTTAGTATTCGTTTTTCGTGAACTTTGCTCGTTTATTATCTCGTTAAAACTATGTGTGCTATGGTGTGTGAGACTATGTTGGTTGTCTGGATATTATCGTGGATTATCTATGTTAGTGGTTTTATGGTTATCTATCTTATATGTTGAGGATATTATCTATTGTTGTGCTTGGTTATTCTTGGATATATTATCTTCGCACAAGGTATATACTTCTATCGTACACTCAACATATTGGTGATATTGGTTCGTTGACATATTTGCTACTTGTTGGAAATTACTCCTCATACATCATTGCATCTATTTGCATTTGAGGCAAACAAAAGATATGCATAGAGATAGGGCGAGATATTTCCATCGTGTTTCAAACATGTTCTTGTCAAGGTTTTATTGCAAATCTTAGTATTGTCATCTAACACCAAAAAGGGGGAGACTGAAAGTGCATTTCGTTTTCCCAGTGTTTTGTGTGTTAGTTAACAATACTAAGTACATTATTTATCAAGGTGTTAAGTGTGCAGGTGTTATACTTAACATCGGCATCGATCACCGAAAAGTCGGTGAAGATTGGCCTGAGAGTTTTGGGACAGAACCCAACCGGAATATTGGTAACTGGATTATTCGGAGAGAGCCGGATATTCCGGGTGCTGATGAAGGTGCGTGAAAATGGCTAAGGACTAGATGTTTTGTGCACTGGAGTCAACCGGATTATTCGGACCGGATTTTTCATATCGGACCGGATATTCCGGGTGCTGCGAAAAATGGCTAAGGACGGGAAGTTTTGCGTACTGGAGTCAACCGGATTATTCGGACCGGATTTTTCATATCAGACCGGATATTCTGGATGCTGCGAAAAACGACTAAGGACTGGAAGTTTTGCGTACTGGAGTGGACCGGATTATTTGATCCGGATTTTTCATCTCGATCCGGATATTCCGGGTACTGCGCAAAAATGGCTAAGGACTGGAAGTTTGGCGTACTGGAGTGAGCCAGATTATTTGAACCGGATTATTCCAGAGGAGCCGGATAATCCGGTTCAGATCTGCGGGATTGCGTGAAGGAAGCTGACCGGATTTTCCGGTCCAAACTTGAACCGGATATACCGGTCCCCTTTTTCCTGCACAACCACTAGTTGTGAGGAGGGGCTATAAATACCCCTCCTCTTCTTCCCCAAGATCTAGTTCTTCCCCTTAGCATTTATGAGCATTTAAGAACTCACCAAATCTCTCATTACTCCCAATCCCTCCACCCAATCTTGAAGATCTTTGGAGGATTGAAGGAGAAGGCCCCGATCTACATCTTCACTGAGCCGTTCTTCATTTACCCATCTCTAGCTTGAGGGATCTAGCCTAGGGTTTCCTCTTGTGGAGAACCTAGGCATCTTGATACTTGTTGGTGTTTCAAGAAGAGTTGGGAGCCCCCAATTTAGTTGTGGGTGTGTGCCCCAAGTTGTTTGTAAAGGATTCGATTCCCGCCTCAAAGGGGTTCAATAGTGGAAGGTGAACTAGGCCTTTGTGGCGGAGTTCATCGGAGAATAGGGTGAGGCCTTAGTGGCGTTGAGTAGGCCTTTGTGGCGAGCTCACACCCCTCCAACGAGACGTACTCCCCTAAAAAGGAGGAACTCGGAAATACATCGTGTCTCCGTGTAGCTTGAGGAACGAGGTAACCGATGGAAGTACACGGAGACACGATGTATTCCCGAGTTTCTCCTTTTTAGGGGAGTACGTCTCGTTGGAGGGGTGTGAGCTCGCCACGAAGGCCTACTCAACGCCACAAAGGCCTCACCCTATTCTCCGATGAACTTCCACCACAAAGGCCTAGTTCACGTCTCACTATTGAACCCCTTTGAGGCGGGGATCGAATCCTTTACAAACACTTGGGGCACACACCCACAACTTAATTGGGGGCTCCCAACTCTTCTTGAATCACCACTAGTCACAAGAAGCCTAGGTTCTCCACATGAGGAAACCCTAGGCAAAGATCTCTCAAGTGGATGAGAGGGAAATGAAAATCCCGTTGGTGAAGATGTAGATCCGGTGGTCCTCCTTCAATCCTCAAAGAATCAACAAGTTTGGGTGGAGGAGGAGGGAGATCTAGCTTGGTGGGTGAGCTCAATCAATGGTGTCTTCAATGCTGGTGGAGCTAACCCTTGGGGAAGAAAGGGATGCCCTATTTATAGGCCCCCACAAAACTAGCCGTTTTCTGCCCAATTTGCGAACTGGCCGGATTGGTCCGGAATATTCTGGACCCCGGAATAATCCGGAGCATTCCGGATGGCAACAAAACAATTTCCCCTTATGGCCGGAATGGCCCCGGAATATTCCGGATGCTAACAGAGCAATTTCCCGTTGAGGCCGGAATGGCCCCGGAATATTCCGGCTGCCGGAATCATTCGGAATAATGCGGATTGTGACATAACATTTTCCCATAGTGGCCGGATTATTCCGGACATATTCCGGACTTCCCTTTGAAGCTCTGTTTTAGGCCATACAAATTCCGATGATCTTCGATTTCTTCACCATTTTTTCGACACCGTATACGTGCTGATTTAAGACCAAATCCTTTGACAAAGTAGCACATACCGTTAGTAGCTTCTTTATGTTGTTAACAAACACACAAAACAGCGAGATATCGGGAATGCAATTTCAATCTCCCACTTTTTGGTGTTTGATGACAACATAAAGATTTCACGGGGATAAATCAATATGAACTAAAGAAATGGTGTCCAAAAAAGAAACGGAGTACTTCCTCGATGTGTGTCGTGAGGCACACACTTCATAGGCTTTGCTCCCCTATGTTTTAGTCACCAAGCCGCCTAAACAAGTTCATACAACATGCATAGATAATGACAGAGATAAAAACACGCATGATAATAGTAGCATAACCACGGGTAGGGTGACACAAATACGTCACGAGGTTCCACACAAACAAAACGAAGCAAACGAACTAAAGATAACAGAGCACAAGCCTATAAGATCGAAATCGAAAGGCAAAAGACTCGTGCTCCCACCCTTGAAAATCCCGTGGAATCCTAATATGGGGACTCCTTCTCCCCCTTTGGCATCAAGACGCCAAAAAGGGAAAAATAGTCCACTAACATCCCAAGGGATCACTCCATGTCGTCATCTTCTTCACGCTGGTCCTCATCATTCTCCTCTTCCTCAGGTTCAGCATCACGACCTCCAAGCCCAGCAGCATCGAAGTAGTCCCCATCATCAGAATACTCCTCATCATCAACATCAGCAGGAGGAACACCGAAGTAGAAGTCATCGTCATGGATCTCGGGCATCTCAATGGGGACAAGCTCAGTAGCAGCAAGAGAGGGAGGATCAGCAGACACTTGAATCCCAGCAGCCCTGCGGTCGGTGTTCTGAATACACCTAGTCTCCTTGGCCAACTCCCTAGCCTCATGAGCAATCGCCCTAGTGTCCTTGCACATGTTGAACATTGCCTTGAAGAACTTAGCAATGCCACCAGAGGGACGCTCAGAAGTACCACTCGTGGAAGCAGAAGGAGTGGCCATGGGTGATTTGGACCTAGATTGAGCATACTCTGGAATCTCCTCACCATTAATCAAGGTAGGAACTAACTTCTTGCCCTTGACCACTGCATATTGGTCCATGATCTCAATCCCCACTTTGTGATTTATGAACTTCTGAATAAGTGGGCCAAAAGCGGGCTTCCTCTTCTCCATGACCCCGATGCATATCTCACGGTAAATGAAATCCATCACATCAATCTTCCTTTGGTTCCGAGGCCTAGTGAGGAACATGAGGTTCACCATGAAAGCCCGAATAGGAGAGTAATCACCAGCCTTAATCACTATGGTGGCACGGAAGATCTTGGACAACAAGTTGTAGAAGGGGTACATGTTGGAGTTGAAAGGCTTGGTTTTGCCTTTATCATTGGGAGGATAGCAAAAGTCTAGGCTTGAGATATCATATTCTGGCCCTTCATGAATCTTGTAGCCATGATCAACATAGGTGGCAGTCCAAGTGTAGCCAATCGCCTCAGCAAACTCAGTCAAGTTGCTAGTAATCTTCTGCTCCCCACACATCCATGTCATAGAGCGTCTAGCATCACCCGTAGCGTGGAGGGTGCAGTAGAACTGAGCTACTAACTCAGGGCAATACTCACACTCATTATCCAGAAGAGGGATCAATCCAAGCTTCTCCAGGCAAGCATGCACATGGCAGAGATCACCAATCTTGTGCCTATTGTAGAAGTCCAAGTCAAGCTGAGCCTGCACACAGACCAGGGGCTGCTGGCTAGAATAGAACTCATCCCAACACTTGAGCTGCAGATTAGTCCAGAAGCGAGGATCCTCACAGGTAGACTCAGCAAAGCGGTACGGATTCTTCCGCTTGATGTGCTTCCACTTAGGAATAGAGCATTCCTTCAGATCTTCATCGGGTACCCTCTCAACCAGATCATCCTCACGAGATCCTGCACGAGAACCAGAAGTGCGACCCCTAGAAGGGCGAGATCCCCTCCCGACAGTAATCTTCCTTTTCAGACCAGTACGAGCTCCAGGACCTGTGAATACAGGACATAGGAATAGCAAAAGGTAAGTGCATATGCCATACGGGTCAAAGGAACGCCAAAAGGTTTGGTTTAGTGCGAAAACTCGAAATTCTGGCAGCATCCGGAAAATTCCGGTTGAGCCAGGAATATTTCGGCTCCCGGAATGGTCCGGAATATTCCGGCCGGGCCGGAATGGTCCGGAAAATTCCGGCCTCCTCGATTTGACTCGAGAAAATGCCCAAAACTTCGAATTTTTGACTCAAAAACTAAACCAAACATCAAGGGATACCATAGAGATGATCCTAAAGTAGATCTACGTGCTGGAAATCGTGGGAGTCGCACAAATTAAGATTTAGATCTAAGTCTAGATTGGTGAGTGGTTAGACTAGATCTATGAAACCATGGCATCTAGGTATGGATTGGCATGAAGAACACATTGATGGAACTTTGAACTAGATCAAACCCTAGGTGAGATTTCATCTAGAACCAAAATCAACCAATCAAAACGAAAAAGATGAGATGCCAAACACAATACCTTCCACGGGGGAGTCCTTGTCCAAAGGAGGGATCAAACAATCCTCTTTAGGGGCAACGGGGACGAAATCGGTGAACTTTGGTGGCTAGGGCACGGGAGGAGAGAAAAAAGTGGAGGAAAACCGTCCACCCGTGCGTGAGGGGGTATTTATAAGGAAAAACTGTCCATCCGGAATAGCCCGGAAATTTCCGGTGGCCGGAATATTCCGGCCCAATCCGGCGTCCGGAATAGTCCGGAAAAATCCGGCTGGCCGGAAAATTCTGGCTGGAGCAGCAATCAGCTCCAAACTTTTCCGGTAAGGATAGTTTTGAAAGGCTAGGAGCGGTGTGACTTGTGTGGAGTAAGGCATATGCATAGATGAACATAGGAGGGACAAAATGGAGCAAAACACAAAGGGTTAGATTTCCTAGTCTTACTTCTCGGGAAAAAGCAAATACAATCGAAATAGCAACGAGAAGTAGTATTCAGAAGGAAAACACAATAACTCAAAAGATATCCAACTAAGAACCAACTCTTCAAAAGAGAAGAGGTTGGTGGCCTAAGCCACCATGTAAGAGTTCATGGTATGCAACCGCGAAGATATATCTTGGGGGCATTGCCATTACTCGTCATTGAAGCTCACAATTCAACATTAGAAATAGAGAGATAACAATTTTTTTTTTTTTGCTTTGGGCATAATGGGGGGAGGGAGAACCCAATGTGTTAGGATAACACTCCCCCTATGTCCATGCCTACACCTAAGCTCAAACACGTTTCATCTATAGGGGTGTGTGCAAGATCTTCAAGTTAAACTCCTTGAATGAATCACATTTAGTTCATTCCTCAATAACAAGAACCTTGCATCATCAAGTGGCTTCGTGAAAATATCCGCAAGATTGTCCTTGGTGGGCACATAAGATAGTGCAATATCCCCTCTTGCCACATGGTCTCGGATGAAGTGATGGCGAATCTCAATGTGTTTGGTCCTTGTGTGTTGCACCGGATTGTATGCAATCTTGATGGCACTTTCATTGTCACACAAAAGAGGCACCTTATCCAAATGAACTCCATATGCCTTGAGAGTTTGCCTCATCCATAACAATTGGGTGCATGCACTTGCGGCGGCAACATACTCGGCTTCGGCGGTGGAGAGTGATATGCAATTTTGCTTTTTGGAGGACCAACTCACTAGGGACCTACCAAGAAATTGGCAAGCCCCGGAAGTAGACTTCCTATCATCTTGATCACCCGCCCAATCGGAATCCGTGTAGTCATTGAGAGAAAATTGTGCCCCCTTTGGGTACCACAAACCAAACCTTGGGGTATGAACCAAATAACAAAAGATCCTATGGACCGCCATTAAATGGCTATCCTTAGGAGCCGCTTGATACCTTGCACACACACCTACACTCAAAACGATATCGGGCCTAGATGCACAAAGATAGAGCAAAGAACCAATCATAGAACGATACAACTTTTGATCCACATCCTTACTCCCTTTTGGATTACGAGATAGGTGGCACTTGACTTGCATAGGAGATGTCTTGATCTTAGCATCTTGGAAATTAAACCTCTTGATCATATCTTGGGTATACTTGGCTTGAGAAATTAAGGTCCCACGAGCCAATTGCTTGATCTCAAAGCCAAGGAAGAATTTAAGCTCTCCCATCATAGACATCTCGAACCTGTTAGTCATAAGCTTAGAGAACTCATTATTGAAAGCTTGGTTAGTTGAGCCAAAGATGATATCGTCCACATATAGTTGGCATATGAAAAGCTCTCCCTTTACTCTCTTGGTGAAGAGAGTGGGGTCAATCTTCCCAACTTCGAAACCACGATCATCTAACAACTCCCTAAGGTGCTCATACCAAGCACGAGGTGCTTGTTTTAGACCATAGAGAGCCTTGTCAAGTTTGTAAACGTGGTTAGGAAAGTTGAGATTCTCGAACCCGGAGGTTGCTTAACATATACCTCCTCTTTTAGTAGACCATTCAAGAAAGCACTTTTCACATCCATTTGTTGCAATTTGAAATTATGAGAGGATGCATAAGCAAGTAGGATACAGATGGAATCAAGGTGAGCCACGGGAGCGTAGCTTTCATCAAAGTCAATCCTTCAACTTGAGTGTAACCTTGAGCAACCAATCTTGCCTTGTTCCTAATGACAATGCCATGCTCATCGTGCTTGTTCTTGAAAATCCACTTAGTGCCAATAACATTGTGGCAATCTTTGGGCTTCTCAACCAATCTCCAAACTTTGTTGCGCTCAAAGTTATTGAGCTCATCATGCATAGCTTCAACCCAATCGGAGTCCTCAAGAGCTTCATACACTTTCTTAGGCTCCACCATAGAGATATGAGCTTGATGCTCACAAAAATGTGCCAATTGCCTTCTTGTGGATCTTCGAGTTTGAACATCTTCCAAGACCTTGTTGTCTTGGGCATCAATTTGCTTCAAACTCTTCTTATCCTTTTGACACGACGGGCTTCGATCTCCTCATTATTGCGAGGAGGGATCACTTGATCGTCTTGATCATTTGGGTCCCCATCTTGACCTTGATCATCATCATCATCATCAACAATATCTTCAACACTTGCTTCAACTTGAGGAGAGGATGAAGAGGATGGTTGATCTTGGCCTTGACCTTGACTCGCAATAGTGAGAGGAGTGGGTACGACTTGCAGAGTCACTTGGTCAATAAGAGGAGGGTCTTGAACATGTTCTTGGTTAGGTGTAACATTTGGCTCCTTGGCTTGTTCTTCTATTGTAGAGGAGGGCTCCACTTTAGTAGAGCATAGTCCTTCTCGAGTCGCCATAAGGTGTCCCTCAATGGGGCGGAAAAATCCCACACCCATCCTTCCTATGGCTTCTTGAGGTATTTCAACATCTACATTAGAAACATGAAATTGCGCCACTTGGGAGCCATCATTTTCCTCGAAAACCACACTACAAGATTCCATGACAATCCGTGAGTCTTTGTCATAGACTCTATAAGTGTGGGATTCGGCACCGTAACTAACAAAGATACCCTCAATGGTTTTGGATTGAAATTTAGACAACCTAACACCCTTGATCAAATAAAAGCACTTACAACCGAATACACGGAAGTAGGAGACGTTGGGATTGTTGCCGGTGAGGATCTCATATGGGGTCTTGTCCAAGCCTTTGCGGATGTAGAGGCGGTTGGAGGAGTGGCATGCGGTGGATATGGCCTCGGCCCATAAATATTGGGGAGAAGAGTACTCCGCCAACATGGTCCTTGCCATATCCAAGAGGGTGCGATTCTTCCTTTCGGCAACACCGTTTTGTTGAGGAGTGTAAGTGGCGGAGTATTGATGACGAATGCCTTCTTCACTAAGAAATTCATTCAATGTATAGTTCTTGAACTCCGAGCCATTATCACTCCTAATAGCCATGATTTGCACATTGTGTTTATGTTGCACTTCGTTGGAGAAGTCGATGATGGTTTGTTGAGTTTCACTCTTGCACTTGAAGAAATAAAGCCAAGTGTATCTTGAATAATCATCGACAATCACCAAGCAATACTTCTTGCCACCAAGACTTGCCTCAGGCACGACACCAAAGAGATCAACGTGGAGAAGGTTCAAGATTCTCTTTGATGAGATAATAGTCTTGGCCTTGTGCACCGTGTCATGCATCTTCCCTTCAACACACGATCTACAAACGCGATCCTTTGCAAAGGAAACATTTTCTTTTTGTCCGACAATAAGGCCACCTTTGTGAAGACTTTGCAAAGTTCTCATGTTGACATGGGATAGGCGGCGATGCCACAACCATCCCAAGTCCGCCTTCCCGAAAAGACACATTGCTTGAGAGTTGGTTGACTTTGATAAGTCCACCATGAACAACTCATTTTCAACATGTCCCACGTGAGCAACGTCAAGAGTCTTGCTCCTAGAAAGGACCACAATATCACCATCTAAAAAGACGGAAAAACCCATCTTTCCAAGAGAGCGGACGGAAAGTAAATTGTAACCAAGGGATTCGACAAGCATGGCGTTCTCGATAGTTATATCGGGAGCCACCACAACCTTGCCAAACCCGGATACCTTAGACTTGGACGAGTCTCCATAAGTGACGGTTGCTTGGATGTCATTTGGTCGCAACTCCGTCACAAGCTCTTTGCTTCCGGTCATATGATTAGTGCATCCACTATCGAGAATCCATTTAGTCCCACCGGAAGCATAGCCCTGCAAGAGATCATTGACTAGAGTTAGGACCCGAGATGGGTCCCTTCATATTAGCAACAAGGGTCTTTGGAACCCAAATAGTATAGTCAATGAAACCCTCAATAGGACCAACATATTTAGCTTGCACAACACCATAATAATCAACATATAAGAAATGGTGTGGATTGTTAGTTCCCGCGGATGTGATACGAGTAGTGTTGTCCCTCATGACACTACTACTCGAGGAAATGTTGTTTGCTTGAGCGGGTGTACTAGGAGTAGTGTTGTCCCTAATGACAACACCACTCGAAGCACCATTGTTTGTCTTCTTCTTGTTCTTCTTCTTGGCTACATAGCCTAGACCTTGCTTGCCCACTTGTTGCCTTGGTGCACTCAATTGTGGTCTAGAAATGACCGCATTAGAGTTAGGGGCAACAACTTGTGGGGAAGGGGTCACAAACTTCACACCTTGAGGGCCTTTACCCTTGAGCCTTGCTAGCTCATCCTTCAACCTAGCATTTTCCTCAATAATATTTGCATGATCACAAGAAGAAGTATAGGTGCTAGCATTGTTAGTTTGATTAAGTTGAGTTTGAAGTTGTTCATGCAACTCTTTGAGGGATGAGTGTTGGCTTTCCAAAGCCTTGTGAGCCTTGGTTAGCTTTTCAAACTCGTCGGTTAGTTTACCATGACCAATCCCAAACTCTACCTTATCCTTTTTAGCCTTTTTATATTTAGCAATAGCAAGATCACGTTCCTTAGTGATGTTTGAGACAAGTTCATTATGAGTTAATTCAATAGATTCAAGTTCATCCTCTAGAGAAACTCTACCATCATGCTCTTCCTCAAGAGTCATCGAGAGAGATGAAATTTCATCCGCATCCCTTCTCTCAATCTCACCTTTCTTCTGAAGAGCATATTGGGCCTCTCCCAATTGCCTCATGAGATACTCAACGTACTTCTTGGTCTCCCCTTGCATGTTAGACATAAAACGGTCCAAGGAGACCCTTTCTTCTTCTTCTCTAAGACTAGCAAGATGTTCAAGTTCACTAGGGGTCTTAGAGTTGGGGGAAGGTGATACCTCCGTGGCCTTAGCCATGAAGCACTTGGCATTATGTTGAGGAAGATCGTCATTGGGGGATTCAAAGAGGGATGAAGATGATGGAGTAGAAGCAATAGCTAGAGCGGCCACTTCACTTGTGGTTTCTTCTTCTTCATCACTCCCGGAATCATACTCCTCTTGAGTCAAGAGCACAAACTTGGTGGGAGACTTCTTGTTGAAAGACTTCTTCTTGAAGTGAGGTTTCTTGTACTCAACCTTGGACTTGTCCTTGCGAATGAGCTTGCCACTATGGAGCTCTCTATTCTCATAAGGGCACTCCGCAACGAAGTGATGCTTATCTTGACAATTGAAGCAAGACCTCACTTTTTGATCTCCATCATTTCCATAGCGAGACCTTGTCTTCTCCTCAACAAATCTCTTGCCCTTGGGAGGATTGCTCCAAAACTTTTGCACGGTGAGAGAAATGAGATCCTTTAGAACGGGATCATAGTCTTGTTCCTTCAAAGGAGGCAACGCCTCTTCTCCTTCTTCTTCATTCTCAACCTCTCTTGACAACACCTTGGCCTTCAAAGCAACGGATGCTCCTTGGTGCATTCCAATGGCCCTAGCACGGTTGTCAAGCGCATTCTTGGTTTGCACTTTGTAGGAGCACATCTCTTGCATCACTTGAGTTGAGGTCATGGAGTAGAAATCATGTCTCCCTTGAATGCTCTTCATGTTCGTGCCCTCAAATGGCATAATGGCAATCATGTACTTCCTCTTGATCCAAGCATCATCAATATACTTGGCACCAACATTTGAGAAGGCGGTGGCAAGAGTCTTGAGTCTCCGGTACATGTCCACATGATACTCTCCATCATGCATATAGAACCCTTTGGCCTCATTGGTCAAGGCATCATATATATTCCTTTGAATGCTTTCATTGCCCACAAACATGACGACAAGAGCTTCCCATGTTTCCTTGGCGGTGGAATATTGTTGAAGATGCGGCATGTGGTTAGGACCCACGGCTTGTTGAAGAATGGACAAGGCGGTGTAGTTGGGTTGGCAATCTACGACTTCTCTTCTTGTGAGATTCTTGGGATCAAATGGCTTGTACCCGTCACGAGTGATCCTCCAAAGATCTATACAAGAAGAGTTCAAGTGAGTCTCCATGTAATATTGCCATTCACGAAAAGAAAAAGCATCAATTTTAGGTGGGTCTCCCCTAGGGATTATATGAGGATGAGGAACGGGGGGATCGAGAGAATATCGTCCTTCAACGGCGTTATATCCTTCCTCTCCACCCGTGCCTTTCTTAGTGGATAGTTCGGAGGAAGCAGTTTTAAGTGGATCACCATCTACCCCTTTCTTGGCGCCTTCCGAAGGAATTTCCGGAAGGGAGGATTCGACTACCTCCGGTCCTTTGGCTTTGAGGAGTTGTGCCATTAGTTCACGCTACTCATCAAATTTGGTGTCTATGGATGATGTCAATGATGTTCTCAACGCATTGAGATCATCCATGGTCACCTTGCCAACGGACGGTTTGGTATCCAAATCATCTCCCATACTAAAACTCTTAGGCGGTTAAGCCCAATACAAGAGCCAAGGCTCTGATACCAATTGAAAGTAAAGTATGGGAACCTAGAGGGGGGGGGGGTGAATAGGTGCTACGACCAATTTTAATTTTTTAACAAGGTTTAGGCTTAACTCAAAGGTAAATTCTCTAGAGTGTGCAACTAATGGTGAATTTACCTATATGGCAAGTCAAGCAATTAATGAAACTAGGAGAACACTCAATACAATAAGTACTACAATAAATGCTACAAGTACGAGTAAGTAGAGAGTGAGGAACGATGTAACCGATGGAAGCACACAGAGACACTATGTATTCCCGAGTTCCTCCTTTTTAGGAGAGTACGTCTCGTTGGAGGGGTGTGAGATCGTCACGAAGGCCTACTCAACGCCACAAAGGCCTCACCCTATTCTCCGATGAACTTCCGCCACAAAGGCCTAGTTCACCTCTCACTATTGAGCCCCTTTTAGGCGGGGATCGAATCCTTTACAAACACTTGGGGAACACACCCACAACTTAATTGGGGGCTCCCAACTCTTATTGAATCACCACTAGTAACAAGAATCCTAGGTTCTCCACATGAGGAAACCCTAGGCAAAGATATCACAAGTGAATGAGAGGGAAATGAAAATCCCGTTGGTGAAGATGTAGATCCGGTGGTCCTCCTTCAATCCTCAAAGAATCAACAAGTTTGGGTGGAGGAGGAGGGAGATCTAGCTTGGTGGGTGAGCTCAATCAATGGTGTCTTCAATGCTGGTGGAGCTAACCCTTGGGGAAGAAATGGAGGCCCTATTTATAGGCCCCCACAAAACTAGCCGTTTTCTGCCCAATTTGCGACCTGGCCGGATTGGTCCGGAATATTCCGGACCCCGGAATAATCCGGAGCAGTCCGGATGGCAACAGAACAATTTCCCCCTATGGACGGAATGGCCCCGGAATATTCCGGATGCTAACAGAGCAATTTCCCGTTGAGGCCGGAATGGCCCCGGAATATTCCGGCTGCCGTAATCATCCGGAAGAATCCGGATTGTAACAGAACATTTTCACATAGTGGCCGGATTATTCCGGACATGTTCCGGAGCCCGGATTGGCCCGGAATATTCCGTACTTCCCTTTGAAGCTCTGTTTTAGGCCATACAAATTCCGATGATCTTCGATTTCTTCACCATTTCTTCGACACCGTATACGTGCTGATTTAAGACCAAATCCTTTGACAAAGTAGCACATACGGTTAGTAGCTTCTTTATGTTGTTAACAAACACACAAAATAGCGAGATATCGGGAATGCACTTTCACATAGGCAGCATCCTAGATCTGGCCGCTATCCCCAGTAGCATTCCCCCCCTCGCCGCCGCCGCCGCAGGGCCAAGCCAGTGCAGTGATGGCGGTGGCATGGGCATCCTCGTGTGGAAGTTTTTTTTATTCTTGCTCAGGCTTCGGCTTGTTGGCGCGCGGTGTGGATGGTGAGGTGGCGGAGGGGTGCTGCTGGTTATTGGAGGGGGCTGCAACGAGAGATCGGTAGTGGCTTGATACAGTTCGACACGGTGTTGTGTGGCACATTTTTTCGATCTGGGGCATCATGTGGGCTTAGCAGATTGCGGCCGACGCGTGTAAATCTGTGATATTTGTAAACGTATCTATAATTTTTGATGCTCCATGTTTGTTTTCTACCCAATACCTTTTCTTTTTCACATGTTTTCTTTCGTTTTCCGGATGTTTTCACATACTAACCTATTAACAAGATGCCCAATGCCAGTTGCTGATTTCTGTTGTTTTCCTATTTCAGCTTAAGGAATGATTCTCGGAAAGGGCTGAAATCCACAGAGACATATTTTTACCCGGAATGAAGACAATGTCCAAAGGAGAGATAGAGAGGATACAGGGGGCCACCAGGAGGGTGCCAGGTGTGGCACCTTCCTAGGCCGCGCCTGGTGGGCCCCTGGGTGCCCCTAGCACCGCCTCACGTCCCCCCTTCGCTTATAAATTGCCTTTAACCCTAAAACCATTGGGGACGGAGTTATTTTCCACGAAACATATAGAGAGGCACCGTTATCTCGAAAGTCCAATCTAGGATTTCTGGAGTCCCGCTCCTACACCCAGTCGAAGAGGGGATCGTCACCGCAGGTGTCTACATCGTCATGATCGCCTCCGGACAGACGCGTCAGTAGTTAATCTCGGGACTGCGGGTTCATAACATTAACTAGATGGTTGTTCTCTTCCCTATGCCTCCATGTTTATAGTCTCGTGAGCCGCCTCACATGATCGAGACCACCGTTATGTAACTATGCATGTTGTGGTTGCTGGGATCCGATGAACCATGAGATTATGATTATTTTTTTCATCTCAATCTAAGATGCTTCACTTATATTTTTACAGAGTTTTAATTTTGTCTAGCGATGCTCTCTAGTGTTTATGATTACCTTGACAACGTACTTTTTCACCTCCAAGAGAGGGTTTATATGCTAGATTGTGGGTTCAGGCCTCCCTGTTGCCTATGCTCGAGTGATAGAAATGTGCAGGGGGAGGATGTTCTGTTGCCACTAGGGAGAAAACAGCGGTGCTTTTGTCTATAGATGGGAACCACTGTTTACATTACGTATTGATCTTAATGCATTTTTCTGTTGCACACATAGAAATCACTTTGTTGCCAACTTAATACAAATGGATTTGCTGGATAGCTTTCTTGAGGTGGACTTTTAGATATGGATGCATGGTGGATAGCGGTCCATATGCCTTGACGTAATGCCTAAAATGTTAGAACCCGTGAACTTTATCTCGTCATAATAGTATTGTTATACGTTCATGATTTATCAATTTCCCAACTGTAATTTGTTCAACCAACATGTATGTTTTCTATGGAGAGACACCACTAGTGATCCTATGTCCCTCGATCCTAGTTTCCTCATATTGCAAACCTCATTTAAGTACTTTTCATAATTGTTTCCTTGTTGTTCCCTTTTTACCTTTATTGTTTTCCAATACTCTATACGTTTAATTCTCCCATTTTCACCAAGACCGGAAGATTGACAACCTTCTGGAAAGTTGGGGCAAGAGAGAGTATGTGCTTGTGTGAAGGTTCCACGCTTCATCAACAGTATTTTTCTGGCGCCGTTGATAAAAAATCTTCTTCAAGACTACGAAGTCCTACTGGTTCGATAACTCTGGTTCTTTACTAGGGGAAAACTTACTATAGACTGCATCATACTTTCCGCTCGGGGTCACCCAACGAGCGTGTGATCGCATCATCATCAAGTACTTTTTCCGGCGCCGTTGTCGGGGATTTCTAGCTTGCTGCATGGGGAATCTCACACTTCCAATCTATTTCTTGTGTTACTCTTTCTTAGTTTACTTTTATTTAGTCTTGTTTTCTCTTTATCCAACCCCCCCAAATAGTTCTCTACTGTCTAGTCTCTTATTTGTGTTGTTAGTTTATTTTGTTAATATGTTTAGCTCTACTCCGTTTGTTATGTCTCCCGAGGCTTAGTTCCTCACCTTCAAACAAAGAGGTGGGGAAAGTTTAAAAGATGCTTGGTATAGAACTAATGATGCTCAAAATAGACCCACTAAAAAGCAAGCCACCACCGTTCTTCTTAGAAATTTTTATGCGGGTGTCACCAATTGGTATCGGTATATACTTGAAACTTTAATGGGTGGAATTTTTTTAGGAGCACACACTTTGGAACCTCTTAAGTTATTGAAAGCTTAGTAGGAAATACTCGTGCTAATGAGATTAAAATTAATATCACTATGGAACATGTGCTAAATAGGTTGGATTCTATTGAGGAGAATATAATTAATATTCATAAACAAAATGAGCTAGACAAGAAATTAATTGAGCATGTTGACAAACTAGATGGTGCTATAAAGAGTCTTTCCAAAAGGGTGGAAGTCCTTGGAACTATAAAAGCTAATGAAAATCAACCATCTAGAATACACAAAATTGAAGGAGTTATAGAAATTTTGGGATCTACCTTGTCATCTCTTAAAACTAAAAAGATAGAAGCTATAGTGGGAAAGAAGCCTAAATTCATGTATGTCTCAAAGAATCCGCCACCAAAAAGTAATTTATATAAAGAAGGGGGAGTTTCTAAAATTGTAGAGGAGGACCCTAGTGTGGGTAAAGCTAAAGACATTATTCTTGATTCACCTAGTATTTTAAATAAACTTATTTCAGAGAACCCTCCTTGAAGAACTAGCTACATATTGAATTTTTTTTTATGATCTTGATGATGGATAATATTGGTAATACTTGATTCATTTTTCAAGCCTAGCTAAAGGCGTTAAAGAAAAGCGCTTGTGGGAGGCAACCCACTTTTGTTTTCCTTCGTTATATTTTTTGAATTATTATTATCCTATTTTGGAAGTTTTACCTATGTAGCAACCGCTCCTTATCCTTTTTATTTCATTTTGGTGCCAAGAGTAACCTCTAATTGAGGGTTAGTGCGATTTGGGGAAGTTGCTGTTATAAAACAGATTTCTGGGCTGTTACCAAAAAATTCATATCTCTCAGCCAGAACGTCGGATTGCTTTGAAAAAAAATATAAACTTGCCCCAGGTCGTTATCGAAATTTTTTTAGTTTCTCACTTTTTGATTTGAGCAATAGAAGATTTTCTAAAAAAAAACATATTTACTGATTATTCTGTTTTGACAGATTTCTGCCAATATTTGCATTTCCATCTTAATCTAATTCCTTTTGTGTTCTTTTGAGAGGGAGAGATTTTAAAGAAGTTGTGAAAGTAGCTAATATTTTAATTTAAGTGTGGGACTTGCGTTGAAACTGAACCAAGTGGATTTATTGTTTTGATTACACTAACGATGAAGATTATGAGGAAGTTTTAGGTGGAAGAAGTTTTCAACTGTAGTGAGAGAAGAATGATGTGATGAGATGAAGGATGGATAAAAGCTCAAGCTTGGGGATTCCCATGTCACCCTAAGACATATGCAAGAAGTACAAGCGTTAGAGCTTGGGGATGACCAAGTCATCCTCTTCTTCATCAACAAAAATATCAGGTTTCTCTCAAAACACTATATTTTTATTGCTTCAGATGATATGTGTTATTCTTGGAGCGTCTTTTTATTTTCCTTTCAATTTGTTTTGTTTTCCTTGCTGTAGCTCTTGGGATGATCCTAGAAATTTTATTGCGGGAGAGATACACTCCATTTTCATTGCCTAGAACACTCTAGTTTTCACTCTTACTGTTTCGCGAGTGTTCAGTTTTTGCTAGTACTACGTTTAGATCTTGTTTTTCACTCGAATTTTGTTCAGATCTTGTTGGTTTACTTCAGTTATATATGATTAGCTCTCTGGTATTGGAAAATTATCTGGTTTGCGAGTTGTTTCAAATAAGTTGATTGGTGTTGGAGAAGAGTAAATTGTTTCATGCTTATAGTGGTGCAATTGGAAGCTTGTTTTGACTGTGGCTTAGGCTTCGAATGTCATGTTATATGTTATTTTAGTTATGTTCTTAGTTAGTTATGACGTATTATGACTAGTCTCAAATAGCTGAGATTGCTTAATGTTCCATTGAATTTAATCATGTGTTATTCTCTCATATTGAAGCATGGTATTGTGGTATTTCTCCTTTGAATGCTTTACATGGATTAACTTGGCGCTCACACCATGATATGAATACAAACAAAGTCAATTCTATTCTTGATGATCATTTATTTTTTGACTTGTAATATCACTTCATGCTTTGATTAATGATGTTTTGTCGCTATTTATGATTATGGCCTTTATTGCTCTCTTACTTGGCCGCTCACCGTATTTTGGTAGCCTACTCCTATACTGAGTATGAGCTCTACTTGTGCATCCAACTCGCCAAAACCAACGTATGCCAAATGCGTCCACCATATCTATCTATATGTGGTATTTAACCGCCACTACAATAAAAATTCCCATGTGCTACCTTTACGCCTTCAAAATTATAACCTGTTTTGTGTTCTTGTTTCAGCTCATGAAGAAATAGTTTAAAGTTTATTATGGTTTGTGTCCAACAAATTTCTTCTTCCTTCTTTCACCCGATGAGTATGGAATCTGTGCTCATCTAAATTTGCAGAGAGCTAGTGCCAATTAATAAAACAAAAAGACACTTCTCCATGGTTTGATAAAAGCTGGTGGGTACCCGTGAACACGGCTAGCCTTGGTTTGTTAAAGAAAGGTGGGGGAAGTGCCAAACAAATAAAACAACGGAAACCGCTCCCAAAAGTCTAACCACTTTGCTTGACATGGATTATGATAAGTTTTTCATTACCATTCGTTGACATAGACATACACCTCTCTCAAAATTGTTTTCAATACCTATGTTTTATCAAATAAAAATCTCTAGCACATGAGTAATACCCGCTTACCTCTACGAAGGGCCTTTCTTTTACTTTTATGTTGAGTCTTCATATTTTTGCTTTATGAACCAGCTAAGAGAGCATAGTTGTCATTCTGAGTATAATGTGCACAGTCCGAAAATTTATTATTGATTGATTCATGATTGTGGTATTTCTTGCTCTCAAATTATTTGTATCTAGTCACCATTTAAACTTTGAACGTTTCCAGGCATTTATGTTTTGCTACCACACAAAGGACTAGCTGGATACCACTTTATTATGTTTTTCTTTATGATTGATACAACCGTACCACTTCCAATGTTTGATTATTCATTTTCTTTTGTTTGTGTTTCTTTTAATGTGCAACATGGTTGCTAAGTTTACATTAGTTGAAATAATATTTATCATGCCTTTGTTAAAGTACTTTGATCTCAGCTTTGCAATACTTTTACATAACGTTGATCAAGATTTGTGTTCGCTTCATGTCACCTCAAAAATTATTTTGTTATCACTTACCTATTCGAGGACGAGCAAGAGTTAAGCTTGGGGATGCTGATACGTTGCAAACGTATCTATTATTTTTGATTCTCCATGCTTGTTTTCTACCGAATACCGTTTGTTTTCCACATGGTTTCCTTCGTTTTCAGGATGTTTTCACAGACTAACCTATTAACAAGATACCCCAGGCCAGTTCCCGGTTTCTGTTGTTCTTCTATTTGAGAAAAGTTCTTAAGGAATTATTCTCGGAAAGGGCTGAAAATCCACGGAGATCAATTTTTACCCGAAACGAAGACGGTGTCCAAAGGAGAGACGGAGGGGAGCCAGGGGACCACCAGGAGGGTGTCAGGCGCCCCCCCTAGGCCGCGCCTAGCGGGCTCTTGGTTCCCCGAGCACCGCCTCATGTCCCCCCTTCGATTATAAATTTCCTTTAACCCTAAAACCATTGGGGACAGAGTTATTTTCCAAAAAACATACATAGATGCACCGTCACCTCGAAAGTCCAATCTTGGACTTATGGAGTTCTGCTCTGGCACCCTGCCGAAGAGGGGGATCGTCACCAGAGGCCTCTACATCGCCACGATTGCCTCCGGACATATGCGTGGGTAGTTCATCTCGAGACTACGAGTCCATAACAATAGCTAGATGGTTTTTCTCTCCCCTATGCCTCCATGTTTAGAGTCTCGTGATCTGCCTCACATGATCGAGACCACTGTTATGTAATTGTGCATGTTGTGTTTGCTGGGATGCGATACATCGCCACGATTGCCTCCGGACATATGCGTGGGTAGTTCATCTCGAGACTACGAGTCCATAACAATAGCTAGGTGGTTTTGCTCTCCCCTATGCCTCCATGTTTAGAGTCTCGTGATCTGCCTCACATGATCGAGACCACTGTTATGTAATTGTGCATGTTGTGTTTGCTGGGATGCGATGAACCATGATATTATGATTATTTTGTTCAAGTCAATCTAAGATGCTTCACTTATATGTTTAGAGAGTTTTAATCTTATCTTTCAATGCACTTTGGTCTTTATGATTACCTTGGCCACGTAGTTGTTTTTACCTCCAAGAAAGGTATTATGCTAGATAGTGGGTTCATGCCTCCTTGTTGCCCGCGCTCGAGTGACAAACGCGCGGGGGGAGGATGTGTTGTTGCTACTAGGGAGAAAACTGTGGTGCTCTTGTCTACGTATGGGAACCACTGCTTACGCTACGTATTGATCTTAATGCATTTGTCTATTGCACACATAGCAATCACTTCATTGCTGCAACTTGATGGTGCAAGAGTGCACTCGTTGGAAAACCCCAAGGCGACGGTATGAATAACACAGAAGCAAGTTTTCCCTCAAGAATAAACCAAGGTTTAATCGACCAGTAGAAGAAAGAAATCACTTCTGAAGGTTGAAGACAACTGATGTTGGCAGAGCGCACTACGAGGCTCAGCAGCAACGTGGAATCTACAAAACACAATCAAAGTACTTTTCCCCAACGAAACAACGAGGTTGTCAATCTCACCGGTTTTAGTCCCCCATGCATCGACGATTCGATGGGGTCGGGCCATGGACTTGCACCGTTTTGGTGACTACCTGGTGCTGTGTGGGCAACAAGTTTGTTTATCTGGCTGGTTCGCCTTCGGACAATGAGAAGGTCGACCTGGTTTCTAAGTCCAGGTGATGGTCCTAAATTTGGCGCAACGTCTGTAGTCTACGAGCGATTGTCTGGGTAGATAGCGCTACGAGATGGATGTGTCATCCAACGTTGTGGCTCACATTGTCTTTGTTGCTGAGTTATGGAAGTCAGGACGTTGGCCCCAGATCCAGAGATGTGTGTTCGTTGATGTGTTAGTCTTGCGTCATGTGGGTGACAAGGCTATAATCTTCTTTTTACCTCATAAACAAAGCACTATGTTGTTTTTGGGCCAAGTTTTCCTTCTATACTAGGTCAAATATATTCTATCTATATAGATTTTAGGAGCGGCATGCCCTCTTCGAGAGGTTTCTCAAAAAAAAAAAAAAAACGAAAAAGGCGACAACTCTCAAACACACTTCATTTCCCTCCACCTTCGGTACAGGCGACCAGGATCGCTACCTCGATCATCACCGATTTGCTTCCCACAACATGTCCGACGAATCTTCAGAGAGGTATAAATGACACCCATATTTTCTCAAGATGTGTACCAAATTTGTTTAGATGCTTAGTTTTCTCGCTTTTGCATTGCTTGGTTTGAATTTGGATTCGTAACCTTCATCGCACGTGAGAATTTTCTACGTGAGCATGTTGGAAGCTGAGTTCCACATAAATAATGTGTCACTAGATTCATTTGATCATGAATTTCGCGAGGATGTGCATACAAAATAAATGGAAGATCAAAGAGGATTGTGAATTGCACGGAAGTTAAGGACATTGTTTTTGGTGAGGGCATGAGGAAGTGTGACACTTACGTGCTTACCGACAATGATCAAACCGGAAAGAAATATTTGCAACGTATGGAGGAAAACTTTTATCGGTTGATGCCAGAACTATCATCTCACTTATTATGATCCCTATCTAGTCGATATGACCTCATCAAACAATCCGTAGCCGACGAAGTGGTTGTTTGGAGCCTGTGAGAAATGCTCCTCCAATTGGTTGCACCATTGACATCGTGTGAATTTAACTTGTCTATGTCATTTCCTCACACTTTTATGAATGTTTCCGCTATAAATGTGCTCAAAATAGTCTTTTACAATTTTTTCAATATAGGATGGCTTTGCACAAGAAAGTTACAAGTAAATGGCCTCCTTCAAAGGATAACCATTTGTCGTTCTTGAGATAAGTACCAACATCTAAAACTACAGACGGTCTATGCTATTATGCAGATCAATCGTGAATACAACCACTTGTGCTCATCCAACATGATGACAATACATAATCCTCAGTAACTTTTGTTATGCTGTCATGTCACTCTTGTGTGATGTTAACCATATGCATGCCGATGTTGTGGTCGATGAAGAGGTGAGCACCATAGCATCTCCGACTCACCAGATTCGAAACAAATCATGTCACTTGACCTATATCGAGCAGCCGAATACAACAAATTTCAAATTCTTTTTGCCTCCTCACAACACGTTACCGAGGAACAAAAAAAGAAGAAGAAAAAAACACCAACAACCAGCAACCCCATTTTAAAATTTTCACATGCGGTGCAGCTCACAACATTGTCATGTTCGTCGATCCTTTCCAGTTTTGGAAAACACAAAGTTTGTCCCTCTTAACAATAGCTTCCGTCACTCCTACATTCACGACTTCTCCTAGAAACACACACACCGCTGGCCTATCCTCTACTTTCGAGCAGCATCATGCCTACTTCTTTGTTGCAATCTATGAGGCTGCGAGCTCAACAAATTATTTCTTCTCTTACTATTAATGAATCCCAACGACATTCCACGCTTGTTGATAGTTACACATTCCCCCCACCTTAAAATATCCATGTCAATATAGCTCGTCGACGCACATGCCTATTCACCAACTGCCACCTCTGGCACCAAGCGCTTCCTACTCCTAGAGCACAATTTATGGGGAAATTCTTCAATCATTACTGTTGTGTACCTCTCGCTATAGCAATGCATATGAATATAGGCGAGCATGAGTAAATCGCACACACTAAGAGTGCAAAGAATTCAAATTGCTACAGGACTATCGATATTACATAGATCACTGATGAATACAAACAAGTGGGCATGTGAAGTATGAAGATAATACATAGTAATGCTAAGTAGTTTTTTCTATCATACCACGTCATTCATGTGCTATGGTAACCAACTGCTTGCCGACGTTGCGCCCAGAGAAGAGCCCTATGAGTGATGTTGGTACCTTCTCGATCCCCTCAGCAACATCCTCAGTGAAGGTAATCTTCCCTTCCTTGAGGTAACCTGCCATCTCCTCCTCGAACTTTCTATAGGTGCCGAAGTAGTCGAGGACCAGGAATCCCTCCATGCGGATGCGCTTGGCAACAAGGCAGAAGAGGTTGGGCGCGCCATCCGGCTTCTCTAGGTTGTACTGCGAGATCATCCCGCACATGGCGATTCGACCGTTCATACGCATGTTGACCAGCACTGCCTCGAGCATGGCTCCTCCCACATTCTCGAAGTAGATGTCGATGCCAAGCGGAAAGCACCTGGGAGGAAGTATCACAACAAATAGGTGACTTTCCATTTTTTATTTAGACATGGCAATTTTGTAGGAAAAAAGATCTCTCAAACCTCTTTAATGCAGTGTTGAGGTCGCCTTCCTTCTTGTAGTTGAAAGCGTCATGGAAGCCAAACTTGGTTTTCAGGAGGTTGACCTAAGGTTACGATAAACAGAAGATAAATTTGCTCATATTTTCACTAGTCAAAGTGGGTTCTAATCCCTTATACTTGGGCACCCATACGCATAATATTAAGCTTAAAAAAATTTCTAGAAGAGAAAGTTGTGAACCTTGTTTGCTTATGGGGTAGGTTTCCTTACTTTAGGAGGTAGGTTCACTCTGCATGGTAATTTTGTGATGAATGTTCACATGCTTTACTGTTTTAGAATCCATAAAGGGCTGACAAGATTCACTCTAATTAGTGAATTGACTTCTTTAGAGTAGGTTGTTGTGGTATGACGGGAAGGAGTTGCTCAAACATAACCTTGCCAATTGGGTTAAGTTTACATTAAAATTTGGGTATCACTAAACCGGGAATTGATGTTGATTTTTTTGTGAATGAAATGATTGAGAGCATGGTTAGCTTTGTAGTCGGATAGTGCTCTGAGCTTCTAATCCATATGTTAAGCGAGAAAACCTTATAAAAGTAGGTAGACCAATTTCAATTTGCAGTGGAGTATAATTTAGGCCAACGTTTAAAAATAATGAGTATTGTCAACCCATTCAACATTCCTGCCCAATAAAAACTCTTGAAAGTGACAGAGAAGAAATGAGTACGAGAAAATACCTTCTCGTCGGAACCAGCACTGCCAACCACATAGCAGCCCGCGATCTTGGCTAGCTGTCCAACAAGCTGCCCAACGGCGCCCGATGCCGCTGACACGAAAACATAGTCGCCTTTCTTAGGCTTTGACACATCAAAAAATCCGGCATATGCAGTGAGTCCAGGCATGCCTGCATTACCAAGGTGCTTGCACAGTTAGCAAATACAAATAATTTTTTTAATACTGTATCAATTGTTAAACATGGCTAGAGGAAACTTGCATATTACATACGATAGAGGTCACCAAGCTTTTTTTTTTGAACATTGGACACCAAGCTTATTCCTTACAATATAATGATCAACTTGATGTCTTATGTTTTTGCTGCATTGATGTATCCAACATTCCAACCATTTTTTTTGTGAAGATTCTCCACGAAGCAGTATGAGTCATATAACTTAGCTTGGATTTCTTAACTAACTATAATTACTTTCTCTGTGGTTCAAAAACTTGGAGAAAATTTATTCATACTTCCATTTAGTAGTTTTAAAATGTAAAAGAAGTCCACTGATTAACATCACCATCAAGATAAGGTGAACAAAATTTGTATGCAACTTAGATAACATTTTTTTGATACATATATGAGTATGAAAAAATAAAGTGAAAATTTGACATTCTAGTTTCTCACACATATAAAAATATAGCAAACACAGAAAATGTAAGTAACACATTACATGTAGAGCTATTACCACCACTCCACATAACTTACTACACAAACTTGGCACAGACAAGCCATGTAACTTTTGTGTTGAATGTGAAGTTATTTATTGTACAATGAAACAAGGCACTTGGCGCCTTGCCACTAGCCGATCCTCACTTGGCCTTGCTGTTTCGATCGGGGAGCGGGACAACTAGGTAAGGTGAGATCAGACTGGGTGAGATGCGGCAAAGTCATGGGAAGGCTCGCAGCGGGTGTGGTCCAATGCAACTCTATAAGCATTGGCATGTAGCGAGGCGCTGGCACTCGGAGATTACCTCAATCCATGGAAGGTATGGTGTCTTCGGATGTGGCGAATGTGGTGCCCGAAATCAGTGAAGGAAGTTAGGGTATTTAGAACTCACTCACTGAAGGAAGGAATGGTTTAAGACCTTGTTTTGTCCATGAGGGTAGAGCCTCTAATGTGGATGCCCATTCTTTAGCGAGGAATGATCTATCCATCTCTCGTGGTCGTCATGTATGTCTCATGGAGCCCTGGGATTTATATTCTGTACACCGTATTTTGAATTTAAATATACCAACTTTCCCCCTTTTTTTTTTCTAAAGTTGGTGGACTGGTTCTTCTAATCATGGCCATTAGTTTGTTTTAATTTCCATGCAAACAAATTCAGAAAGCGTATGAGCACATCTCATATTAGGCATGGTTGTTTTTCATGAATTAAACATGAAATTTTCTTGTTAAAATAAAATTGTACTCACCAAGAACACCCGCGTAGTACGATAGAGGCAGTTCAGGATGATTGATCTTGAAAAGAGATTCTGGATGAGTGATCACACTATATTCTTCACATCCAGTAAGGCCCCAAACAAAATCGCCTTCTTTGAAATCTAGGTGCCCGGATGCTATCACCTTGCTTACTCCAAAAATAGTCAAAACCTAGTGTAATCAAACTCAGTGAGGCAGCAGTAATCCCAAGAATCCAATTGCAGTGATGAAATGAATACAATAGTCTTCTCAGCTTGCCATTTAATAAAATAGAAAGGAAACTAATACTTCATACACAAGTAGAGTAAATTATGGGTCCTAATCCTCTAAACAACACTCCTTTTGACAACATATAGCATGCATAAAGCGATATAAGGTTAAAGGACCAACATCCATTAGTTTTTTTCACCATTTTTACTGATTTTTTACAGGACGTCGTCAAAAGATCAGGAGCTCGGGTAATATAATAAGAAGAAGATAATTGATCCAATTTATGCAAAATAGAATTAAACATATAAACTAAACCCCATCCATGAGGAAAGCAAGGGAGAAACAATGAGAGACAATGCCTCGCAGCCGGGATCCTCGGAAGTGCGAGGGGTTTCCCCGCCGGCTTTCTTAGGGGATGACAAGAGGCAAAGAGATGGATCAGGGGAGCCGACAACTAGGTTGTGGGCCACCTCTCGAGTTGCCCTAGAGGCTAGAGGGATGAAGCGGGACAGACAGTAGAACTGAATGCTACCAACCATTTTACCAAAAGGCTCAAGCTAATGGGAAAAGGAGTTCAAAGCATTTATTCTCAGGTCTGGTTCCCTCGGTCCGGCCTTGAACTAAAGCCTCTTGATTCTACTATTAAGTCGAATTGCATGCTTTAACCAGTTCAACCAAACGACCGATGGAACATGAAAATGTTATATTGGTGTGATCCAAATTCACTTATGCCGATAAAAGACCGAACTTCTGCAAGTTGTTACCGAGTTGGATCCGAATTCTACCATGTTTAGGGTTTGACCCTTTTATAAATATGATGTAAGCCCTCGTTTTGGGACAAGTCGCAAGTTATAAATCCCCGGCGTTTCTAACCGCACCCGTTATAGTGGAGTTCTGCTGGCTGACGCCCGTGGTTTTTTTCTATTTCTCATTGGAAAGGTTTTTACACGTTAAAAATTTCGTGTCCCCGTGTGTCGATCTCTTTGTTCATCGCTTTTTCTTGCTATCGTTTTATAACAGAAAAGAAGGGTAACACATTTATATTTTAACAGGCTAGCTAATGTCTTCGGCTGCCCTTGTTTTTGGCAATTTTTGGTTTTTTACAGAGTGCGACTACCATCGATAAAGCAAGGCATGCTTTTGTACAATGGAATTTAGATGATCAAACAAGTTTGTCCAATTAGTATTATTAGTCGAAAAGCTAAGCATTTGCACGACTTAATTAAGTAGGCAAAACTGATGGACAAATGATTGAATCTTAGGCATGAGAATCTTGCCGGTTTATCGGTTGAGATGGATACATAGTAGTACATCTATTTACAAGCTAGCTATGTGCATATATATAATCAAATTGGAGAGAGTGAGAATCACGTTGGAAAAAGATTTGACACACCATAAGTTTTCTTTGTCGCGGAAAACAGTAGAATAGAAAAAAAAAAAAGAGCTACAAACGGTGGGTGTGAGTATAACGGTACCTCCCCTGGCACGAACTGCTCGATGTAGGCGGCGTCGTTGTGCTCGCTCATCCGGTTGCGCATGTAGGGGTCGCAGGAGACGCAGAGGTTCTTGACCATGACGGAGCCCGAGCCAGGCGGCACGGCCAGGCGCACCGTCCCCGTGACGAGCTCCATGTCATCCTCGGTGGGGAACCCCGTCACGAACCGCTTCAGGATCACGCCCTTGTTGCCCACCTCTGCCATAGCTAGCCCCTCCTTGTTTCAGCGGCAGCGGTGGGCGGCTTTTGTATCGGGTGGCGCGACCATCCGCGTGGACTTTGCCGTGAGCGTATCCCGGTTGATCCGGAGCTGAATGGGACAGAGTGGCTGGTAGCGTGGGGAACGCGCTCGTTTCCCGTCGGCGGCCGTCGGTAGACGAGAATCGCCGATTAGAGGAGTATACTATCGATTGTCATTATCTTAGGGTCGGTGATGATTGAATTTTCTAATTCCAGATTTGGTTGCTGCATGGAGCACGCGCGGCGACCGGCAGCTGTCGTCGAGTCCACTAAGGCTGGTGCCAACCGGGGCGGTAAGGAGGGGCGGGAGGGGCCTTACCGCCCGGTTTGGGGCGAGAGGAGGCGATATGGGAGGCGAGAGGGAGGCGCCGGGCGGTGGCCGGGTCGCCCGGCGACAGGGCGCTACCGCCCGGCTTACCGCCCGCGTTGGCGGGGCGATAGCGGCGGCCCGGGGCGAGAGGGCGGGCGATAGCGGGGCGACACGGTGCCAATGGGGGCGATAGGCCGGGCGATAGTGGAGGCGAGAGTGGAGGAGAGAGAAGTTACAGCCCGTGCACTGGCACCGTGGGGCGAGAGTGAGGTGAGAGTGGGGGTGAGAGTGAGAGTAAAGATGACGTGGCGAGGCGAGAGTGGGGCGGTGCATTGGTACCAGACTTAGAGCAAGTACAATAAAACCATGTAAACGGGCTATAAGGAATTAAATAATATATTTGTGCTTAGTTGGATGAGAGAGAAGAGGAGAGAGAAGAGAAGCGGGCTACAAGATAATAGCCAGCTTTTGCACGTGCTCATAGGCACTTTGTGAGAGTGTAAGGTGGGCCATGTGTTGACAAAATAGTACATACATATAGTATACTATTGTATATGTTGGCTATAAACTGGCTATAAGATGACATGGCAATCACTTATAGCCAGCAGCCGGCTCTATTATTAACCATGCTCTGCGAGTATGCGGCGCATTTTTTCCCCAAGGATAAGTCTCGCAGCCAGGGGCTTTGCTTTCCACACATCACGACACGTGGGCCACTGACCGAGAATAGTAAAGCCTGGATTGTACCTTCGGTGTAGAACCCAAATCATACGCTCTAGCATTCAAGTTTGAAGATAAGGAAAACAATCTCTGTAGTTATGGATGCTGAGAAGAACCCAATCATACGCAACAGTAGGTTGCAACTTCACGTCCACATCTCACGTTCACATTGCTGGGCACTACCGACCTAACAAGTACTACCCGAATGCAAAACATCATTTTTTTTTTTGCTAAATAACGTGTGTCAATTGGTTATCTTGAAAGTTGTCAAACTAGCATGGTGGCCCTCCCAAATGCGAGGGCAACACTGGAAAGTGTCTAAAAATATGTTTTGTTTTATACGTTCTTATATTACTCGTTTAGGATTAACATGCTTCTATAGCCAGTATAAATTTCATGGTATCTAAAAAAATATCAGTGTGCGGGAAACCTCCATTTTTATCTTTAATTTATTGGTGACCGGTTTTCTAAAATCCATAATTTATATACCAGCTACCACATGTAAATTTTCTACTTGACGATAATCGGTTCATAGAACTAAATTCACATGGAAATGGACCATGCCATTTTCGTTACGTTTTACATCGATGATGGGTTAGGAAGCTCAATGTGCCGCAAAGTGAAAAATAATATGTTAGAGCGCGTTAGTAATTCGAAGCGTTAGATGTTCAATTTGTGTTTTTCCGTTGGATTGGTACATGCAACTATTTTTCCGTTGGACCGGCTTGTGATCTTCTATATGGATTTTACACAAGTTGCTTATTACTCATACAACTACACATAAATACGGTTCAGATTACGAGCTAATTCATCATTTACATTTTTTTAGACAATCATGTAACAACCCATTTTTTGGAAGACAGAAAAAACTTGTTTTCAATAACCCAAAAATCAGGGCCAACAAATTTTTTTTGAAATATTTGACTTATGCTTGTGTTTCACTTTTATTTGCTTGTTGTTTGTGTTTGTGTTTGAGTTTGTTAACACCTAACAATAAAACCAATGATCACAACCTACTAAAAACTTAACCCTTGTGATCAAGTCATGACAAGAAAAACTTATCACCTTCTTACCTCACCTTATTTTGGCAAAACCATTTTTGAAAATGATTTAGTTTTAACAACAACCCAAAGGCCAAGCTTTTGAGAAAACAAAAGGTATTTTCCAAAACTATCTGAAATGTATTTTGGAGGTAATCATCTCCTACCTGTTTTTCAACCAAGATTATTTTTCCAAGTATTTCAAAAACCCTATCTCACTTCCTTCTTTGCCATAAACTATAAGTGGGGACTATATTACCCATGTGTTTTATCTCAATTGTATTCTTTTGGAAATGAAAAGATTTTAATTGAACTCCTTCACAAAATCTTCTTGTCATAGTGTGGCTTGATCACTACCTTTCTCTAACACTTAATAAAATACTTTGGTTTGGAATTGAAGAACTCACTTGCTTGATGTGAACTTGTTTAGTCTTGTTATTATTCGCTTATTGTGTGATCTTATTTTATGTTTGCCTTGAAGTGTTTATATCTATTTATTTATGTTTGTGAGATGTTTAAATGAATAAAATCTACAAATAACAAGATCAAGCATCAATATCATATTCTATCCTATTTCCATCTCATCTTGTGTTCTGTTTAACTTCTCTAATTTTGGCCTCATGCCATAATTGAAAAATCTTGATCTTTGAACAATGTACCATCATGGATATCATGGTACATATCTATAAGTCCTATTGATACGGATCAACGTGATCCGAGAGGGTTTTGGCCCAATCTTTCACGGCGATCGAACAACGACAAAAGATAACTTCGGTCGGTGAGCAGATTTGATCTACTCCACGACACGCACAACAGATTCTCACGAATCAGCAAGCAAAACATACGATATGGGTGTCCCCCGACATGGGACGTTTTCTGTATTCTCAATCTCAAATAATTTCAACTCCCCTATTACATGGACGCACCTGGCTTTATATCTTAGCCAACTCAACTTGACTCACAAGTAAACCAACTAGAAAAATAAAGTAACTTTATACGGACCCACTTTTCCTAAACAGAAAATAAAACGATAAACTAAAATTAAAATGACTCTTTTGTAGGTGCGCCATATTGCCACACGTAAAGGTGGACCCCATCCGGACTCCTTCAAACACAGCACACACCACCAATATCTTTTGAACATAGTCACACCTCTTTTGATCTTCTCCTTGCGTGGCAGGAAGATGAACAATAGTCGTTGACGGAGAGCATCAATAGCAGGGAAAAGAATATACCTAACACAGATAGGAGGTCCCGTATCATCCTCCCCCTCTTCAGGCGAAACCGTCCTCGGTTTCAAGTCATCTTCTGCAGAAAAGTCGTCATAAACATGCTGAACATCGACCACATGGACATCAACAGTAGAATTTGCAGAAACAATATGAATTGCAGCAATATTGGCCGCAACTGTAGGGCGAATAGGCTCCAAAATAGGTGCAGCAACGTCGGCCGCCACATTTGCAGCAGCTTTGGCTTCTGTTGTGTTTGCCTCTTCTAGCTCTCTAAACTTTGCATCAGCTTGCTTCTTATTCTGTAATCGTTCATCTCTCCAAGCTGTGTATATGTTGATTTCCATGGATTTCAAATCATACTCCGTTTTACCACGAGTCACAGTGTACCGAGGAGAATTATTTTTCAGAAAGTAAACTGCATTGTGCTCCTTGTTCCACGGTATCCCCAGCATCAAATGACATGAAACCATATGAATTGGAATCACATCGCAACATACATCATAGGACAACGGACCCAGCTGAAAGTGAAAAGATGCTTGATGTGTGATAATAAGATCAATGTTACCTAGATATAGGCAATATGGATGCTGACGCGGCACGGTAAACAACTCAAGCTTCTCCACCATCTCAAGACTCACGGCATTGATGAAACTACTACGGTCAATTGTCAACGCACATGCCGTGTTGTGTACTTTCACACGAGAATGAAATAATTTTTCAGCACACCCTTCTTCTTCTCGCTGAAACCAGTAAGATAACACGTCTTTTTTCTCCATAGTGTAAAGCCAGCAGAAAAATCAGCCCAGAAGTAGCTTCTTCCGTCAGCTTCTAACTGCAGCAAATAGACTAGCTTGTAGCAGGTAGTAGGAGAAACGAGACCCCGTCGTAACTTGGCGACAACGAGAAGTCCTAGATAAAGAGCACCAGCACAGTACACCAAGAATAGAGCCTCGCGATCGTGTCTTGTAGCAGTAAAAATCCCACGTTGAAGTACTAATCAACCACAGCCAGGTTACCTTTTTTATGTGTTGGCTCACGTACCGAGGAAAAGAAGCAGCCACGTACGTTCTACTAGCAAATATGAAACAAAACAATGACCAAACCAATCCTTTACTTTTTTTTTTAATCACTTGAACCGCACCCGATCAGTAACAAATCTGAGTCAATCTCTTGTAGTACGTAACGAAGCTGAACCAATCCACTTCCTTTCCTTTCCTTTTTCTACTTACGCTCCAAGGACAATCCAAGCAGACCCGATCCAAATAACAGAATCAAAAGGTAATTAACCTTCCAATGCCGATTCTTTATTTCATTTGTCTTGTACGTACATCAGGCCGGCCCAATCTCTTGCCTTCCTTGTATGTACGTGACTAGGTAGCTCACGTGAAAACTTTTTTTTTTTCCTCTACTTTCCCAATGGAACAGATTGATTGATTCTTTCCAAACGTAACACACCAGAACTCTATCCGATCGATGTTAGCGATAGGAACAGAGGACCTTCTCGACGCAGCACCTTCCCAGCAGCAGATCAAATAGCAAAACAAAATCCGGTGTCTTGGCAAATTGCCTCCGGCAGCAAACGGGCACACGAAATCACCGGTGTTTTGGCGTAGCGCCTCCGGCAGCAATACTTCCAGCAGCAGATAATTCTCAGCAAGAATACGCCGTGAGAAACCTGACGCTCTGATACCAAGATGATACGGATCAACGTGATCCGAGAGGGTTTTGGCCCAATCTTTCACGGCGATCGAACAACGACAAAAGATAACTTCGGTCGGTGAGCAGATTTGATCTACTCCACGACACGCACAACAGATTCTCACGAATCAGCAAGCAAAACATACGATATGGGTGTCCCCCGACATGGGACGTTTTCTGTATTCTCAATCTCAAATAATTTCAACTCCCCTATTACATGGACGCACCTGGCTTTATATCTTAGCCAACTCAACTTGACTCACAAGTAAACCAACTAGAAAAATAAAGTAACTTTATACGGACCCACTTTTCCTAAACAGAAAATAAAACGATAAACTAAAATTAAAATGACTCTTTTGTAGGTGCGCCATATTGCCACACGTAAAGGTGGACCCCATCCGGACTCCTTCAAACACAGCACACACCACCAATATCTTTTGAACATAGTCACACCTCTTTTGATCTTCTCCTTGCGTGGCAGGAAGATGAACAATAGTCGTTGACGGAGAGCATCAATAGCAGGGAAAAGAATATACCTAACACAGATAGGAGGTCCCGTATCACCTATCCAAGTGTTTAAATTGTATATTGAACCCCTTTATCATGTTCTTCCAAAGCCCTCTTGAGGGCATTCCAAAATGATGATCATATCCATGTTATCATGATGCCTCTTGGCAGTCTTCTTAAAAATCACTCCTCTATATTTTTGAGCTCCATAAACCTCCCATTGCCATATTCATGACTTATAAATCACATCCAGGTGGTCCATTTAATTTTCAATGGCCATTTGATTATTCTTCTCTGAGGGTTTTTGGCCTATTAAATAAACGCCTACTTTTACCCTTTTTCACTTGGCGCCTCAAATATTTTCAAAAGAGTTGTTTATTAAAAATCAATTTTGAGACCTATATTATATACTATCTCATCCCAACTCAAAAATAATTGTTTTAAAAGCTTTTACTATTTATTATATTTCATTTTCCAAAAGGTCAGAAATGGACTTTTAAATATTTTGTGAATAAAAGTATTTCCTAAATTCTTGGAAAAATTAGCCAACATGCCTATAGTCCCGTGAGACTTATTTATACAAAAACATTTGCATGTTATGTTGAAAATTTTGGAGAAAAAATTTAAAAAACGTTTAAGCACTTTTTGAATTTCCAAAATTTTGTGAAACAAATATTTTCAAAAACTTGTGAGGCCACCACCCCTAGGCTCCATTTTTCATCCTCTACCCATGGGACATGATATTTTTCATGGGTTCTATTCAAATTATTGGTGAAAACAATCAAAAACTTTCTCTGGATATTCTGGACATTGTTGAGTTCATGCATGTTCTGGTCACCTCTTTCACCCTCACTCCCTCTCTCTTGCCCTGTGGAAGGGAAGCATACCCCTTAACCTCCTAGACATGGTCTACCTACCCCCTTATCTCTCTATCTGAGCCACCAACTAGTGGACAAGGATGGTGATCACCCCCTCCTTCTCACTCCACCTCCTCTGTCCAAACCAGAAGCAACCCTTGCACCACAAGGCCCCTTATGTATCATGTGAACTTGAAGGGAATATGCACGAGAGGCAATAATAAAATGGTTATTATCTTATTCCTTGTTTATGATGAATGTTTATTTCTCATGCTAGAATTGTATTAACCGGAAACGTTGATACATGTGTGTTTAATAAACAAACAACGGTTCCTAGTAAAGCCTATCTTTTAACTAGCTCGTTGATTAATAGATGATCAAGGTTTCCTGATCATGAACATTGGATGTTGTTAATAACGGGGTCATGTCAGTACAAGAATGATATGATGAACATATACCCAAAGTGAATATAGCAATACGATCAAGTCATTAAGTTTATTTTGTTATATCAAACATACGAAGTAAATCATTTCTTGGACCATGAGATCATGTCAATCACTAATACCGGAAGGGTGCTTTGATGTCATCAAACGTCACACCGTAACAGGGTGACTATAAAGGTGCCGTTAGGTATTCGTAAAGTATTAGTTGAGGATCATGGATCAAGATTGGGATTTTGTCCATCCAAAATGACGGAGAGATATACTCTGGGCCCTCTCGGTGATATCACATCGACACCGCTTGCAAGCACGTGATATGATCACAAGGATGTTATATCATGGGAACGAGAAAAGAGTACTTTTCAGTAACAAGATTGAACAAGGTATGGTTGATACCAATGATCGAGTCTCGGACAAGTAAAATATCGCGAGACAAAGGGAATAGTTCATGACGTTGTTGGTTCATACGATCACGAGAGTCATCGTTGAATATATAGGAGTCATCAAGGATCTCCAGATCCCGCTGTTGATTATTGATCGGAGAGAAGTCTCGATCATGTCTATCTTATTCACGAACCGTAGGGTGACACACTTAAGGTTCGATGACGCGTTTGAGAGGATACTGAATATCAAAGAATATTTTGAGCAGCACCGAAATTGTTTCGGGGAAAATTGAAATAGTTCAAGGGGTTTTTCATCGAATGGTTGTTAATAGAATTAACAAATGATTCGATGTGCTATATGCAAAATTTTGTTAATAGAATTAACAAATTCTGAAATAAAGAAATAAAAATGTTTTATTTATTTATTAAAGAAAAACTCTTGGATTTTCTAAGTGGAGTTTTAAGGGAAAATGAGTGGATGTGAGTGGGGCTTCCACTCACATGAAGAGGGAAGAGGTGGGGGAACCACCATGGCTAGCCGCACCCCCTCTTGGGCTGCCTCCCCTCCCCTATAAAAGGAGGGTGAGAGCTCCTTTTCTCACACACACTTTCCCACCTCAAATTCCTCTCCACCCGCTGCTCCATTTCATGGTTTTCGGCTTGGCGAAGCCCTGACCGTGGGATTCTTCACCACCACCACGCCGTCGTGCTGCTGGAGTTCCGAGGGATCCTCTACATCCGCGCCCCGCTGGATCGAGGGAACAGAGGTCGTCATCAACCATACGTGTGACCGATCACGGAGGCACCGCCAGATTGCGGTGCACATCTTCTCGCTATCGGGATCGGTGTGAGTACGACTACAGAAACAACAAGATTTGATCTCGTAACGCTTTGTGTCTTAAAGGGTATGCATTCTCCTTGACCTTCTCTTTTCCCGTTGCACTTCGTCTCCTAGATTAGATCTTGGCCTTTCGGGTGTCTCTCGCTTAGGAATTTTTTTGTTTTCTATGCAACGCCCCCTTCAGTGGTATCAGAGTCGGATCTATGCGTAGATGTTTTGTACGGGTAGAACACATAGGTGTATGTGGGCGTTGACGATCATGTTATTACCTCCTTGATTATTTTATGATCTTAGTGGCATAGTGGGATGAAGCGGCCTGGACTAACCTTACATGTCCACGTACATGAGACTTGTTCCACAACTGACATGCAACTTGTATTGCATAAGTGGCTTGCGGGTGTCTGTTTCTCCTACTATAGTTAAGATCTAATCTACGAAGGGTTGTTAAAAATGTGTTTATCAACGTTATGGTTGATGTTCGTATGTATGAACGGTTCTATCCTCGAAAGACCTAAGCCACGTAAAATATGCAAAAATAAATTAGAAGCGTCTAACTAGTTTTTGCTGGGCATGTGAATTGATATGGTCAATGTTACAAATTTGATTATGAGATGATCTCTTTTGTAAATTATTGATATACCGGAAGGTATCCATATGATTTTCTTATTATTGATGGACAATCAATGTACCTTGGCACCACGCCGGTGGAATGATGGAGATCATACCATGATGCACATGATGAGATCAAGTGCAAGAAGGACCATATCATACCACGTTATCCTTACATGTGATGTCTGTGATATTAATCCTTTTTATGCATCTTGTTTTGCTTAGATAGCGACGGTAGCATTATAAGATGATACCTCTCACTTAATATCAAGATAATAATGTGTTCTTCCTTAAGTATGCATCTTTAAGAAAGTTCGTCGTTTCGAGACACCACGTGATGATCGGGTGTGACAGACTCAACGTTCGCATACAACGGGTGTTTTCAAGCCTAGCATGTACATACATGGACTTGAAACACACGCAATACTACGGTTCTACTTGGCGAGCCTAGCATGTACAGACATGGCCTCGGAAAACGTAACCGAAAGGTAAAGAATGAGTCATATGGATGATATGATGAACATGTCGATGTTCGCCTTTGAAGCTACATCATCTCACTGATGATCGGTTTTGGTGTAGTGAATTTGGTTCGTGTAATCACTAAAGACGACTAAGAGGGATGTTGTTTTTGAGTGGGAGTTCATGGCATAATTTTGAATTAACTTGAACTTATTTATCATAAACAACCAATCAAAGTGAATTTGCACAAATTGTAGTATTCATTGGCATCCACAAAACTACCTTACACTTAGATTGTTAATTGAGATATAATTGTTATGATCTGGAAAAAAATCATTTAAGATTGGTACCGTATTAGTGAAATTTAAAATTGAGTCCTATTGTAGATTTTCGGTATTTCCTAGCTAGCTCCATATGATTAATGATTGATTGATCTAGAGAGCAACTAATTCATACTTAGAATCCATAGTCATGGTTTCTTCTATATTACTTTATCTTCAAAAGAATGTTTTGTTGATCAAGGTGATTATGAAACTGAAAAGAGTTGTTTTCAGAAACAATCAAGTGAAATATATATTGATATCTAGAAACTTATTTGTGGCAACATGACTGAGTATAATTTAGCGTGACAATGTTTGCTTATATTATCTGAATATATGCAATGATCGAAGACGCTAGGCGTTTGAATATTCCAAGAAGTTGGGCGCTAAAAAATTATCCTCTAAATTCCTTCCTTCGAGCTATAGTAGCTTAATCATAAAATTGTTATGATGAGATGGATTAAAAGTATAGGTAAATTCGTTTATTTTACTTGGAGATTGCTAAGAGTGGAATCTAGAAGAATGCTATTAATATGGTGATATTAGTAGAACAATCAAACTCAAAGTATGACTCAATGGGTGATAGTATATGACTAACACGCCAAACAAAATGAGCTAGTACGACTAGTATTGTTTGATGTTGAATGATTCTTCTGTAAAGGAAAGGCAATATTCAAAATAGAATTACAAAAAGATATATGGCAGAAAAAAAGATAACTGGAAAAGTCCAGCTCAGGAGTATATGCTTGATATACAAGTTATCGATGTATTACTAGTTAACAAAGTATTTTTGGGTATTTTGATACCACATTTGTTGGTATGAGTTGTCATACAAAGAAACACAATGCAAGAAATACAAGTGCCTAAAAGAAACTAGTAATAAATGTGGAATCAATTATGACAAGAACCGTAATAAAGTGTTATTGTGTTCATTGTCGTATCGAACCAAACATTCAAGATTTATTTTAAGAACTTAATAAGTTGTTATTTTGTTCTGGTCTTTTGTGAGAACAAATGAGATTGTTCAGACTATGACCATATTCCATAATTGATGGATATGTTAATATAAATCATGTTGGTAAATTAAACATCTATAAGACTAAATGCTAAACGTTGCAAGACGTAAAAGAGTTTCACTTAAATTGTGACACCACCATTTTAGTTCATATCGGAAAGGAAAACATGAAGGAACTCCATATTGATGGACTTACGGAGTCATTTTGTTTTGAATAAATTGACGCTTGTGAGACCTCTTCCAAAAGATGACTAGAATTCCGTTCTTAGGCCAAAGTAGAATGGACAACTAATTTAGTGGAGATTATACATATTGATGTATATAGTCCATTATGTGTAGTCATGTATGGTGGATTAATTTTCCCTTCATAAAATTCTATCGATGATTTGAGTAGATATGTGAGTATATCTATTTAAAGAGAACAGAGTTTGACATTTTGAATTGGTTCAAATGGTTGTTAATATGAATAAAAATCATTGTAACAAGATAATCAAGTATTTATGATTGGATAATAAAGGATAAAGTTTGAGTTACAAGTTTCGCAAAACATCTGAGAAGTTGCAGAATTTTTCTACAACTTATATTACTCAAATTACCCCACATTAGTTTGGAGTGTCCGAGAGACAAAATCAAACCTTGTTTGACATGGTAAGATAAATAAAAATGCCATTATAATTTTGTAGTTTATACATTAGTGACAACCGTTTTTCACTAAAAATAGCACCATCATGATCCGTTGAAATTGATAACATATAAGATATGGTTTGGGTAGTAACCCGAATTGTCATTTTCTTAAGTTTTGGTATGCATAGCATGTGTAAAATGTTTACAACCAAAATGGGATACATATATGTTTATAAGGTTATCCCAACGAATCCATTGGGTATTTCTCCTATCACCGACCAAAGACAAATGTTGTTTGTCAGAAAGGGTTGATTTCTCGAGAAAATAGTTCTTGTGAAACAAGTGAGTGAGAGGACAGTACAAACTCAACGAGATTAGAGAATCTTCGTTACCATGTCAAGAGTAGCGCAACACTGGAAGTTGTTCCAGGGTTTCCTATTTTGACTAAGTAGAAGACACTACATGTGATTGTAGATACTTCGAATGAGTTTGCGAACTGAACCACAAAAGTCCTAAAACTTTGTACTTAGACCAACTTGTGGTTTAAGAGTAAAGTGTTGTTTTGACAACAAAAGGACCTGGACCTTATAAAGGAAGCAAATGATGGGCCCTGACTTCGTAAAATTGACTATGAGTCATTATATCCGCCATAGTATCCTTGTATGAATATCAAGTATGTGACTTGGTAGTCCTTTCGATAGGCTTGATACCTAACGATAGCAAAAGGGTCTATATAGCGACAAAGACATGTATTTTTACATCCTTTGAAAGTTGTACTTATCAAAAAGTTGTTTTCGACGAAGTTCAAAGAGTTGATTAATACAAGATTTTGATCTTCCGTAGTGATGTTTTAGTCTTTGCGGATAGTTCTAGCAAAAGTTACATATTATGATATGGCAGTTGAATAACAAAACCAACTCTCCTCTCGAGGAAGTTTGATCAAAGATGTGTACTTGACACAGTCTGAAAGATTTGTAAAATTCAAAAGGTTGTAGAAAGGTATGGACACTTCAATGGTTGAAGTGAGCATAACGAAGTTGAAATCTTTACCTTAATGAAGTTATCAAAAGAGTTTGATTTCATCATGAACGATAAAGATGCTTGTAGAGTTACAAGAAATTAAGTGGGAGCGCTATGACATATTTCCAATACTCTATGTAGATGACATATAGTTGATTGGAAAATATGTATTTTAAATTAACATGGTTAAGATTTTCATGTTAATAAAAGGCTTAGAAGATATTGGGCATCGATATCTATAAGAGATGGATTAAAGCGCCTGAGATGATTGAACCCAAATTACATAGATGAAATATTGAAGTAAGTCAATATCGAAATGACAAGGAGTTCTTGTCACATGGAAAATAATTGAGCAAGATTAAAGTGTTTTGACACATGATGAGCATCATTGAAATTGAGATTTCTAAGTCATGTTTCCATGGTATGTACACAACCATATAAGTCCTATGCTATAAAATGTTATAGCAGGATAATTCATATGATGATTAGACAACAGCGGGAGAGATCCTTGTGTCATTTTAGAAATGATAAGGATATGTTTTCCTATGTAGTAATGACAAAATGTTAGCTGTAATATGTTACACTAATAGTCTTGTCATATATTCAAATAAATTTATCTCAATTAAAATACGTGATGAAGGGTAGCACATGTGCCCCCCCTGTGGCCCCCCTCTGGGCCTCTTCGAGACTCCATGGAACCTTTGGGAATGCTAAGACTTCCGGGCTTCGAATTTTCCAATTCCGAGAATATTTCCAGAACAACTTTTCTGAAATTAAAAACAGCAGAAAACAGGAACTGGCTCTATGGCATCTTATCAATAGGTTAGTTCCGGGAAATCGATACAAATGACATAAAGTGTAAGGAAAACATGTAGCATATGGCATGAAAACAACATGGAACATCATAAATTAAGGATACAGTTATGACGTATCAAGACTCAACATAAAAGTAAAAGAAAGACCCTTCACAGAGGGAAGCGGGGATTACTCATGTGAAAGAGATCTTTATTTAATAAAATAGAGGTATTGAAAATATAATTTTGAGACAGGTGTATGTCTATGTCAAGAATGCTATTAGATGACTTATCACATCTTCATGTTTAGTGGTTTCAAGAGCGACTCCCATAGAATAAACATTACGTTCCCCTTTCTCCTTTGTTTGCACAAGCTAAGTTCGTGATTTCTCAAGTCCATAGTGTGAGGAGATTTTGGAAGAAAGTTCCATGCTGGATTTGAAAGAATTTCAAAATTAATATATTGTGACAGATACTACAACAAATGCTAAAGTATATCGTTGTGTTGACAACTGATAGTAAGCGTATTTTGTGTCAAGGAGTTCTTTATTGAAATTGGTGAATTTCCAAGAATGCTGACACTATGAAGCTACATTTTTCACAATGTTAGTAACATTAGTTTAAGCTGAGGATTTAAGGTATCACCGGAACTTGGTGAATTTCCAAGAATGCTAACACTATGAAGCTACATTTCCACAATGTTAGTGACATCGGTTTAAGCTGAGGCATTAAGGTTTCACCAATTGACCATATATATACAAATCCATATCATTAGAGAATGAGTGATGTGTGTAGACACAAAGAACATGCAAATACAATAGGACCTGAACAGTTCATATCTTTTTGATGATGTTTACCACATGCGAAGCATGGTAATAACAATGGAACACCATATGTGTTAAGTGCTTACAGACTAGATTATTGACTCTAGTGCAAGTGGGAGACTGAAGGGAATATGCCCGAGAGGCTATAATAAAATGGTTATTATCTTATTCCTTGTTTATGATGAATGTTTATTTCTCATGCTAGAATTGTATTAACCGGAAGCGTTCATACATGTGTGTTTAATAAACAAACAATGGTTCCTAGTAATTCCTCTCTTTTAACTAGCTCATTGATTAATAGATGATCACGGTTTCCTGGTCATGAACATTGGATGCTGTTAATAACGGGGTCATGTCATTAGAAGAATGATATGATGAACATATACCCAAAGTGAATATAGCAATACGATCAAGTCATTAAGTTTACATTGTTATATCAAACATACGAAGTAAATCATTCCTTAGACCATGAGATCATGTCAATCACTGATACCGGAAGGGTGCTTTGATGACATCAAACGTCACACCGTAACAGGGTGACTATAAAGGTGCCGTTAGGTATTCAGAAAGTATTAGTTGAGGATCATGGATCAAGATTGGGATTTGTCCATCCAAAATGAGGAGAGATATACTCTCGGCCCTCTTGGTGATATCACATCGACACCACTTGCAAGCACATGATATGGTCACAAGGATGTTATATCATGGGAACGAAAAAAGAGTACTTGTCGGTAACGAGATTGAACAAGGTATGGTTGATACCAATGATCGAATCTCGGACAAGTAAAATATCGCGAGACAAAGGGAATAGTTCACGACGTTGTTGGTTCACATGATCACGAGAGTCATCGTTGAATATATAGGAGTCAACACGGATCTCCAGATCCCGCTGTTGATTATTGATCGGAGAGGAGTCTCGATCATGTCTATCTTATTCACGAACCGTAGGGTGACACACTTAAGGTTCGATGACGCGTTTGAGGGGATACGGAATATCGAAGAATATTTTGAGCAGCACCGAAATTGTTTCGGGGAAAATTGTAATAGTTCATGGGTTTTTCATCGAATGGTTGTTAATATAATTAAAAAATGATTCGAGGTGCTATATGCAAAATTTTATTAATAGAATTAACAAATTCTGAAATAAATAAATAAAAATGTTTTATTTATTTATTAAAGAAAAACTCTTGGATTTTCTAAGTGGATTTTAAGGGAAAATGAGTGGATGTGAGTGGGGCTTCCACTCACATGAAGAGGGAAGAGGTGGGGGCACCACCATGGCTGGCCGCATCCCCTCTTGGGCTGCCTCCCCCTCCCCTATAAAAGGAGGGTGAGAGCTCCTCTTCTCACACACACTTTCCCACCTCAAATTCCTCTCCACCTGCTGCTCCATTTCATGGTTTCCGGCTTGGCGAAGCCCTGACCGTGGGATTCTTCGCCACCACCACGCCGTCGTGCTGCTGGAGTTCCGAGGGATCCTCTACTTCCACGCCCCGCTGGATCGAGGGAGCGGATGTCGTCATCAACCATACGTGTGACCGGTCACGGAGGCACCGCCGGATTGCGGTGCACATCTTCTCGCTATCGGGATCGGTGTGAGTACGACTACGCCAATAACGATATTTGATCTCGTAAGCTTTGTGTCTTCGAGGGTATCTGTTCTCCTTGACCTTCTCTTTGCCCGTTGCACTTCGTCTCCTAGATTAGATCTTGGCCTTTCGGGTGTCTCTCGCGTAGGAATTGTTTTGTTTTCTATGCAACGACCCCTTCAGAACTCCCTAGCAGGCCCCCTCTCTCAACTTGTCCTCTTCCTCCTACCCGTGCACTGGCTATGGTAGCCAGGACGCGCTCGCCATGTCCCTCGCGTTCCGACACTTGGGATGCATGCACGTGCCCATGGCCTCGTCAACCAGCTCCACGAGCTCTCCAGGAACACACCCATGGCCCTCACTTGTCTCCTCTCGCCCTCCCTCCTCCTCTATTCGCCGATGAACACCCGCGGGTGCGAGTTGTGAACTTCCGTTTCTGCCTGCCTCCAATCCTCCTCTATTCCTCTATCAGCTCCTGGAGGACAACACACTGATACGTCTCCAACGTATCTATAATTTCTAATGTTACATGATGATATTATGCCAATTGCTACATGTTTTCTCCCTTCTTTATAGCATTTTTACACGTTTTTTGGACTAACCTATTGACAAGATGCCACAGAGCCAATTTTGCTGTTTTCTGCTGTTTTTAGTTTCAGAAAAGTTGTTCTGGAAATATTCTCGAAATTGGAAAATTCGAAGCGCGGAAGTCTTAGAAGTCCCGGAGGGTTCAGGAAGTCCCAAAGAGCCCCGGAGGGGGGCCACAGGGTGGCCACATCATGAGGTGGCGCGGGTCCCCCTAGCCGCGCCACCTGGTGGTGTGGGCCCCCTGGCCACCCCCTGGCATCGCCCTTTCGCCCATATATACCCCCCGAGGCATAAACCCTAGAGGAATCGACCTTTACACAAAATACATCCGTAACTCCGTCGCTACCGCTGACAAGTTTCAGGGGACATATCTCTATTCTGGCACCCTGGCGGGACGGGGAAGTGCCCCCGGAATCCATCTCCATCGACTCCACCGCCATCTCCATCGCTGTTGCTGTCTCCTTTGATGAGGAGGGAGTAGTTCTCCCACGGGGCCGAGGGCTCTACCGGTAGCTATGTGTTTCATGTCTCTCTCCCATGGTGTGATCTATATGTGATCGTGAGGTTTGTAATCTAGTTGAATTCGTAGATATTATTCTTCATCTATTATGCTACTCAAGTGGTTTTTGTTATGAGATCTCCGTAAACACTTTGATCACGGTCTAAAGGTGACAGTGTGTGCACCATGTGGTTTAGCATTATATTTATATTTTGTGTTGGATAACCCTATGAAATTGTGGTGTTTGCGTGGAACCATCTGGGTCCCATGGTGATAGCGTGGGGGTTACTTAGTTGGGAAAGTGCTTACTCTTAGGAGTGTTGTTAAAGCCCTACGCATGGATTGGTGTTGTTATTTGACCGGAGAGTGGTTTGGAGTAGCATAGTGAAGAGATGGTATCAATTATGTTTTCATTGTTGAGAGTGTCCACTAGCAAAACTAGGATCCCTAGGCCTTGTTTCCAAGCATTGAAACACCGTATTCCGCCTGTTCTGCTACATGTTTGCTTGCTACCATATTTATTTAAGATTGTTATTATTACTTATAACCATCCATATTACTCGCATTTCACTATCTCTTCGCCGAACTAGTGCACCTATATACCTGACAAGTATATTGGGTGTGTTGGGGACACAAGAGACTTCTTGTATCTTAATTGCAGGGTTGCTTGAGAGGGATATCTTTGACCTCTACCTCCCTGAGTTTGATAAACCTTGGGTGATCCACTTAAGGGAAACTTGCTGCTGTTCTACAAACCTCTGCACTTGGAGGCCAAATACTGTCTACAAGCATAGAAGCGTGCGTAGACATCAAGCTCTTTTCTGGCGCCGTTGCCTGGGAGGTAAGGTAAAAGGTACTCACATCCTCGGGTGTGAGTGCTCGAAGTTATTTCCTTTCGATTATGCAATTATATCTTTTTGTTTCTTGTTTTCACTAGTTAGGCTTATTTTTGCTTGTTCCTTGTTTTTATTTTTACTAGTTAGTCTTAATGAAAAACAACAAATATATGAGAGAGCTTTATAATCTTTATCTTGAGTTAGGACATGAAGTGTTTGAAGAGAAAATTAAAAAAACCTATGGAGCTTTATTTGCATGCTAGTAGCAATGTTATTAGTATGAACTATTTGAACACCATTATATTGCTAATGTTATGGAAACGTCTAAGCTTGGGGAAGTTGGTTTTGATGAATATGATATTTTTAGTCCCCCAAGTTTTGAGGAGGAAATTTTCTTTGATGATACTTTTCCCCCAATATATGATGATTATAATGATTGTGGTATTCTAGTTCCACCTACTATGAATGATAAATTTTATTGTGATCACGATATGCCTTCTATATATGATGTTTACAATGATGAACATGCTATTTTCAGTCCACCTACTATTGAGGGGAAAATTAATTATGATTACGATATGCCTCCTAAATTTCATGTTTACGGTGATGAGAATAATAATGATAGCTATTTTGTTGAATTTTCTCCCACTACTATTAATGAGAATGACTATGCTTATGTGGAGAGTATTAATTCTTTTATGCATGTGGATCATGATAAGAATGTTTCTTATGATAGTTATATTGTTAATTTTATTCATGATGCTACTGAAAGTTATTATGAGAGAGGGAAACATGGTTTTATGTATCTCAATAATATTAAGTTCCCCCTCTTTATGTTGAAATTTTTAAAGTTGCACTTGTTTTGCTTTCCTATGCTAGCCACTTTGTGCTTTATTGACTTGTTATTTTACAAGATTATTTTTCATAAGAAGTGGGTTAGACTTAAATTTGTTTTAAATTTTCTTATTGATGCTCTCTTTTTATTCAATTCGTATTTCTCACGTGAGAATCTTCTCAAATTATCATGCCTAGCTGAAAGGCATTAAAAGAAAAGCGCTTCCTGGAGACAACCCGTTTTATTTCTCCGTTTTCAACCCGTTTTCCGTCGGTTATTTTTGTTTTCTTTGCACCTGGGTGTTGTCTATTTCCTTAGCAACCCTTCTATATCTTTTCTTTTGTGTCTTTGTTGAGACAAGTAAATCCTCTAGTGGAAAGTTGAGACTATATTTTGGATTTCTGCGCAGGAAACAGATTTCTGCTCTACACTATTAAATTCGTATAAAATCACAGAAAATTCAAAATAACCTAAGTTTTTTTTGTGCGTAATCCTGGGCTATATACGCAACTTTTCTTAGTTTAACACTTATTGATTTGAGCAACAGAAGATTTTCGAAAAGAATCATCTTTACCTGCTGTCCTGTTTTGAAAGATTTCTACCAATAATTGCATTTGCATCTTAATCTTTTTATTTTGGTGTTCTTTTGATAAAAAGAGTTTTAAAATAAGTTGTGGCAGTAGGTAATGTGATTATGAGTGTTAGGCTTGTGTTGAAACAGAACCATGTGAATTTATTATTTCGATTGCACTAACGTTGCTAACGAAGAATGTGAGAAGTTTGGTGTGAAGGAAGTTTTCAAGGGTGAAGAGAAGAGGATGATATGATGTGATCAATAAGAGTGAAAATACTAAGATTGGGGATGCCCCGGTAGTACATCCTAGAAAATGCCAAGAAGACTCAAGCGTCTAAGCTTGGGGATGCCTAAGGCATCCCCTTCTTCATCGACAAATTATCAGGTCACTTCTAGTGAAACTATATTTTTATTCGGTCACATCTTATGTGCTTTACTTGGAGCGTCTTTTATTTTTTCTCTCAGTTTGTTTAGTTTTATTTGCTGTATTTTATGGTTGGATCTTATCATACTTGTGTGGGAGAGAGACACGCTCCGTTTCCACTGCTTAGAACACTCTAGTTTTCATTCTTATTGTTCTGTGAGTGTTCACTTTTTGCTAGTACTACGTTTAGCCTTTGTTTTCATGCATCTCTTATTCAGAGCTGTTAGTTTTAGTAGTGTTATGTGAGTACTCTCATGTTTGCTTGCTGTAGCATGTAGAGAATTTTTGTTAAAGCATGTCTTGTATGGTGCTTGTTGGGAAGAAACTGCTGTTTGAAGTAGAATTTTATAACAGTGCACGTAGAAGCTTGTATAGACTGTGGCTAGAACTTTTTCATGCCATGCTAGATGTTATTTTAGTTTTAAAGCATTGTGGTTTTTGAGTAGCATGAATATCCTCAAATAGCTGAGAGTGTTTAATGTGCCATTGAAATATTCATGAGTTTTTCTTGTCATAGTGAAGCATACATTTATGGTATTCGCTTTTGAATGTTTAATTTGGTTGACTTGGCGCATGATCACACCATGTTTATGACTATGAACCAGTCACAAATAGCCTCCATGTCCATTTAGTTTTTGAACTTGTGATACCACTTATGCTTTGATTAATGATGTTTATGTCGCTATGCATGATTATGGCTCTTATGCTCTCTTGATTTGTCGCTCCCAGTCTTTTGCTAGCCTCCACCTGTACTGAGTATGAGATCTACTCGTGCATCCAACTCCCTAAAACCAAGTTTTCCCATTGTGTCAACCATACCTACCTACATGTGGTATTTAACTTCCACTCCAAAGTAAATTGCTCATGTGCTACCTTTAAAACCTTCAAAATTACTCCTGCTTTGTGTTCCTGTTTTTGCTCATGAGGACGCAAATAGAGAATCTTTATCTCACTTGTTGATTGGATTTCACAATCAGGACTAGTGGCTTCATCCGCTTATCCAATTGATACAAGAGTTGGCAGCGGGGTGCCTAGCCCCAAATTAATGCAAACAAATTCTCTTCACTATTTTTGCCCGTGATTTATCAGTCAAAACATAATTGTGTAAACAAAAGAGAAAGAGGGATGACCTTTTGCCGCTCTTGTGAAATCTAGTTGGCTTGTGACGTACTGTATTTTCTGTTCACCATTCGTTGACACTAGCATACACCTTTCTAACAAAAAAATGTTTTTAATACCTCTGTTTAATAAAATAAAAGCTCTAGCACATGAGTGATCCATGCTTCCCTCTGCGAAGGGCCTTTCTTTTACTGCTGAGTCTCCATATTCTAACTTTATGCATAGTTGAGAGAGCATTTTTTCCATTCTGAGTTTTATGCGCATTTGTCCCATAAACATCATTAATTGATACACGATGTGCTATTTGTTTGTTCTCAAATTATTTGCTCTAGTCTTCCTCATGAACTTTGAAGGTGTCCTGGCATTTATGTTTTGCCCCACTCTTAAGGACTAGCAAAATACCACTTTGACATGCTTTCTCTATACTTTAAACAAACGTATATCTTTCTTTGCATTGTTATTCATGATCTTTTATTTGAGATACTCCTCATGATTCAAAGTGATTGCTATGATTTATTATTAAAGTTCTATTTATTATGTTTGTGTTTAAAGTTCTATGATCTCAGCTTACATATGCTTTTACATTTTTATGATCAAGTTTATGTTAGTAGCATGTCACCTAAGAAATTATTGTGTTTTATCGTTTACCTACTCGAGGACGAGTAGGAACTAAGCTTGGGGATGCTTGATACGTCGCCAATGTATCTATAATTTCTGATGTTCCATGATGATATTATGCCAATTGCTACATGTTTTCTCCCTTCTTTATAGCATTTTACACGTTTTCCGGACTAACCTATTGACAAGATGACACAGAGCCAGTTCCCTGTTTCGTTTGCTGTTTTTAGTTTCAAAAAAGTTGTTCTAAAAAATATTCTCGGAATTGGAATATTTAAAGCCCGGAAGTCTTAGAAATCCCGAAGGGCCCAGGAAGTCCCGAAGAGCTCCGGAGGGGGGCCACAGGGTGGCCACACCATGGGGTGGCGCGGGTCCTCCTGGCTGCGCCACCTGGTGGTGTGGGCCGCCTGGCCACCCCGGCATCAACCTTTCGCCCATATATACCCCCTGAGGCATAAACCCTAGAGGAATCGACCTTTTCCACAAAATACATCCGTAGCTCCGCCGCCACCGCCGACAAGTTCCGGGGGACAGGTCTCTATTATGGCACCCTACCGAGACGGGGAAGTGCCCCCGGAAGTCATCTCCATCGACTCCACCGCAATCTCCATCGCCGTTGCTGTCTCCTATGATGAGAAGGGAGTATTTCTCCCCCGGGGTTGAGGGCTCTACCGGTAGCTATGTGTTTCATCTCTCTCTCCCATAGTGTGATCTATATGTGACCGTGAGGTTTGTAATCTAGTTGAATTCATAGATATTATTCTTCATCTATCATGCTACTCAAGTGGTTTTTTTATGAGATCTCCGTAAACACTTTGATCACGGTGTAAAGGTGACAATGTGTGCACTGTGTGGTTTTAGCATTATATTTATATTTTGTGTTGGATAACCTTATGAAATTGTGGTGTTTGCGTGGAACCATCTAGGTCCCATGGTGATAGCGTGGGGGTTACTTAGTTGGGAAAGTGCTTACTCTGGGGAGTGCTGTTAAAGCCCTACGCATGGATTGGTGTTGTTATTCGATCGGAGAGTGCTTTGGAGTAGCATAGTGAAGAGATGGTATTTATTAGTTCAATTATGTTTTAATTGTTGAGAGTGTCCACTAGTGAAAGTAGGATCCCTAGGCCTTGTTTCCAAGCATTGAAACACCGTTTTCCGCCTGTTCTGCTACATGTTTGCTTGCTGCCATATTTATTTCAGATTGGTATTATTACTTATAACCATCCATATTACTCGCATTTCACTATCTCTTTGCCGAACTAGTGCACCGATATATCTGACAAGTATATTGGGTGTGTTGGGGACACAAGAGACTTCTTGTATCTTACTTACAGGGTTGCTTGAGAGGGATATCTTTGACCTCTACCTCCCTGAGTTCGATAAACCTTGGGTGATCCACTTAAGGGAAACTTGCTGCTGTTCTACAAACCTTTGCACTTGGAGGCCCAACACTGTCTACAAGAATAGAAGTGTGCGTAGACATCAAGCACCTCCGTGAGCCTCCCCATTGTGCTCTACTGCCTCAGTGTGCTCGAGGAAAGCGAACCCGTGGCCGCCATGGACGCACCACGGAGCTCCATTGAAAACTTCCTCTCCAAGCTTCTTCCAAGCTCCCCACCAGGCATGCCTGAATCCAGCTCCTTCCATTCGAAGACAGGATGAGAAATCACCCTCTAATTCTTCTGTGTTTGCCGGAATCCGAAGCAGCTCACCGCCGGCAACCTCCACCGCTCATCCTCGATGTAAACCATCTCCTCCCCTCCCGCTTCCTCCACTGATTTCCCCCCGTGTCTACACTGACCATGCGCCTCTCAGTTTCATGGTTTCATCCTTGCAGGGAAGCCGACCTCTGCGACTTTAGCCACCCGCCGCGGGACTCGACGCGCGGACGTCTCCTCAGAACCCCGACAATCATGGGCGAGCATGCTGAGTTCGTGCCGTCGCGCTGAGCCCGTGGATCCCTTTTTCTCTCCCGGGCGTAATACTTGAACCTCACTGGAGTTCCCTCCGGTAACCACCAGGCCGCCGTATCCGCCATTGTCCCGCTCGGTTTTGGTTGTCGCCAGCGCCTCTGTCACGAGCTGTCGGATTCTGATCCAAGGGCTCCTACCCCTTCACTTGGGGCATGTCACCGACGGGCAAGCCTAGCCACGGCAGATCATTCATGTTTGAATTCTTCCCGCACGGGAGAAACGCTGCTGGGCCAGCCCAGCGCTACCCGGCCCAGTTCCACAGCAGATCTGGCATGTTTCTTTTTCCACAGGTTGTTTCTTTTCGTTTTCCTGCAGATCCAGTTCTGGTGTTACGCTTTAATTCAGAATGAAAATGAAAATAAGTAAAACTTGCCAAACAAAAAATACCAGTGGTATACCTACATTTTCTTAACCACCTCCAACTTGCACATATATGTTTTGTACTGTATTTTAGGAGAAACTGAGTAAATGCGAGAACTACTTATTTTCACCATTTAAATCATAACTTGAGTTTTAAGTGTACAAATCTTTCAAACTACATTTTTTTGAGTATCTCTTGTTGATATCTATCTGTGGAAGTTGACCTTGTGTTAACTTGAGTTTCTGTTTGTCAATGCCATGCATGTTTGTATTAGGACCAGAGAGCACTTCTGTGATTTATTTAATTTTATTGGTGATGAATTTTGAAGTGAATCAAATTTTGTTGGTTTGTGAGTGACTAGGAGCACCTAATACTAGGATTTCTTGATTTTAGGAGTTACAGAATAGACTTGGTGAATTATTTAGTGTTTAGCCATTTCTGCCTTTTAATATTATGCCTTTATTAATTGAGGTGTGGTGTTCTTATTGTTGTGAATGTGATTCCTAGAATGCGTAGGGTGGTAATCCATCATTGATATGTGCTTTGTGTGTGTCACTTGCATGTTAAGAAATTGTGTGTGAAAGCCATGCTTGTTATAGTTTAATTCTCATAGGGTTGTTTTCCCTAGTAAATAGAGATTAATATTTGATATCTCCTTTTTATTTTGATGACTTGAGTAAATGATTTAGTATTGTTTTTCATAGCTTAGCTACTGATATTGTGGCATGTTGTACTTGCTTGCATGATTTAATGAGCTCTAGATCATGTTGAAATGCAATGTTAGTTTTAGGTGTTTTCTACCATATTTGTTTTTTTTTGCATGCTTAATTTTTGATAAATTGTTTAGGTTGTTATTTTTATATTACTAGCATGCCTAGGTGTTGTTTTATCTGTTATATGTATGCTACGTTATGAATATAGCATCTTAGAATAAGTCTTGTTTGGTGTTCTATTATGGTTATGCATGTATACATGTCTAAATAGCCCTTTTTCCATGTCTAGTTTTAGTAATTGTTTTGCTCCATGATTATTTTCATGCTTTGAGTGATTCCATGACATTTTTAGTATAGATGTGTTTCTGTTATGAAGTTGCTTAGCCTGTGGTTATATTAATTATCCATGTGTAGGGAAGCATATGTTACTCTGGGCTTGTAGTATTGCTTGTTATTATTTTCATGTGCATGTGTAGTTGTTTCTAGTTTGTTTTCTTGTTATTTTGTTCATCCTCATGAATGCCAGAGAGTCGTTTAACATTATTTGGGAAAGATATGAGAGTGGCACACCGACTGAACTTATTCCAATTTGGTCGAGGTTTAGTAGAATCATCTCTAGTATTATTCCCATGTGTTGTCTGTGCATGTTTTGCTTGTTGGTGTGTACTCTAGTAATATTGTTTTTTAGTGTATTTGTTTGATGAAGTTCTTGTTGTATGTTACTTTCTTATCAAGTGCTTGCATTTGTTTGGTTCTTATTGGGTGTTTTCCTTTTTATTTTACGACGTTGGGTAACGAAGACGGTATTATTCCCGAAGAGGTTTTTATTGCGGCTCTTGTTTATTTCAAGAGCAAGACCAAGACTAGTGCCAAGGAAGCCATTCTAAATGCTTGCTTGTTATTTACTTATCATTATCTGTCATGCATGTTTTTTACTTCTGAAGTTTTACAAAATTTTGATTCAAAAACTACTTTCTTAAGTGGACTATACCACTATCTATTTTATGTATCTAATATGCTATATCCACTATATAATCTTGGTGTTACCCAGACCTTTAGGCATTTTAGTATCATCACTTCATCTACTTAAGTCCCTTAGTGGAAATTTTTAACTTGATGTTTTTGGAAAACAAAAGCTTTGGAAAAACCCCGAGGAAAGGTGGACCTTGTCCGAGGGAGGTTTGTGAAGGAGGAAATGTTTTCAACTTGTTTTCCAAAAATGACACATAACCTAGTCTTCGCCGGACAACCAAGCCGTACCGCCACATTATCTCAATATGGGAACAGGGTCTAACTAAAAGCTTGTCGGTGTTAGTCCGTGTCTACCTCAACGTGCTATAGAGGTTAGAGTCCCCTGAACCGAATTGTAGCCAAAAAGGAAAGCATGGGACATTTAGAGTGCGGGATTAAATTCACCACTGGTTCCAACAGTTGTGTCTCCTGTCATGGCGGCGTGTTGTCAGGGGAAGCTGGATCGATACGGATGACTCACTCGGTGCCGGGGAGAACAAACCCAGTTGAAGAGGTAGTCATTTACTAGCACTTGCATAGTGGATAGTTAGGAACAGTTATCTGATATTTTGCATACTATCTCGGACAGTCCGTGGTTGTTCACGACGGATGTACTGGATCTTGTGGATTGTGTACACCTCTGCAGAGTAAAACTATTCAGAATAGCCACGTCCTCATATATGGACAGTTGAATGGCCATGTATCTAGCATTGTGTCAATGTTTCGAAAAGCTTGAAAAGTGTTTTCAGTATTGTGCCTGGGAGGTACTCGGAAAGGGAAATGATTGTACCTTTGAGGTAATGGAAGATGGTGATCTTGAAGATGTGATCTTCCAAGAAGTTTTGCAAAGAAAAACTTTCTTTTCCTTAGAAATGCTTTATCAAAACCTTGTGGATATGTGATATCCACTGTCGTGGTGGCGTCACGGCAGATGCCATAGGATGGCTAAAGATGTGGGGACGATGGACGCTGGAGGTATTCGGGGAGGGATCACGCGACGAGTAGACGCGTGAGGTAAGAATAACACACAGCAAACAACACGATCTACCCAGGTTCAGGGCCCTCGTGAGGAGGTAAAACCCCTACTCCTGCCTCTCTGTATGTATTATGATGTTTCTCCGAGTAGCCACAGTACAAATGATATCTCTACCGAGTAGCCTCTCGCTCCTCTCCGGGTAGAGCTAGGTCAAGAACTTAGGGTTTCTAGGATGAGAGCGTTGTCTCCAATGAAGGCGTGCCTCGCGCAGGAGGCGGCTGGGCACCTTATATACACGATGCCCAGCCGGATACGTCCAAATACGAACAAGTGTCGACATAGTGTGCACACCGTCCTTCTTCCGGGTTCCCGCTGACAGCTTTGGCTCCCAGCCTTGGCTTCATCCGGAAAGTCGTTGGGCAGAACTAGGGAACAGACGGCTAACACTGTACCTAGGCACAGAGTAGGCCCCCCATATCCTGCCACAGCATGCTCCCATGCTGTCACTGTCAGGCACGTCGTCCCCAAATGAACAGTAGTTCGCATGCTGCCAAGTACGGACCCAGGATACGCGGGATCCTGTGTCAGAACGGCTCCTTTGACTTTCTGGCCGAGTAGGTTCCCGCCAATTGTTCCCGCCAATTGTACTCGGGTCAACCTTCTACTCGAAAGGATAGGACTTGCTTGATTTCTCCTTCTGGTCATCTTGAGGTGAGACCGAGTAGCAGTCGACCGGGTAGCGAGTACCAGGTAGTCGGCTACTCGACCAAACCTCTCTTCTGTAAGCTGCCTTTACCACTTGTCTTTACCCTACTCGGGGGTAACCCCCCGACAGCAGTCCCCGAAGCTGGTTGAGTCTTGCGAACTTGTTCACCAGGCTCATCTAGCTTAAAACCAATCTTTGCATCTCAGCCCTTGAACCTCAAGATGCCGAGTAGAACCTCCGAGTAGCTATCTGGAAAGTACCTTGAGTTTTCTCTCTTCCGAGTATCACTTGCTTTCTACTCCGTAACCGAGTAAAAAGACTTATGGAAAGTACCTTGGGTTTCCTCTCTTCCAAGTATCACTTGCTTTCTACTCTGTAACCGAGTAAAAAGACTTAGAGAATTTTCTGGAATCGAGCCGTTGCGGCACAGAGCACGATCCAGCCCTTCCCGCAGCAACTGCCCACGTGTCAAGCATCCACGACCTTGTCGTTTCGTTGCCCAGGACACGACCTGCCACGCGTCCAGTTTTCACGCAGTGGGCCCACCGGCCGTCATGTCCCATCAAGTGCAGTTATAGGCCACGATTCGGTGGTGGGATCCAATGCGGCCGTTACGCGCGCAACCTGCGCTTGTGTGCGTTTCTAACCGGCCACAGGATCCACCACACGCCACAATCGATCCCACTCCCACGACGGTAACGGTAAATCCGCGGAGGAGATATAAATACCTCCCCGGTAACTTCCTTTTCCCCTTCCTCGCATTATTCCTCCTTCGTCTCCTGCGCTTCTCCGCCACCGTGCTCTCCGCCGCCGCGCAAGCTCTCGCGCCGCCGCGAACTCAATCCCTCCACCAAATCCTTCAACACCTCTCACTCCTTCCACCCGCAGCGATGGCCAAGGCTGGCTGGGCCGGTTCCTCCGTCACGGCTGAAGACTGCGCCTGGCTCGTCAACACCCGGCGGGTTCCTCCCGGCGTGGAGTGCCGGGCGCCAGGCAGCGAGCTCGTGCCCACTCCGCGGGAGGGAGAGCAGGTGGTCTTCATGTCGCACTTCGAGCGCGGCTTTGGACTGCCCGCCTCCGACTTCCTGCGGAACTTCCTCAACCACTTCGGCATCCAGATGCACCACCTTCCCCCCAACGCCGTCGTCTTCCTCGCCTACCACGCCGTGGTCTGCGAGGCCTTCCTCGGCGTCCGGCCCACGTGGGAGACGTGGCTCAGGTATTTCCATCTGCGCCAACAATCCACCGGGAAGAAGGACTCCGCGGGCGGCGCCCGCGCCACGGACACCGGCTGCGCCATGATGGTGCAGCGGTCCGGGACACACCACCCCCGCATCAAGGGGCTGGACTCCGTCAAGCTCTGGCAGAAGACGTTCCTCTACGTCAAGAACGTTGCCGCCGCGGAAGGAGCCCGAGTAGATGACCGCATCAACCTGCCGGTTTGGAGCAACCGCGCTCCGATTGGGCTGTACTGGAAAGACAAGCCCGTCAACGACGACGACGCCATCGAGATGGAGGATCGACTCGGCTGGCTGAAGGCGCAAGGCCTCAAGAACGACGATCCAGTGGCGTGCTGGATCCAGCGCCGAGTGCTGCCCTTGCAGGAGCGCAGCCATCTCATGTGTTACATGGGAGGCCCCCGCGACTGCACCAGGACCACCACCATCGAGATCGACAACATCGATGTTCCCCTGCACGCCAGGAACATCCTGACGACAAGCCTTGGCGACCACTGGCAGTACGGGTTCGTCCCGTACAGCCTTACCAAGCCGATTGAGCGGGTACGCCTTTCTTTCTCTGCATTACTTTCCGACTAGATAAATCCTCCTCTCGCCGCAAGTAGCGATCGTCTACTGCACCGAGTAGGGTACTTAGCCGGGTTGCGTAGGCTTAATGTGCTTCGTGCTTGCACGCCTTGCCGGGTAGCCTATTCGAGAACAACTCCTAGGCTTGATGTGCTTTAGACCTGCACGCCCTTCCGAGTAATACCCTCCCGCAAACATGCTTAGGCTTAGTATGCTTTGTGCTTGCACGCCTATCCGGGTAGAATGCTTAGTACACTGCCTAGGCTTTGTGTGCTTTGTACCTGCACGCCTATCCGAGTAGAATTCCTTCCTGGTACTCGGCCAGTCTGTGATCTTTTTCTGGTTTTCAGGTTCTTACGCGCCAGCTCATCGAGAGCTACGATGTTTTCGAGAGCAACTGGTCTGCTGATCGTGAGGAGGACGATGTGCCTTCTCACGATGCCGCGGAGCAGTCCAACCCTTCTCGCTCCCCCGTTGCTGACAAGCGCGACGCTCTCCGCACCTGGTCCGATGAGGATTTTGATGGTAAGTACACTTTTGCTCTGTTTGCTTCCGAGAAGGACCAATCCCTTGTTTGCTGTTTCTGATTCCTTCCCCTTTCTCTTGGGTTCTCAGATGAGGGTGCCGCGGAGAAGGATGACGAGGACGAAGGCGAGAACGAGGGCGTTGCGCCCCTAGCCGCCAAGCCTCTGTCCGTCGCCGCTCCTGAGACCCGCAAACGGACCGGTAGTGGGGCACCAGCACCTCCTGCCAAGAGGAAGAAGCCCACCGAGAAGAAGGTGGTAGTGAAGAGGTCCAGGCGAGAGCTCAAGTCCACCACCGCGTAAGCCCTCTTCCCGGTCGCTTCCCTTCTCACGCTGTGCTATTCTCCCGAATCCCTTCTAATTTCCGATTTCTTCCCTCTCTACAGACCTCCCATGAATGCGGACGCAGCTCTCGCGTCCAGCCAAGCTAAGGAACCTCCAGTACCTCTCATGAACCTTGATGATGAAGAGGACCACACCGCCAACGCTGCTGCCGCCGATCCACAGACCACGGATGCTCAAGGAGCAGCGGCCGAACCAGCAGCACAGGACGCTACTGTCCGCCAAGAGAGACCCCCTTCTCCTCCGGCTAGCAATGCCGAGGAGAACCAGGACCAAGAGATGCAAGACAACACCGCCGAGGAGCGGCCAGAAGCAGAGCAAGAGCAGCCAACCACAGGGGCTGCTGCACAAGATAATCTTGCTACTGAGCAGCGAGTGGAAGCCACCACCGCCATGGACGCCACCCCAACCGATGCCAATCCATTGAGCGGCGTGCCGCCAGGTGACGCACCGAGCAGCTCCCTGCCAGGAGCTGCACAGGGCGATGGATCTGCGGCGCCACCCACCGCACAAGGCCCTACACCGCCCAGCTCCTCCTCGTCTCCGCAAACCAAGGATGCACCTAGCTCCCCTGCCGGGCGAGTAACCAGGCAGCAAGCCGCCCTGGATGCTCTGAGGAGTGAGGTCGACAGAAGGGCAGCCGAGAAAGAAGCTGCGGAGAAGGCCAAGGCGGAGAAAGAAGCCGCTAAGAAGGCCAAGGCCGAGAAGGAAGCCGCCGAGAAGGCGAAGGCCATAGCTGACGGGAAGAAGGTTGCAGATCCCGAGAAGCAGCGGGCCGAGAAGGAAAGGGCGAAGAAGCGAGCCAGAGACCAAGTGCCGCCACCAACCTCAGGTGGGGCACTCGTGATCCGCGAGTCTGGCCCAATTCCCGCCGCGCTCTCGGCTGATGCTCGCGCTGCTGGCCAGCCCTGCTACCCGGAGTATATGATTGAGGTTAGCCACCAGCACTCAATCGGCTTCCCTCCCAAGGACAAAGCTTTAGCTATCCAGCATGGAAGGAAGGCTGTTGCCATGAATTCCCCTCCTCCAGATCCAAGCCAACAGCAGACTGCCAACATTGCTTCTCGTGGAGTCCAAGATAAACCCATAACTTCCAAAGGCCTTGAGCAGGTACTGGACACTGTTGGCTTCATCGACGCCAAATGGGACAGCAAGGTTCTCGGCGTGGAGAAGTGGCATGGTCTCACCCTTGGCGGCCTCGACCACATGCGCGTGGACTGGAACAAGGTCGACCTGGGACACAAGCCCATGACCGTCTCCACCGAGACCGCGACCCTTGCAGCCAAGATGTTCCTGCATCGCAAGAATGCCGAGGACGTCGAGCAGGCCTACGCAGTAAGTTCTCCTTATCTTTTTCGAGTTGAATTCTCCGAGTTGAATTTTCCTCTCTTCTATTCACCTTTCTGCTCCTTTCCATCACTCCCAGTCCCCGAGATTCTAGCCGAGTAGGTGGGTACTCTCCGAGTAGCCTCCTACTCGGGTTGAATCTTCTCTGCTTTTTCTAACTTTCTTCTTCTTCTCGCTTCTCAGGACAGCGTCCTGAAACGGACTAATTTATACCGCCATCTCCTCTGGAACCACTCAATCGCTAGGAGGCGAATCGCTGCTCTGGAGAAGGAAAAGGCAGCTGCGGAGGCAGCCAGCAAGGACGCCAACGCTAACACTCAGCAGCTGACTGAAGTGCAAGGTACGCTTTTAGCTGCGCGATTCGTGCGTTTTATGTTTACGCTCGCTTATGCTTTCTTTTGCGCTAACCTTTCTTCTCTGCAGAGAAACTGAAGAGCCTAGCCGAGGAGCACAACAAATGCCGTGCTTTCGTGCAGAACGCCGAAGCCACCATCAAAAGGCTAGATGGTGAGTTTGTCGTCCACTCGGTTTAATCTTGAATCCATGTCTTCACTGCTTCTGTACTGATCTTGTCTGGCTCTTCGCAGAAGATCACAAGGTGTTTGCTGCAGCACACCGAGAGTGTGTCCAGCCGGCCGAGTTGCAGCACCAACTGTCCGAGCAGGCTGGTGTGTTGCTGAACCACCATGCCACCGAGACCGAGAAGCTGCAACTCCAGTTGCAACAGGCACTCCAGGATGCCATCAACATTGGCGCCGAGAGAGACAGAGCTAATGCCGAGAAGGCCAAAGCCGAGGGCACCTTCAGAGCCAAGGAAAGGGCCCTTGAGCAGGAATGTGAGACTCTGAAGAAGGCCAACGCTGATCTCTTCGCTCAGATGAATGGCTTGCGCCTGATCCAAGAAAGGCACATTTCTAACGAGGAATCCTGGAAGAAGAAGCTGCAGCGGCTGCGCAACGAACTGCCCAGTAAGTCTTTTCTTCACTGCTTCTTTTCTTCTCGGTCCCATTTCTTCTCGATTTTCCCCTAATCGGTTCTTTTCTTCTTGGTTCTAAAGTTACCATACGCTTTTTCAGTGATCTGGCCTCATCTTGACTCTCCCTCTGCACCTACGCTGGCCAAGACCAAAGCTGCTCGCCTTGCGAAAGGTGAGGCAGCCGATCCCAGAGCCGAGATCGAGGATAGCTTGCTGGTGCTCAAAGGTTACTTCGAACAGCTGGCTGGCTTCGGAACTGACCTGATGCACGAGGGCTTTGAGCTTCACAAGCTTTTTTGGCCTAACGATCCTCCGCCCAACTCCATGAAGGGCCTAGCCCTCAAACTGAAGAATGTGAAGAAGGAATTGAAGAAATGGCGCGCTTCGGGAGCCCGTGCCGGTGCGGATGTGATGCTTCTCTGCATCGCATCCTGGTACGAAAACCTCAACATGCAGCTCATCCGCGGGAAGCGCAATGATTCCAAGTGGGAGTTAGATCCCGACTGCGTGGCCACTCGCAAGCAGGTTGCCTACGAGGTCGCGGAGTGCGCCGAGACGGAGACCTACATCGATGGCCTCCCTGAGCCCGACACCGACTACGAAGATGAAGGGGAAGCTGACGAAGAAGTTGACTCCGAGCTGGAAGGCTTCTTCGACTCTCCTGAGGGCAAGGCCGGGAAGGGGAAAGGCACGGCCGTCTCGAGTAGCGATGAGGAGGCTGAGCACATCGAGACTGCTCCACTCGAGTTCGGCACCTCCTCAGGCGCTGCTCTCGATGACACGGTGCCCCCTCCTGGCCAGGCTTCAGGTTCCTCCTCGGCTCCCAGTCCCGTCTCGGTGGCCACAGCCACTTCCGAGCAGACAGCCTCCCAGCGTGCTGCCGAGATGACGGAATCCGCCACCATCCAGACGGAAGCGGACGCCACCCATGCAAGCACCGAGGAAACAGCCGCCGCGACCGCCACTGAAGAAGCAGCAGCCAAGACCAGCACCGAGAACATTGCCTCCTCATCTTAAGTCAACCTGCAATTTCTTTCAACTCGAACATTCATCAGATCCCCGGGATGCCGGGAGCAAATGTCATATACTATCTTTGTTTTGCTTGCTACACAGTTTTTATACCCACTTTGTTTATTTCAATATTAATCAATTTGAGCAACACTGGCTCAATGCCGAGTTGCGTTTCCATGCGAGTCCCCGAGAAGCATTTCTTATTCACCCTATGCTTTCATATTTGCTCTACCTGCGACTTATCGCTTGCTTGGTATTCGAGTCACAAGAGTCAATTAGTAGGGCTGCAAATACTTAGCCGCTAGAAACAATCATGGTAACGCAGCCCACCAATTAGCCGAGAAGACGAAAACAAGGAACAAAAGTAACAAACAGTCTACTCGGTTCCTACGCTCTTTCTTCCTTAGTGATTTTCGTGTGCTCATTGACCTTTTGCTTGTTCTCTTGCTTGCCATGAAGCCGGGTTTCGGACAACAGCAGAGTCGAAGAGTTGGCATATAGGTTTAAACACAGTACTCAATACACTTATGAGTTCTGAAGTGGAGCAACCGAGTAGACAAACAGTAAAGCCGAGTAAGAAAACACTTCGAGCAATTTTGGACGAGGGCAGTCCCCGAGAACAATTTCAGATTGCAGAGTAGAATTTCAACTCGGATAAGAGGGTACATACACGTCTTTGCTTACGAATGAAAGCGACGAAGTAGAGCTACATTCCAAGGGCGCTTGGTTTCCTCTCCAGCTTTATCTGCCCTGTTCGCCTGCGATGGGCGCACATCTACAAGGTAGTACGCATCATTGTGCAGCGCTTTGCTCACAATGAAAGGCCCTTCCCAAGGAGGAGACAACTTGTGCATCCCGGCTGTGCGCTGCACAAGCCTAAGGACCATGTCTCCTTCTCGGAAAACCCTTGGGTTCACCTTTCGGCTATGATAGCGCCGCAGGTTTTGCTGGTAGATAGCCGAACGTGACAGAGTCAGCTCTCTTGCTTCTTCAAGCAGGTCAACGTCGTCTTCTCGAGCTTCTCTCGCCTCCACCTCAGTATAGAGGGCTACTCGGGGGGAGTCATGCTCTAAGTCTATTGGCAACACGGCCTCAGCCCCGTATACCAAGAAGAATGGCGTGTAGCCGGTTGACCGGTTAGGGGTAGTCCTTAGACTCCACAACACCGCTGGCAACTCTTCTAGCCAACACCCAGGTGTTTTCAGCAACGGCTCGATCAGCCTTGGCTTTATGCCTGCCAGTACCATTCCATTTGCTCTCTCAACTTGCCCATTGGAGGCAGGGTGCGCGACTGACGCAACGTCTAGTCGGATATGCTTATCTCTGCAGAATCGCACCATTGCCCCCTCTGCAAAGTTGGTGCCGTTGTCGGTGATGATACTGTGCGGGTAGCCGTATCTCATGATCACATCCTTCACAAACCTCACAGCTGTGACTCCATCACACTTCCGAATAGGTTTCACCTCAATCCACTTGGTGAACTTGTCCACCATGACCAAGATATGTGTCATGTTGCCTTTAGCCGGCTTGAAGGGACCAACCATATCCAAGCCCCAAACAGCAAATGGCCATGTGATAGGAATTGTTTTCAACTCGGAAGCAGGCATGTGAATCTTACTTGCAAACATCTGGCAGCCGTTGCACTTCCTCACGATATCTTCAGCTTGCTGCAGTGCAGTGAGCCAGTAAAAGCCATGCCGAAAAGCTTTCTTGACCAACGCCCGAGAAGAGGCGTGGTGCCCGCATTCCCCTTGATGTATCTCCACCAGTATTTCTTCTCCCTCTTCTGGGCTCACACACCGTTGCAGCACCCCAGTGGCACTTCTCTTGTGCAGCACATCTCGGACTATAGTGTAGCCCTTGGACTTTCTCTGAATCTGCCTCGCAGTCACTTCATCTTCAGGCAAAGCACCGTCCCTTAGAAAGGATAATATGGGCATAGCCCAACTCGGTGTCTCCCGTATGGGAAACACTGGTTCGTCCAGTTCCATTGGGACAGGCTCTTGCGATTGCACCGGAGGAGTAGGAGTGCTTCTTTGCAGCCCGGACCGATTGGCGAGAACCTCTTCAATGAATGCAACAGCTTCTGGGTTGAGGGCGGCAGTCCCCGAGTTCGGAGCGGCAGTCCCCGAGTAGGGAACGACAGTCCCCGAGTAGGGAACGACAGTCCCCGAGTAGGGAGCGGCAGTCCCCAAGTAGGGAGCGGCAGTCCCCGAGTAGGGAACGGCAGTCCCCGAGTAGGGAACGGCAGTCCCCGAGTTCCCTGCAGCACTCTCCCAGTCGATTTCCATCGGGTCGGATTCTTCATTTGGCAGAGAAGGAACAAAGATGGATTCCGAGTTGGGGGAAGGCTTGATGGATGGCTTCCTCAAATGCTCCAAGGCAATCCCTGCCGGGATGGACTGTCGAGAAGATCCCAACTTGGACAGCTCGTCTGCTGCTTTGTTCTCTGCCCGGTGAATGTGCTGGAACTCACAGCCTTCGAAAAACCCAGTCATTGACTGCACCAAGAAACGATACGATGCCATGTTGGCATCCAAAGCATCCCAGGTACCTGAAACTTGCTGCACCACCAAATCTGAATCGCCATAGCATATAATGCGCTGCACACCAACCTCCTTGGCTACTCGCAAACCATGCACCACTGCCTCGTACTCGGCTACATTGTTGGATGCCTTGAAGTGAATTTGCAGCACATACTTGAGTTGATCCCGCTTGGGTGATGTAAGCACAACACCAGCGCCAAGGCCTTCTTTCACCTTTGAGCCATCAAAGTGCATCCTCCAATAATTGGAGACTGGAGCAGGAGGTTCATACTGCATCTCGGCCCAGTCCACAAGAAACTCTGCCAGGACCTGAGACTTGATTGCTTCTCTTCTCGCATACGCGGGAGCGTACGCGGCTAGCTCAATCGCCCACTTGGCCACTCTGCCACTCGCCTCCTTGTTACCCATGATATCCGAGATGGGAGCTGAACTCACAACAGTGACGGGGTGCTCCTGGAAATAATGCTTCAGCTTCCTGGCGCCCAGGTACACACCATATGTCATCTTCTGGTAGTGTGGATAATTTTGCTTGGAACTGGACAGCACTTCACTGAGATAGTACACTGGGCGCTGCACACTCTTGCCTTCTTCTTCTCGCTCCACCACAATCACCACGCTGACTACTCGGTTAGTCGCAGCAATGTACAACAACATAGGTTCCTTGGGTAGCGGACTAGCCAAGACGGGAGCAGTAGCCAGCATTGCTTTCAACTCATTGAATGCCACATCCGCCTGCGGAGTCCAGACAAACTTGTCACTTTTCTTCATCAGCTGGTACAGAGGCAAGGCCTTCTCGCCCATTCGGCCCAAAAAACGGCTCAGAGAAGCCAAACAACCCGTGAACTTCTGCACATCTTTCAGTGATCTCGGCAAAGACATGCTCTCAATAGCTTTTATCTTTGAAGGATTAGCTTCAATGCCACGACTAGAAACCAGAAATCCGAGTAGCTTTCCAGCCGGTACCCCAAAGGTGCACTTACTCGGATTCAGTTTCATTTTGTACTTGCGTAGGTTAGCAAAGGTTTCCTCCAGGTCGGCAAGCAGAGTATGTGTTTTATTCGTTTTGATGACAATGTCATCTACGTACACCTGCACATTCTTGCCGAGCTGGTCGTGCAAGCATTTCTGCATGCACCTCTGATAGGTTGCACCCGCATTCCTCAAGCCAAAACACATGACACGATAGCAATAAGCCCCGTACGGGGTAATGAAAGCAGTCTTTATTTGATCAGCAGGGTTGAGTGCAATCTGGTGGAAACCAGAGTAGGCATCTATGAAAGACAGCAGTTCACAGCCAGCAGTGGAATCGATCACCTGATCGATGCGGGGTAGCGGGAAAGGATCCTTGGGGCACGCCTTGTTCAAGTCGGTGTAGTCAACGCACATGCGCCATGCAGTGGCAGCCTTGGGATCCTCCTTCTTCTTCTCGACCATGACCGGGTTGGCTAACCAATCCGGATGCAGCACCTCCATGATGAAGTTACTTATCAGCAGCTTGGTGATCTGATCACCGATGGCCTTCCTCCTCTCATCTCCGAAGCGGCGCATAGCCTGCTTCACGGGCTTGGCGTCAGGACGCACATGCAAAGAGTGCTCAACCAACTCCCTCGGGACTCCTGGTAGATCTTCATTGGTCCAGGCAAAAACATCCCGATTCTCACGGAGGAAGTGGATGAGCTCGCTTTCCTATTTCTCCGCCAACCCGGAGCCAATAATGGCTACGCGGTCGGGGAACTCAGGGTCGACCTGAATCTTCTTCGTCTCCTTGGCAGCTTGGAAAGCAGTGCCCTGCTGGATACTCGGCACACCTTGCGCGCTAGCTTGCGCGGAATGAGCCATGGCCACCACCTCGTACATCTTCCTCTTCTCGGCAGCAATCACCATTGACTCCGCCAACTGGGAACCAGCAGAGGCACACTCAATGGATTTCTTGTAATCTCCCGAGATGGTGATGATGCCATTGGGACCAGGGATCTTCATCTTCAGATAAGCCACATGGGTGGAGGCCATGAACTTGCTCAGAGCAGGCCTGCCGAGTAGAGCGTGATAGGGGCTCCGATGGTCCACCACCTCGAACTGCAGGCGCTCTGTGCGACAGTTCTCCCGAGTACCGAATAGCACATCAATCCATACTCGGCCAATCGGGTTGCATGAGATCCCGGGCACAATGCCGTGGAAGGTGGTCTTGCTAGGCAGCATCATGTTCTCGGCCAAGCCAAGCTTCTCTAGTGTGTCCTTGTACACAATGTTGATGCTGCTGCCATTGTCGATCAGCACCTTGCTGAACCTCACATTCTTCACGGGACCCAGGAAAGTAGGATCCAGCACCAAGGCATAGCTACCCGGATTGGGCATCACCTTGGGATGATCTACTCGGGACCACCTGATCTCCTTGTCGCACCAGTACATGTAGTGAGGAACAGCAGGAATCACTGCATTGACCTCCATGGCCCGCCTGTGCTGCGACTGCTTGTCGTCAGGCTCCGAAGTGAAGATCATGTAGCTCTCGTGGTGCTCTTGGTACTGATTGGAGCCATTGCCCCCATTGTTGCCATTGTTGTTGTTGCCTCTGTTGTTGTTGTTGTTGCGGTTGTAGTTGTTGTTGTTGTTGTTGCGGTATCGCTCGTTGTTGAAGTACTGGTTGGCTCCTAAAGCCACCTGGTTGACGTTTTCTCTTCTCGGGTACACTGGCGGCCGAGCTGCGGGTGCCCGAGCAGGCTGCACATTGTCATTGGCATTGGCTGCCGGCAGGGGAGGAGGAGGAGGCAAGCCATCACTCTTGATTGCCTCCCACCACTCGCACTGCCGAGTAGTGTGGTTAGCAGGCCTCGACGGATGGTGGGTGTGAAAGCTGCATGGGCCATCCTTCATGTCGTCGAAGACAAACTTCTTCGGCTGCTCGGAGTTCCCGCTACCCGACTGAGATCCGCGAAATGGCTTCTTGTTGCCTTGGCCCTGGTTCTGGTTTTGCCCGTAGGCTCCAGCAGGTTTCTGCCTCTGGCCACCACTGCCTCCAATATTCACTGCATTCACCTCCTCGGGATCATACCGATTGTCCACTCGGCGCTTGTTGCGGAACTCGTTGCGCTTGTTGCTGTTGAAGTTTCTTCTCGGCTCAGAGGAGTCCATCAGTGGCTGAGTGGGATCACCGAGTGCGTACTGATCCGCAATCTTGATGGTCTCGGCCAGGGTGTTCGGCATCTCTCTCTGCAATCTCTGCCAAAGCATGCTGCCATGTCGGCAACCCTGCGCAAACCAAGTGATGGCCTGAGCTTCATTCACACCCTCACAGGTGTTCCTCAACGTGCTCCACCGAGTAAGATACTCGCGGTCCGTCTCGTCTTCTCGCTGCCTGCAAGCGGACAGCTGCTGGGGCCTATTCGGCCTCTTGTATGTACTCGTGAAGTTGCTGATGAATGCGTCCGAGAAGTCCAGCCAGCAGTTAATGCTGTTCTTGGGCAGGTTGTTGAGCCAAGTACGGGCTGGACCCTCTAGCATCTGCGGCACATAGCGCACCGCCCATCTCCTGTTACCATTCGCGATGTGGACCGCGGTAACATAATCATTGAGCCAATCTTCAGGTTTGGTGCTACCATTGTAGTTCTTGGTGCCCCTTGCAAGCTGGAAACCCTTCACGGACGGCTCGTTCATGATGGGCGGGCCAAAGCACTCGGGGCCAGGAGGACCCGTGCTCTCCAGCCGCGCCGACAAGCTGATACGGTCCAACTGATGCCTTGCGTCTCCAGCCGCCAGCACACGGTCACCAACACGATCACGAATATCATAGCCAGCCATCTCCATGGCCGAGTTGCCGTCATCATACCTGTCCACCTGCACCGCTGCAGGCTGCTCCAGCGGGTTGGCGACTGGCCCCACAGCACGCGGCTGCTGCCTCTGCCGAGTAGGCTGAGCTGCGGGTTGCCGAGAAGTACCCGGACGCGCGGCTTCTCGGACACGGCTTTGAGCCTGTTGGGCTTGAGAGCCTGCTCTTGCAGCATTGTGTTCCTGCCCGGGCTGCTGCGGCACAGCAATCTGTTTCGCGGCAGCAGCCGGGTCATACACCTGCATTTGCCTGTCTCTGCCCGAGCGACCGCTGCGGCTCTTCTCGCGGCTGGGATGCGGAGATGAGGCATGATCGTTAGATCTAGCCGCGTGCGAATGCACCATCTGCGAAGCCCCAGCCCCCGGATTGGCCTTCCGGAACTCCTCGTTCTGCCTAGCAGCTTCCAACACTAACTCATTGAGCCTCTCTTGCTGCCTAACACGCGCATCGCCATCTAGGCGAGGCAACTCGGCAGCTACAGCCTCTGCAGCTCTAAGGGTTTTGGCGGGTGTACTGTATCTGGGCCTGGTGGAGGTGTTTGCGGTGGCGGACTGAGCGGGAGCCTCTACAACTGTTGCCATCTCGGCACCAAGGTTACGACGAGTAGCACCTACTCTGCTAGGCCTCCTAACAACCGGCGTGAAACCGTGAGCCCTATTGTACTCGAGCTGATCTAGACTCAGCTCTAACCTCACCTTGTCCAACTCCGCCTGCTCGGCAAGCAGCTCCAAGCGTTGCCGCTCGAGCTGCTCCCTCATGGCCAGGAGCTCGATGTCGGTGGGGGTTGGCATGCCAAGCCGCGTAGCAGACGCGGGGATGACCGCAGAAGTGGAGGGCGGCATGTTGCTCTCCTTCTCGTAGGGCCGGTGTACCCTGCCACCAGCCGGTACGTCCACCACCTCGACGACGGCCGCAGCGCCAGTAGCGGCTGCGCCGGCGTTTGCCGTCAAGCCCGTCACCAGCACCTCAGCGCAGTTCGCAGAGCGAGACGCGGGCCTTCCGCGAGCAGCAATCACCGCGGGAGGATCCTCCGCGTCTTGCACCTGCTCAGGATACGCGTGGTTGACGACGGTGGCGATGTAGACGAGATGAGAGCCGAAGGAGACCACCGAGCCGCCCTCCGGCATGGCCTTGCCGCCGAAATAGCCGGCGTTGTCGGTGACGAAGTCGAAGGAGCCGAATCTGTGGACAAGGCCACAGACCACGCGCCCCGACGAAGAAGATCCCGTCCGAACAGTAACTCCAGCCAGCGCCGCTGCTTGCCCCACGGTGGGCGCCAACTGTCGTGGTGGCGTCACGGCAGATGCCATAGGATGGCTAAAGATGTGGGGACGATGGACGCTGGAGGTATTCGGGGAGGGATCACGCGACGAGTAGACGCGTGAGGTAAGAACAACACACAGCAAACAACACGATCTACCCAGGTTCAGGGCCCTCGTGAGGAGGTAAAACCCCTACTCCTGCCTCTCTGTATGTATTATGATGTTTCTCCGAGTAGCCACAGTACAAATGATATCTCTACCGAGTAGCCTCTCGCTCCTCTCCGGGTAGAGCTAGGTCAAGAACTTAGGGTTTCTAGGATGAGAGCGTTGTCTCCAATGAAGGCGTGCCTCGCGCAGGAGGCGGCTGGGCACCTTATATACACGATGCCCAGCCGGATACGTCCAAATACGAACAAGTGTCGACATAGTGTGCACACCGTCCTTCTTCCGGGTTCCCGCTGACAGCTTTGGCTCCCAGCCTTGGCTTCATCCGGAAAGTCGTTGGGCAGAACTAGGGAACAGACGGCTAACACTGTACCTAGGCACAGAGTAGGCCCCCCACATCCTGCCACAGCATGCTCCCATGCTGTCACTGTCAGGCACGTCGTCCCCAAATGAACAGTAGTTCGCATGCTGCCAAGTACGGACCCAGGATACGCGGGATCCTGTGTCAGAACGGCTCCTTTGACTTTCTGGCCGAGTAGGTTCCCGCCAATTGTTCCCGCCAATTGTACTCGGGTCAACCTTCTACTCGAAAGGATAGGACTTGCTTGATTTCTCCTTCTGGTCATCTTGAGGTGAGACCGAGTAGCAGTCGACCGGGTAGCGAGTACCAGGTAGTCGGCTACTCGACCAAACCTCTCTTCTGTAAGCTGCCTTTACCACTTGTCTTTACCCTACTCGGGGGTAACCCCCCGACATCCACAAGAGAATCTAAATATATTTTGAAGTTTCTTCTTCAACAAAGAAAAACTAAAACTTCTGCAACCATGATGGGTCTTAAATTCATCATGGCTAGTTGAACCCTAATTACAGCCTTCCTACCACCTATATTTATGCATACTTGCATTTTTAGCTTTCATTTGGGGTTTCTTGCGAGTACAATACAATGTACTCATATTTGTTTCGTCCTTGACTATTGTCTTAGCGAGACTTTGATCAGAAATCTGGAAAACCTGACGAAGATGGTGTCGCTGACGACTGTGCGAACTAGGAACGTCTCCGATTCAGTAGCCTGTAGGTAGTCAAGGCATGACTTGGGTTTTACCACGAGTTTGTTTTTGAAGACTTCCCCTGTTTAGTGTGTTTCCTGGCCTGTGTGGCAGTTGTTTTCAGCTGAGTCATGTGACCAGTTGTGTAAGACGTGTATTCGTGTAGTGGATGTTGTAATCTGCAATGCCAACTCGAGTATGTTTTTCCCCACTAACTGATCATGAGATCGTGAATGTATGCATACTGGAGGTCTCAGACTGCTAGTCTGGGGTCCCCACAAATCATACATAATAAAGTCTTATTTGTGTGTTACATGATTAAAGTTTACCCTCGAATCTATTAGTTCAAGGTATTGCACCCGAAATTCAAACTTAAACCGGTACCAGAATGTATATTCATAGATTAATAACTAAGGCACGAGTGATTTTTTTTGGCTCCTGGACATGAGTGATCTCTTTATTATATAAAATAATCAAAAAACATATTAACATGCTTTTAATTATTTTTACAAAATTCTACGTGTTTTCAACAAGCTATCTCACAAACGTGCAAAATATCAATATGAAAAACTTTGTACTCTGATCTATATAAAAATAATAAAAAATGTGTAGATCTTATATATACACTTTCAAATCTCTATAATATACAAGATTTTGTCATTTTTATGTCATTCATAATAAAAATATTTTTGCATATTTGTCGGATACATTGATGACCCACAAGTATAGGTGATCGCAACAGTCTTCGAGGGAAGTAAAACCCAAATTTATTGATCCGACACAAGGGGATCCAAAGAATATTTGTGAGCCCTAACAAGTGAGTTGTCAATTCACCTGCACCTGAAAGTTGACTTGTTCGCAGTGGTTTATCAGTAGTAACAGTTTTATAGTAGCAGCAGCAGTGAAATAATAGCAAGAGTAGTATGAAAACAGTAGCAATAGTGTTTAAAGTAAACAGCGGGATTAAATACTGTAGGCATAGGGATAGATGAACGGGCGTTGCATGGATAAGATAGTTCATATAATAATCAAGACATGGGAATTGCAGATAAATAAGATAAAGCATCCAAGCATTAAGTAACCATAGGCATGTGTTCCGTAAATAGTCGTACGTGCTCGCAATGAGAACTTGCACAAAATCTTTTGTCCTACCAGCCCGTTTCCAGCGGGGCCTCAAGGGAACTACTGGTAATTAAGGTGTTCCTTTTAATAGAACACCGGAGCAAAGCATTAACACTCCGTGAACACATGTGATCCTCACATTACAGCCATCCCCTCCGGTTGTCCCAATTTCTGTCACTTCGGGGCCTCGGGTTCCGGACAACAATATGTGTAAACAACTTGCAGGTATGATCAAGAAACAATAATTATCATCGTGGTTCAATAACATGTTCAGATCTGAGATCATGGCACTCGGGTCCAAAGTGGCAAGCATTAAGCATAACAAGTTGCAACAATGTCAATAGCACTAATAGAGGATACTAGGCACAATCACGGCATTATTAGATGAACAATCTCATCCAATCCCTACCACCCCCTTCATCCTACAATGGGGGAATTACTCACACATGGATGGGGGAAACATGGATGGTCGATGGAGAGGCATTGGTGATGACGATGGCGATGATCTCCTCCAATTCCCCGTCCCGCCAGGGTGCCAGAACGGAGTTTCTAAACCCCAAAAAAGGATTCACGGTGGCGGTGGAGCTACGGGCTTCTTTCTGGAAAACTATCGAACCCCCGATATATAGTCAAAAGGGGAGACCGAGGGGATCTCTGGGTGGCCCACACCACCAGGTGGCGCGGCCTAGGAGGGGCAGGGGGTGGTGTGGCCCCCTCTGGTCCCTCTCCTGGCCCCCTTCTGGCTCCCGGGGTCTTCCGGTGTTTTAAGACCAATGGGGTCTTTTCTAGGCAATTTCCCGAAAGTTGATTTTTTTGCACAAAAACGAGACACCAAGGTAATTCTGCTGAAAACAACGTTAGTCCGTGTTAGTTGTATTCAAAACACACAAGTTTAGAGGAAAACAATAGGAAAAGTGTTCAGAAAAGGAGATACGTTTTCGACGTATCAACTCCCCCCAAGCTTAGCTTATTGCTTGTCCTCATGCAATTCAGTGACAACTGAGTGTGATAAAAGACTTTTACGAACACATTTTTTTCATATGATGTAAACATACTCACTATATGATCAAATAGTTAAGTATTATCATGACAAGATACGTGCAAGATACTGTCACTTAATGGCTATGCAAACCATGAAGAGATAACAACATATTAATAATAAACAACATAAAGCATAACTATTTGCAAGATTGTAATATTCATAATAGGATCTAATAAAGTGGTATCTCGCTTGCCCTTATTTGTGGGGCAAAACATAAATGCCAGTGCACCTCTGAAGTTCAAGGGAAGACTAGAAGTAAAGATATCAAAGATACAAGTATCAAAATTATACCACAATCAACCATGCTTTGGGACAAACACATCACACTAAGAATGACCATTATGCTCTCAAGAAGGTGCTCGAAGAATATGGTGGAGACTCAACATAAAAGTAAAAGAAAGGCCCTTCGCGGAGGGAAGCAGGGGTCACTCATGTGCTAGAGCTTTTATTTTATTAAACAGAGGTATTGAAAACATTTTTAAGAGAGGTGTATGCTTATGTCAACGAACGGTAAACAGAAAATACAGTACGTCACAAGCCAACTGGATTCACAAGAGCGGCTCCCATATGAAGGACGCATCTGGGTAGAAAGTCATCCCTCTTTCTCTTTTGTTTACACAATTATGCTTTGACTGATAAATTAGGGGCAAAAAGAGTGAAGAGAATTTGTTTGCATTAATTTGGGTCTGGGCACCCCGCTGTCAGCTCTTCTATCAATTGGATAAGCGGATGAAGCCAGTAGTCGAGGGTGTGAAATCCAATCAACAAGTGAGATAACGATTCTTGATTTACGTCCTCATGAGCTAAAACAGGGGCACAAAACATGAATAATTTTTAGAAGGTTTTAAAGGTATCACATGAGCAATTTACTTTGGAGTGGCAGTTAAATACCACATATAGGTAGGTATGGTGGACACATTTGGCAAACTTTGGTTTTTGGGAGTTGCATGCACGAGTACAACTAATACTCAGTACAGGTGAAGGCTAGCAATAGACAGGGAGCGACAATCAAGAGAGCAACAAATATCAAAATCATGTTTGCGACAAAGTAAAATTAACTGAGGCATAAAATTGATACTAGAACTATGACGAAAAATAAATCATCGAGGCTTATTGACCTTTTGTTTTCAGTCTTAGCATGCGTGAGCATGTGCCAAGTCGATTCAAATGAAACAGTCAGAGGAGGCTACCACAATGTCATACCCTTCTAAGAATAGAACAATGCGAAAAAATATTTTTACGGCAGGTCATTTACTATTAACAAATTGGAACAAAACATGAGAGAGCACGAACTATTAAGCAGCCATTAAATCACATATATCTTATACGAACAAATTAAGCATGCTCACGTAGATGGGTATATGTACAAAAATGATAGCAAATAGAGTTCATACCAGCCTCTCACCACGACTTGAATTGTCATAGATCGTCATTATTGCTCTTCACTTGTGGATTGAATAATATATAATGAAAACCAAGCTCCAATGGAGTCACGGACGACTGTTGAACCCTGTAGAAAACTTTACAAAACCAAGAAGAACAACAAATATTTTTGGGTTTTTCAATTAAAGCACGAGCAAAAGAGAACACACAAACAAAGCAAAATATTTTTGGGTTTTTGAATATTAAACCGCAACTAAAGGGTAAAGCAAACCAACTAAAGAAACAAATAGAGAGAAAAAACAGAAATATTTTTGGTCTTTTTGTGTTTTGGAAAACAAAAACAAAACAATAAAAACAAAAGAAATGAGAGAAACGAAAACAAGCGAAAGAAACAAAAAGAAACGAAAGAAACAAAAACATGGATATACAAAGAACCGACAGAAACATGATATATAAATGAGCATGATGTCGTTATACCTTCCTCCAAGCTTAGGATTTTGTCCTAAGTGGAGATCAATCATGGCGCGTGAAGTGTCCCCACTGTGGTGGATCATCCCTCGCATGGTCGTACTCGGGCGCATAAGAGGAAGATGATGCAGCGGGCACATAGTCATAACCGGGGTGCTGGTATGGGATCCCCGTGACGTCGTAGGGGTGGACGAAATGACCATCGCCCCCCTCTCCGGAATCCTCCCCTTGCTGGGGGGTTATGCTCAAGGTATGTGTCCAGCTCACTCTCAAAAAGCATCCATCCTTGCCTGCTATTAAGATTAAACAAAAGAGGTGCAGGCAAAAGTACTTCCCTAACAGTTTTAATAACTCTCCACCCGGATTGTTTGGAGAAAGTTAATTCAAAAGATAAATTATGTAAGTGAGCATGGGTAGAAAGAAAGTTATGTTGAACCATGGAAACAAGATCAAGCCTCTCTATAGGAAATTGCAGGTCTAGAGGGTGCGGCTCCAAACCATGCAAAGCTAGCAAGAGCGAGGCAATAAGACCTCCACAAACTCCGCCCTTCTCACGGTTATATGAGAGACGGTAAGCAATCAAAGCTCTAAAGTTATAAGACCTTTCACATCTTAAGGCAGCTGCAATAAATGCCAAATCATAGACAGATAGCTTGTTGGCAGTTTTTCTAGCTAACACACATTTAGAAATAAAATAGGCAAAGTATCGAATGCTAGGGAGTTGAATTTCTCGAATTTTACCACTCTTCCCTATGAAGCTTCTTTCTTGGCAAATATCCTCATATAATTCCAGCTGCGGTTTAGGCCGCCCTTTTATCTTCTCACAAGAACCCCACTCTGGTACCTTAATAGCTGCACAAAAATCAGTGAAAGGAAGACTCACAACTTTATTGTAAATTTTATAGTGGACCATTGGGTTAGTTGAGGACCATTTAAAACGAAAATCCTGCACCACATACATAGTTAGTTTCACATGTTGGATAGGTTCACCCTCAATGAAACGTTCCAAGCCTGCATTATGCACAAAAGTGTTGAAATCCGGTAGAATTCCTGTAATCCTCATCAATTCCCGACACAGATCAATTGATGGGAACACTCTCTCTTCACGGTGCACGAGCATGACCTCATTCAACTCCAACTCATGCCGGTTTAGTTGATAAACATTGTGCTCCATCTCTGAAAGTTTTCAACAATTCATCACAAAAATTAATTTCAAGCAACTATAAGGTGGAAACTACCATAGGGACTCAGATGAGAGCTAATCATGCCTCAAAAATACATTATTTCTACTCAAATCAAGAATGCAAACCCACATAAGCTGTCACCTACAGTATCAAAATACTCAAGAAATACTTCACTAAAAAAAATTCTACTTGGATCATCGGAGGAGTCACATACCGGAGATCAAACACACCAAATCTCAGCACAAATGATGGGCTGAAGAAGTAGATAAAAAATCAAGAGGAAGAACAACAAGAACACGAGTTCCAGAAAATGTTTTTAGTTTGGGAGGTGAGAGAGAAGACTTTGGCATTGGAGAGAGTAAGTGGAGGGCCATGGGGCCCACACCATGTGTTGGCGCCACCAGGGCTGGCCACGCCACCTTTGGTGTGCCTGACTGCTGGGTCCCCCTGGGGCCTTCTAGGTGGCTTTATGCCTCATTTTTGATGTAAAAAATTTATTATAATTTTTCTGGAATTTGTTGAGAAACTTTATTTTTGAGGTATTTCCAGAATTTTAATAATTAATAAAAACCAAGAAAACGAAAATGAAAAGGTGGAAACAAAACCAAAACCAGCACTACAGAGGTTCTATGACACTCTAATGGAAGAATATCCAAAGAAAACAAAGGTGGTAGTGGTGAAAACAAAAGTATGGATGGTGAAAACATGCATAACCTGAGAAATCAGAGTGAAAATACCAGGAAAACATGCATAAGGATGGTGGAAAACATGATTGTAATCAAGTAGCAATGTGATAACAGCAGTAAACATGGTCAAAACATAATGGGGAAGGTGAAAGCATAGTGAAAACATTGTCCTCTTCATTCAAAATCATTTTATTAACAAGGGTGATCAAGTCTTGTTACCAGAATAATTTTATATGAAACAAAACTTTGTTTATCACTAAATACTCATGTTACCTCAACCTTGATAGACATAGTCCCAATCATAATAATTTCATATTATTTTGGTGGTACTGGAATGGGACAATAAAATTGTCCAATCTTGATGGTCTCAATATTTTCAATTGAATTTAGACCAGATTTCTTATCATTCTTATTGGGAAAATAAACAGTGTGATCCTTATCATTAACATTAAAAGTAACTTTTCCTTGATTGCAATCAATAACAGCCCCTGCAGTTTTAAGAAATGGTCTTCCAAGAATAATAGACATATTATCATATTCAGGCATTCCCAACACAACACAGTCAGTTAATATCAGACAATTATTAGCAACTTGAACAAGAACATCCTCACATATACCCATAGGAATAGCAGTAGACTTATCAGCCATTTGCAAAGATATCTGAGTTGGTATTAATTTTTCTAGGAGGAGTCTTTTATAGAGAGTAAAAGGCATGACACTAACTCCAGCTCCTAAATCACACAAAGCAGTTCTAACATAATTATTTTTAATAGAACATGGAATAGTTGGTATACCAGGATCTCCAAGATTCTTAGGAACCTTGCCATTAAAAGAGTAATTAGCAATCTTAGTGGAAATTTCCTCATTAGGAATCTTCCTTTTGTTAGAGACAATATCTTTCATATATTTTGCATAAGGACGCAATTTAATAGCATTAGTTAAAGGAATTTGCAAGAACAAAGGTTTCATCCATTCACAAAACTTTTTATAATGTTCTTCTTCCTTAGATTTGTGTTTCTTATTAGGAAAAGGCATTGGTATTTGTACCCAGGGTTCTCTCTCATTACCATGTTTATTAGCAATAAAATCTTCCTTAGTGTACTTTGTATTTTAGTTTTCTTTTCAGGTTCCTTTTCAATTTCTTCTTTTTCAGAAGCATCATTCTTTTCATTACCATTTTCAGTTTCAGCATCAGATATATATATATATATATATATATATATATATACATACTATTAGGATCTTTAGCAAGTTCAAAGGATTCTACAACATTTTTATGGTTCTTCTTGTTTTTCTTCTTAGTATGAATATCATTATTATTAGTTTGCTGAGAATCTTGTTCAATTCTTTTAGGATGTCCCTCAGGATATAAAGGATCTTGTGTAGCAATACCACTTCTAGTTCTTATTTCATAAGCATGTTTTTCTTTAGAAGCATTAACTAGCAAACTTTTTGCACTTTAGCAAGTTGATCAATTTGAGTTCGAACCATTTGAAAATGTTTAACAAGCATTTTAACATCATTAGAGGTTCTTCCTATAATACCATGCAAATTATCAATAGCTCTAGAATTTTCCATTAGGTGGTTTTGCATTCTCATATTAAAATTATCCTGCTTAATAACATAATTACCAAATTCATCTAAACATTGATCAGGAGGTTTATTATAGGGAATATCTCTACTATCAAAATGTTGGTGAGAGTGTACCTCAATGGTGGATGAGTGAGGGATTGGCTTACATAATTATTCTATAGGTGGAAGATTCTTCACATCTCCAGACTTAATACCCCTCTCTTTAAGAGATTTCTTGGCTTCTCTCATCGCTTCATCATTTAATTTAATCATTCCACTCTTCTTGGGTGTTGGTGTTGGTGTTGATACTGGAGTAGGGGTCGGCTCAGGCTCAACCATAGTCCAATCATCATGGTTTTGTCTTATTTTAGCCATTAATTTCTCAGCTTCTTATGGAGTTCTTTGCCTGAAAACACAACCAACACAACTATCCAGGTATGTCCTAGATTCAACAGTTAGTCCATTATTAAGAAGTTCATTATTTTCTAGCTTATGCCTAGGTGTAGCCCTAACTAAAGAACATAACCTTGCCCAAGATACATGCAATTTCTCTCCTTCCAATTGCTTAAAATTAAATATATTTTGTAAAGCAGCATGTTTAGCACTAGCAGGAAAATATTTTTGAAAGAAAGCATTAACCAAACCAATGGGACTATCAATAGATCCCGGAGACAAATTATTAAACCAAGTTCTAGCTCCATCTTTTAATTGGAAAGGGAATATTTTAGCAACAAAGTAGCTACGTTTCTTAAGATCATCAGAGAATAAACGACTCAAAGAGGAGAGCACATTCAGATGTTTCATAGCACTTTCATTTCCAGTACCACAAAAATGTTCTTTCTCAGCAATAGATATATAAGATAAATCAAGAGAGAAATCATAATCCTTATCCCTAATATTAATAGGAGAGGTGGCAAACTTAGCATCAGGAGATCATTTATATTTAATAGCACGACTTTCAATAAGACTTATAACAACATCTTTATCGTTCATAGCATGTATTTCATCAATAAGATCATCATTAAGTTCAATATAGGAATCATCAAAATCATCACTAGGATTTTCTCTAAACTCAGGTGAAACAGCAAGAGTAACATGAGTTTTATCAGGAGTTTTAGTGTTTGCAACATTTTTAGCTTTAGCAATAGTAGCATCTAAGAAAGGACCGAGAGAACCACTCTCATCAAGCACAATAGAAGCATCATCAAAAGTATCAGAAGTATTTTCAGATTCAGCAGAAGTAGCACGTGTAGCATGTGTATATGGTGGTGTAAGCAACTTACTCATAATAGACGGTGAATCAAGAGCAACAGAGGTGTCCAGAGTTGTACCTCTTCTTGTAGTGGATGGTAATATAGGAACCTTTCCATCACGAGTCCTACCCATGACGAATGATTGGCAGTAGATAATAGTACTCTCCCGTGAGCTCGCAAATAAAGATATGCTCCCCGACAATAGCGCCAGAAAATAGTCTTGATGACCCACAAGTACAGGGGATCGCAACAATCTTCGAGGGAAGTAAAACCCAAATTTATTGATTCGACACAAGGGGAGCCAATTTGTGAGCATTAACAAGTGAGTTGTCAATTCACCTGCACCTGAAAGTGGACTTGTTCGCAGTGGTTTATCAGTAGTAACAGTTTTATAGTAGCAACAATAGTGAAATAATAGAAAGAGTAGTATGAAAACAGCAGCAATAGTGTTTGAAGTAAACAACGGGATTAAATACTGTAGGCATAGGGATAGATGAACGAGCGTTGCATGGATAAGATAGTTCATATAATAATCAAGACTTGGGCATTGCAGATAGATAAGATAAAGCATCCAAGCATTAAGTAACCATAGGCATGTGTTCCGTAAATAGTCGTACGTGCTCGCAATGAGAACTTGCACAACATCTTTTGTCCTACCAGCCCGTTTCCGGCGGGGCCTCAAGGGAACTACTGGTAATTAAGGTGTTCCTTTTAATAGAACACCGGAGCAAAGCATTAACACTCCGTGAACACATGTGATCCTCACATTACAGCCATCCCCTCCGGTTGTCCCAATTTCTGTCACTTCGGGGCCTCGGGTTTCGGACAACAATATGTGTAAACAACTTGCAGGTATGATCAAGAAACAATAATTATCATCGTGATTCAATAACATGTTCAGATCTGAGATCATGGCACTCGGGTCCAAAGTGGCAAGCATTAAGCATAACAAGTTGCAACAATGTCAATAGCACTAATAGAGGATACTAGGCACAAACACGGCATTATTAGATGAACAATCTCATCCAATCCCTACCACCCCCTTCATCCTACAATGGGGGAATTACTCACACATGGATGGGGGAAACATGGATGGTCGATGGAGAGGCATTGGTGATGACGATGGCGACGATCTCCTCCAATTCCCCGTCCCGGCAGGGTGCCAGAACGGAGTTTCTGAACCCCGAAAAAGGATTCGCGATGGCGGCGGATCTACTGACTTCTTTCTGGAAAACTATCGAACCCCCTCGGTTTTAGGGTTGAAGGCGATATATAGTCGAAAGGGGAGACCGAGGGGGTCTCTGGGTGGGCCACACAACCAGGTGGCGCGGCCTAGGGAGGGGGCGCCAGGGGTGGTGTGGCCCCCTCTGGTCCCTCTCCTGGCCCCCTTCTTTCTCCCGGCGTCTTCCGGTGTTTTAAGACCAATGGGGTCTTTTCTGGGCAATTTCTCGAAAGTTGATTTTTCTGCACAAAAACGAGACACCAAGGTAATTCTGCTAAAAACAGCGTTAGTCCATGTTAGTTGTATTCAAAACCCACAAGTTTAGAGGAAAACAATAGGAAAATTGTTCAGAAAAGGAGATACATTTTCGACATATCATACATCAGTGGCTATATCCGGATTTTTGATTCAGATTTTTTTGAACTTATAAATATAATTTTTATATTTCTTTTTAAATAAAGAGAGCACTAATGCTCAGGAGTAAAAATGACTTTCTGTCGAGGCACACACTGTATGTTTATTTATTTTCTTACCCATTTATAAATAATCTAGGCAGAAACTGAATATGGATTATATCATCTATCTATACTTCTTGTAAAGCGAAACCCCACTAACATGCATCAATTATTTTTCTATCTCAACATGCAAGCTATCCACATCATCCATTCTCATAGCCATTCAATTTTCCATGTCATCTTCACTAATATTTATGAATCACTACATGCAAATTACACATCACCCATATCTTAAACCATCCAATTATATATATTAATAATTTAAAATATGTATATACTATGATCAATTTAATTTTGCATATTCATTTAATATAAAAAATTTATCACATCTCTTATAAATTTTTGTTTACACATGATTCATTTCTTAAACCATCCAATTATTCCTATTCATAATTTAAAATATATATACTATGATCAATTGTGGTTTCTAAAGCTATCCCCGCAGCAACGCGCGGGGTATCCTTCTAGGTCCTATGATTTTTTTGCCGGTTGTGCTAAATTGGATGGGGTTCACATTTTTTGCATCCTTGCAAGTAATTTGCATGTATCTATATTCTAGTTGGAGTACATGATGGGTTCATATGGCACAACAAATTTATTTACCTCCTAAAATATTTAATCTCTTTATTTCTCGACAAACATGTCGCTTTAGATATCCACTATGTAAATGATTCTTATTTTTAAACTAATTTTTTGGTAGGACTATCGTCACTTTAGATGGAGGTGGTGCATAGTAAACACTATTTCAATAGTTATTTTCTATGTGATATTACTCGGGTAATTTTTTATATAAATCTATGCATATGTGTTTTTAATTATAAAAATTACATATCTCGACATATAGAAAATTGACTACATGTAGTTTTAAAACAGTTGAGTTTGACTAAGGTTGTGGGAGAGTAATTATGTAGCGAATCAGATGTAGCATACATGTCTTTCATCAAATAACTTATCTTAAGAAGTCAAACACTTGAATTTATCAACACTATTTGTATACATGTTACTCCCTCCGTTTCAGAATAGATGACTTCCATTTTGTCCATACGTGCATGTATGTAGACTAGAACATGTCTACATACATGCATGTTTGAATAAATGCAAGTCATCTATTTTGGAATGGAGGGAGTAGGTCCTAGCACTAGTAGAAAAATCCCTATAGGTTTTTACCTCTAGTCCCCAATACCTTTCCAACCAGGACCAGAGGGGGACGGGGTAACCGCTCGCGTCGCCTTGAACCCTTTTAGTCCCGCGTTGTAACACGGACCGGGTCAAAAAGTCATCTGGCAACCGTTCGCGTCGCCTCACACACTTTTAGTCCCGGGTCGTAACACGGCCCGGGACTAAAAGTTGTCGTAGCAACCGTTCGCCTGGCCTGAGATCATTTAGTACCGGGTCGTAATACTGCCTGGGACTAAATGCCCAAACCGTTTGCCTCCCGCGCTTCAGAAGTTGTTCCACCGTCGGGGAGAGGCTTAAAAATACAGAAATGCCTAATTGCTACAGTACCGTGCCCCCCCTCTTCTTCCTCTCCTCTCCTCTCTTTATCCTTCCACATTCTCCACCATGGGACTAGAGATTTTGAACATGAACACACATGGTCGGAAGGTCGAAGTCGCCTACACGAACGAGAGCAAGAGGGTTCCGGGTTTTCTTAACCTCTTGAAGCAATGGCTTCGCGAGGATTTCAGGGATTTTCTTGGCCTTGATATTGAGTATAGGGCCGATCAAGAAGATATGGCCGTCATCCAAATTGCTCACAAGAGGGGTATCCTTGTCTTCCAATGGGGGAGGTAAACACAAACTTTCTCTCCGATCGATCTTCTCCTCTCTTTTTCTTTTCTACTCGATCTTATTTTGATTCATATATATATATATATATATATATATATAGGATCGGAAATTGCATAAGATATAAACATGTACGTGTATCCATGTGTATTCATATAGCAACATGTACTGAAAATTTCATTTGTATTCATATATAGCAAATGTATTTGAAATTGCATAGGATAGAAACATGTACGTGTATCCACATGTGTACGTATTCATATAGCAATGTGTATTGGAAATTCCATTTGTATTCATATAGCAAATTATGTATTTAAAATTGCATAGATAGCAACATGTACGTGTGTATTAATGCATGTATTCATATAGCAAATATAATGTGTGTTGGAAATTCCGATCCATTTATAATTTGTTCCCATTTGAATCCTATATGTGCATTGGAAAGAATAAATTTGGTGCAGCGGTGTATAACAATTGTTCCATTTTATTGTTGCATTGAAATATATACTTGTTGCATAATATTTGTTCCATTTGTTGGCTGTATTTGAAACAATATAACAGTTGCAGTGGTATTAACATTTGTTCTATTTTTTGTTGCAGTAGTGACAAAAAATGTCCAGAACTGATGGAGCGGCATACGTTTTGCTAGAGTTGATATAAGGAATGACATGTTAAAGACGAGGAACACCTGGGGTATTGAGATACCATCTTAGTGCCATATTGATCTCCATGATCTATTCCAGCTTAAGTATGAGAGGACTTTGATGGCTGATATGGCAGCCGCATTGATCGACGAGAAGTACAATAGCACGAAGAAAGATTTCCCTAGTTGGGGGCACGACTTTTGGGAGAGAAGAGCCCACTTGACCAGGTCAACATTGATTATGCAGCCATTGATGGGTATATTGCCTACGAGTTGTACTGTATTACTAATATCTTCAGCTATGAGCAGCGTCACCTTGCCCTCCCGGTCTCCTACTGTTTGGGATTCGGAGGACGAGTAGCTCGTGTAGATGGGAGCCTCTCGTGACGCTGTGTCACACACGTAGTTTCCCGTGTGTGTATCGTATATATATTATGTACTGCTTGGTGTGATGTTTATATTCCATCCCTAGAAGACTTATGTAGTACTATATATATATTACATCTATTTTAAATGTCCTTGTTTAATTATATATATGCATGATCGATATGAGCAAGCTTAATGAAGCAATTGATGTATATGTGATGAAATTTCAAAATTTTAGTTTGACACCCGAGCTATGTTGAAATGTGGAGTAAGAAAAAAAATCTATTTAGACAATATCATTTGCCAATTTTTGATTTTACGGATATTCAATATAAATAAAGCAACAAAATTAATTATTATTTTAATTAATTACTGATTATTTGAATTCAAGATTGTTATTACTTATTTATTTATGTTTCACTAAGTAATTTTTGGATTCACAAAATAAAGACAAGCGACATTATAGTTTAAAGGTTAACATGATTGACTCCATACTATTGTTAGTAAAACATGATTTGTTTCTTGAAAACTGAGAGTGAAGGAGCCCCGAATTTAAGCGTGCTAAGAATGGAGTAGTCCGAGGATGAGTGACCTACTGTAACATCCCTGATTTTTGGAAATCTCAAAAATCACAAAAATTTGAAACTTTTTGTTTTCATGTCTAGTAAGTCACCAAAACCCAAATGAGATGCAAGAAACAAAAGAAAACAATGCATATTTCAATGAAACTGAAATTACCAATCCAATTATACCTCTATTCCATAAACCCTAAAAACCCTCTCAAATGAATTTTCTTAGATAAAGAAAACCATTTTATCTTTATAAAACTTTATTACATAAAATGTTTTCAATTCAAATATTACTTTGAAATTATTTTATGGCAACAACAATCAAAGATTTATAACCCTTTATAAAGTCCTAAGCCTAAAAAATATTTGATGAGAATAAAATATTTTAATAATAACTTTTAGTTGTTATTCCAAGTTATAAACATAAAGGAGTGGATATAAAATGCATTGCTTTGCAAATAACATAAAATAGGACTTTGAAAACAATATTATGGGTTGTGGAATTTTGCTAAGCCACTTTGATAATTATTGAATTTTCTATTTTTTAAATAGCATTAAGTTACTATTAGTAAACCCTTCATATCCTAAAATTATAAAATATGAAAATGGTTTCAAAATGAATTCCAAAAATAGTATTTGACATGTATAATGTCTCTAAAATTTTATTTAATCATAAAACCCATTTTATTATTTTCTAATTTAAAATGGTATTAAGTACAATTAATGAATTGATTATATTTTCATAACAAAAAAGAGATGAGAACACTTTGAAATGGTTTTGGAAAATAGTATTTGATCTTTATAAAGCCACTGAAATTTTATTTGACTAACAATAATATTTTATAATTTTTCTAAATAAAAAATCACATTAAGCTACTATTAAGGAATTGTTCAAATTTCTAAAATTCAAAAATAAAATATGTTAAACTGTTTTAAAAAATGGCACTGTTAGAAAGTATTTGAAATAATATGGTTTTAGAATTTTGTTTCATGTTAATTGGATTTATAAAACAGAAGATATAAAATAAATGAGAAAACAGGAATTAAAAAGAAAAGAAAATCATTGATGACGTCATCATCTTCAATCTCTGTAATGGTAGAGAAACTGCCGATTTCAATGCCTTCAATTCGTGGGATTTAAGCGCGGATTCATTGCCCCGTTTATTCTCCTTGAATCCCCTCCCTCTCCTCTATATTTACCCCCTCGAGCTCCCTCCTAGCGTGCCCCCACGCTCGCGAAATTCCTCACCGGAGTAGTCCCGGGCCGCCGCCGTATTTCTCCATTCCGGCCGCGGCAGGAGGTGTCCAGCCCCCGTCTTTCCCTCCCTCTCCTTACCCGTGCCCTTGCGCTCCTTCTTGATGCCTTTCCGGAAATTTTGATGCATGGAATCGCCGCCGCCGTGCACTTCTGTGCTCACCGGAGTCGCGTCGGCTCGGATGTGCACCACGCCATCGACAGAGAGCCTCCCCGTGCATGTCGTGGTCACAATCGACCTCGCCGTGTCGCGTTGAGCATCACCGTGGTCTTCTCCGAGCCCGAGGACCACCGGAACGTCGCTGGCGTGAAGATCCCGTGCACCGCGCCGCCGCGGAGCCATTTTCCGGCGAGATCCACGCCGCCCCGTAAGTTTCCTCCGTCTGCGCCTTTAGATCTAAATCTAATGGTCGTGATAGAATCACTTACCGAAGAGGCATCGGCGAATCATAGAGTGCCACGTCGGTCACGCGTTAAGTTCCTTATTCTTCGCTCGGTGCAGCGCGTAGACGGCCCAAGCCCATGTTTTATCTGTCACCACGCGCGGTAGATAGCCAAATCTGAGCCCAGCTATTTTCTGTTATTTTTTTGAATAGAAAATAGAATTGTAATTTGCAGAACAGTCCTTAGAACATAGAAACATCATATATTTTTAACCATAAGGCCAAATTTAGCAAACTTGGACTTTTTGGAATCAGCACAACATGTAGAAACTTTTGGCTCTGCGCAAATCTAAACTTTTGGCTCTGCACAAATCTAAATTTGAACATTTTAAATTTGGTCAAATTCAAATATGCTTGTTTGATGAATTTTGGCATAATTCAAATTCTACAGATCCAAAAATTGCAAATAAAACATTTTTGGAAACCTAAGGATGAGTACTTCCATACCCTCTATCCCAAAATAATTTTTCTCAAATTAAAATTGAATTTAGAAATATGTTGTCTATTTGATAATTTTTTGTACCTAGATTTATTTCCATAAATAATTAGAATATGTTCCCTTAAGCAAAATTGTTCCATTTGATAACCTTGAACCAGAGCCATATTTTCCCAACCATTTTGGACACCCTGGGACCATGACCATGTAATTTTTTTAGCCAAAATTCCATCATAGTAGTCCACCTAGTATTAAGTATTAGGGTTGTTTCTATCATTGTTTACCTTTGTTGTTATGGCTATTTTGGAGCCAAGACCAAGTCCCTAGTATGTGTCAATCACATACAAGACCAAGTAGTGAACCTTAGACACTAGTCCCTTTAATTTCTATCTACTCCTCCATTCCCCATTCTTGCTTCAAGAATTCATCAACTTAGCAAAATGGAAATCAAGACTCAAGAACAAGAAGGCACTTCACTTTCAACTTTGCGGCAACATGAAGAGCTACAAGGAAGATCAAAGAAGAAGTTTTGAAGAGAAGACTTGGACTCGACAACTAGAAGAAACTCAAAGAAGTACAAGTGTATGAAGAAAATCAAGGAGAAGACATCTACCCCTCTCTTTCTATCCTTTCTATTTGCTTTCTTTCTAACTGACTTAGTGGTATTTGTGCCCATCCTATACCCAAACTAAGTAGTGAAGTGAAAGTCATGAAGATTTATCGAGTTCAAGAGAAGCTTCACAACAAGGAGGAAAATACAATAGAAGCATGAAGATGATCTTCAAGAATATAGGCATGTGAAGACTTGGATCAATCCATACAAGTTGAAGATTTAGAAAGTTATGTTTGTACAACCATTGACCCAAATGGAAAATTCCAATACTTTAACTTGTTATCTCCATTGTTATGAAGATAGTTGAACCTAGACCTACCCTAAACCAAAATGAAAGACTAACTTAGAGTACTCAAATGGTTTGATGAAACAACTAAGTGTTACACTTTATGATGTGATACTTTAGTTGAAATAGTGAGATCACCTTGGAGAACTCTTAGAACTTCTTAGATAAATATGTTTCCAATAAAGTTTGATCACTACAAACTCAACCTAGTCCATCCCAACTAAACCCTTGGAATTTCCTTAACAAGTATTGAACTCAAACCTTGACCTTGTCCTAGCCAACTTGGTTAAACCCCTTTAGTTATGTTAGTTGCTCTGTATGTTTTCTACACTTGTATGTTTGGTTGCTAGGATGCTTGTTTATTTTGTTATTGTGTTTTCAATGAATAGATTGTACGGAGAGCAATGATCTTTTGTGAAGAGAGTGTGATATCTTCACCAACTTCAACAAGGCAAGTAACACACCATCAACTACCCATTATTTTCTATATGCATTAGTTGATTTTGAGTAGTATGCATGATAGGAAATTTTAATAAGTTATATTAATGCTATGCTATTATCCTAGTAGTGTGTAGCCATCTCTTTTACCCTTGTTAGTTTGATAGTCTTAGAACTTAGTGGATGCTATGCAATGTTACAAAGTTTTTTCTTGATGTTGTGGAAAATTCTAAGTATAACATTCAATGAAACACCTGGGTGGATTTTGGATGTTATTGGTTTATGTTGAGTGTTTCCACAGGGCCCTTATCTAAGGGTTATTCCACTTGAGGTTGTCACTTGCGGATGGCCACCCAGAAACAAAGAGATTACTATGTCCTTCTAAGTTTAGTAGCTTCCCGTGCAGCCTTTAGTCATATGGGCTCTGTCTTGATCAACTAAGTTGAATGAACTCACTAGGCTTACAAGCAGATGTAGCATAATTATAGGTGGAACGGGTAAGCCAAACAGTGGTGGAATTTCTTGTGAAAGATCTCGTCTCAATCTTCTCCTTTCCTTAATGCACTCAGGGTGTATAGGATGTTTGGGCTGATTTGAGTCTGAAGGTGAAAGTGCACAAACTCTGCAGAGTCAACAAACTAAGATCTTAGCCGTGTACCCGGTTATGGACAACTATGAGCAGGTGGACAAGGATTGACGGAAGAATCTCATCACCAATTTCAATAAGTAAAATTTTGACCAAGTGAACAGTATTGTGGTGCTTGGATCTTAATCCAATGTTGCCACCCCTTTGAAAAGAAAAGTTGTTTTACAAAAGTGATAGGAGAAAATTGGCTTTATGCAAACCTAGCCAAAACTCCACTCAGCCAAGTAAGCATGTAGTATTAGTCTTGCCATTTATATCCACCATAGTGTTACTTGCCAATACATTAAATTGTATTGACTCCCTTGTGGCTGCTTAATCCATATTGCAAATGTTTATGAAGACGAGTGAGGATTTCGTTTAGGATCTCGAGACTATCGCCAACATGTTTTGCCTGTGGCACATGAAGAAAATGGGCTCAATGTTGTACTTTGTTTTCCGTTGTATATCTTTGTTTTCTGCTAGTCTTCTAAGACTATGCAAGTTGTAATACTATTTTGTAAATACTGGATCATGCGATGTAATAGAATTTGATGAATTTGCATGATATTTCATTTTGTACTGTGGTGCTAGCAATTGATCTAGGGAATAGCACAATAACATAGGTGTCCTTACATTATTTAAATGTGGGAACGCTACACCTACTGGGAAGTGTCAGTTCAGAGTGAAAGAAGAGTGATTAGAGTTAAAAAATAATTGAGACTAAGGGAGAATGATTAGAGATAGAAATAATAGAGACTAAATAAAAAGGAAAATCAAAAATAAGATAAGAAAAATAAAAAAATTGAGTCCCGGGTTGTATTACTACCCGGGACTAAAAGTCGTGCCCCGGGAGCTCCCCCGTGGGCTGTTCTCTAGTCGCGGTTCGTGGGCTGGCGGGACAAAAGGGGGGCCTCTAGTCCCGAGTTGATATCCAGGACTATAGCCTGTTACGGCCCGGGACTAGAGGCCCGTTTTCTACTAGTGTAACGTGACACTCTACGTATGGGTGATGTCTACAAAAACATAATATTGAAACAATATATTTTCTATTGCTAGCATCGATTCACATAACGGTGATAGCTACACATTTGTATGATAAAATTACATTTTCTCTTCCAGAATTTTTAATTGGCCGAAAAATCATGATTTCCTTGACATAATTTTGGCCATTTCAGTATTTTAAATAAAATATTCGAAGTGTCCCTTTATATCAATTTAAAATGGCATACCACTTTATTATGGAATTTAGCTATTTTATAGACTGGTTTAATATATTTTTTGCGGAAATCCCGTTACCGATGTTCTCATGTCCTCCATGTGATGTTATCGCATCAAATTTCTTTAGAAAATTTATGCTTCTTGTGTCGATTTTGATCGGAAGAATTATTTAGAAGGAAGAACATATAGGCCTTTAATCGGTATATGAGCGGTAGTTCTCCGGGATTCTCACTTTTTTTACCTTTAACACGCTTGCGCCTTGGCCCGTGCCAATGCAAGGTTCTTAACACGGTTTCGTAGGTATTTTGATGATATGGAATACTATTTAATGAAGATAGAGACTGAGTTGTATCTTCACTAAGATACACCACCTGCACGTAGTCATATGCATAAAATGATGCTAACCCAATCATAAACATGCATGAGGCAAAAACATCAAATTTAGATACGACTCATAAGAAATAATGCATTGTACTATATGTCTCTTATTGTTTATTAGACCTATAATAACATGTTAAGATATGATGTATTGGCACATGTGTTAGACATGGTTTTCCTAGACTCTCACGTTTTCTTATTTTTAATAGGTTGCACTTTTTTGCGTGACTGGACTTTCATTTTAACCGGATGGACTCTCACATTGATTATTCTCGGCATTGCCCCGAGCATACATATGTACACGAGGAATGTGGCCATATACTTGTATGTTGCAGAGCGATCGTGCACATGGAAATATTTTGACACCTGTTAAATCCTAACCAAAAATATTAGACCTAACCATTCTGTCCAGCAATGTAAGCCTTTTTTTAGAAAACTAATTTAGCTTGCTAAAAATTCTTACATTATGGAACGGAGAGAGTAATTAATTAAGAGGACGTGGCTCAATGCGGCATCTCTATCACGACTCTCGTGTATTGCTGTAGGTATATAATAAACAATTGACTAGATAATGTAATCCATCAAATAATTAACTAAATAATTGGTCATTTGACTATAACAGTTGTACAAATCGGGCAATTTAAGACCCTCAATCGCACACGTATCGAGACTTCTATGTGCGTTATCCCCTATCTCTTATCCTTAGAAATACGAGCCATATGAGGCTTCGACGAGCGAATAAACTATCACAAACGTTTAATTTTATAGAAACTGTACAATTTAGCGCACATGGTTTCTGAAAGTTAATCGTCTGCATAGCTTACAAGTTAGGAACACATTGCTCTCGTCGGAGTCGTGTGCATTTTTTCCACGCTTGTATTAGATAAATTGAGTGCGATGTAGTATAGCATCTTATATGTTTTATGTTTACAAAATGTGTGATAAAAAACTACTTAGCTAAAAGTTGGTAGTTGAGATTCATCCGTCTAATAGAAATCATACTGGAAATTATTTGACTCATAAGGAATTTGTGGCTGCAGTGGTGGTAGCACTTTGAGGTGCGGCAGCGCAACTAGGTAGCTACGGAGGCAGCAGCGGCAGCGCGGTTGGCGGCCACTGGTGCTTTGCTAAGAGCTAGGCCCCCACTCTTATATTTCTTGCCTCTGTTGATCGACACGGTCTCTTAAGCCTCCATGGGTCGGCGAGGCACGCATCTGCTGCACGTCGTCTATAAGTTTGGTACATCATCGAGAGGGTTATGCCTCGGTGCGCTGGTGCTACAGAGTCGTTTGTTATTGTGAGAGCTAGAAGACGAAGTAAATGTATGGTTATCTATGTGAAGTCGTATTTTATGTTATTTAGATGATTAGACGGTATTCATTATTCCTTTGTATGTGTAGATGAATATATGGTATTAATTATTCCTTTCTATGTGTAGATGAATAGAAAATGTATGGCCGAGAATTGTACAAGCGCAACATATCGTAGTAGCATCCATTTTTTTTCAAGAGATTAACCCTCATATATACGAGGAAGAAAAACTGACACATGTCATATGTCCATGTCGTGATTGTAAGAATGGTATGGACTGGGACTCCATTGTTGAGATCGAAATCACTTGCTTATAAGGGGCTTCATGAGCTAGCTAGGTTTACTTGGTTTTACTTAACCTAAGTGTATTTAGTTTTTTAATCAATATAAGGGCTTGTGAAGCAAAATATGTCCATATATGTGCCAGATTATATGAACTATTTAGTTTGTGCGAGTTCAAAATGATTTATTTTTTGATTAAGCTAGAGAACTTGGTGATGTTATTTTTAGTTCTACTTATGGGTTTGTATCATGCACCAACGACGTGTACCACACAAGCCACAACAATTAAACAGTTGTGGCATGTTGGGCCGTTTTCCACTGGTATAACTTATTTGGTTGTGTGCAGGAAATTCAAATATTTCGTATTACGCAATACCCAGTATCTACTATGAAGGGAAACGCGATTATAGATCTAGATCATTACCGACATGGAGCTCAGAACGTGTGTCGATGGCGATGTCGGTGATGTCTGATAAAGAGTCTCACAACCAAGCCTAACGGTGGGACTGCTGCCATCTTCCCGTATCCATCCTTTCGGATCCAGCAGAGTAGGGTCTCACGTGTTACCCCTCCAAGAGCTCGCGCACACGTATATCCATCAAAATTCTGCAGCGCCTCGCCGTACAGAACTAGGAATTACAGGTGCACACTAAAATGGAGAGATCCCAACACATGAGGGGTGAGGAGAGATTAGAGTTAGATCTAATAGAGAGAGGACACCTCAAAACTCTATTAGATGAAGGTCTAATTCAACTAGAGAGGCTATAATTCAACAAGAGAGAGAAATGCTTGAATTCAATTGTGTGTCCCTAAATGAGAGGATGGGTGGGATTATATAGTTGGAGGGGTAGGGAACCATAGGTGTTAGGTCGGTTTGGGAAGCCCCAAACATGGCTGCACCATCCCCCAAAGTCCAATTCGGATTGGACTTGGGAGTCCATCCCAATCCCACCGAAAACCTTCCTATTTTTTTTCTTCTAAAATTTTGGGTTTTTCTTTTTATTCCCAAAATCAAATAAGCAAGTCATGGGGAGTGTGTTGCGCCTCACCATGTGGCCCTATGCCTCGTGTGGCCGCATCCCCATTAGCTAGGGCACAACCCTGTTTGGGTGTGGGGGGGGGGGGAGAGGGAAAGGTATTCCCTCCTCCGGCACTCCCCCCTTATTGGGTTTTCTCCGAAACACTTTTGGAATCTTTTTCCCCTATAGATAAAATCATCGATATTATTCACTCATTTCAAAAACATATTTACCACATCCTGGTACATCTCTCGCCCTCCCGTATTTCTCAGAAACAACTTTTTTCCTCCAAATGTAATTCTATCACACCGGAACTATCCGGATGATACCCGCTCTCTTCTTTGAATCATCCAAGTGAGCAACTGACTTTGACGCCTTAAGTGCGTGACCCCTACAGGTTCAATAAAAAGTAGATATGTTCGAAAAACCATTTTACTAATCAATAATTAACATCGGGATTGTGGACGTCCATATTGATTCCTACAAGTTATACGAAGATACTTTGCTGAACCTGTTGGTTATTAAGTAAGTTTCCATTACTTCACGATAATAAATACCTCAATAAAAAATGAATGATAAGACCGTGATTAAACTCTTTAATCATCATAGTGCTGGGTTGCGCAACAGAAATTTAAAATTTTGCCAAACTTGCTACACAACAACCAAGACCCTGCTATGTAGATACAAGTGAATATAAGTTCCAGGATCTACTTCCCGAGGTCGTGTACCGGACACCGTAGTAGTGGAAGAGGTGTCGAATGACGATGTCGATGAAGCATGTGGAAGATCCTCACGCACAAGTCTGCGGGTGAGGATGTTGCCGACTCCCCGTATCCAGCACCGTCATCCGCGAGAGTGAGGGTCTCACATGTTACCCCTCTGAGAGTATGCACACATACGTCGGGGCAAATTTTACAGCCCTTCTCAATCCAGGACTTGACACCACACGTGTATATGAAGGTGGAGTTCTCAACACGTTAGAGAGAGTAATTAGAAGCTAGGTCTAATAAGGGGAGGAACACCTCAAAGCTAATTAGAAGTAGCTCTAATTCGATTAGAGGAAGCTCTAATCCAATTAGAATGGCTCTAATTAGATGCTCTAATTATTCTTCTAATTATTATAGAAAGCTCTAATTTAATTACAAGTGCTCTAATTTGAAGCTTTAATTAGTCATCTAATTCTTCTAGAGAGAGAGAGAGGCTTGAGAGCGAATTGTCTGATTTGCTTGGAGCCTTGGGGTGCTTTATATAGTGGGAAGAAAGGAGAGACTTGCCATAAGGGAGGGGAGTCCTAGTTGTGATAGGAGGAGGTGGCCGCAGCACCCTCCCAGCCCAACTCGTATTGGAGATGGAGTCCACCTCCACCTCTTCTCCCTCTTCCTATTTTCTTTTTCCCTTTTTCTTTTCCCCTTTTCTCTTTAATAAAATCAGAGAAAATATCAGGACGATGAGTACCATTTTTTGGAGCCCATGGGGCCTGATATCTACGCACGCTTCTATTCTTGTAGACATTGTTGGGCCTCCAAGTGCAGAGGTTTGTAGAAGTACATCAGTAAGTTTCCCTTAAGTGGATTACCCAAGGTTTATCGAACTCAGCGAGGAAGAGGTCAAAGGTATCCCTCTCAAGCAACCCTGCAATTACGATACAAGAAGTCTCTTGTGTCCCCAACACACCTAATACAATTGTCAGTTGTATAGGTGCACTAGTTCGGCGAAGAGAGAGTGAAATACAAGTAATATGGATGTTTATAAGTGATAATAGCAATCTGAAATAAAATGGAAGCAAGCTGATGTCTACGCACGCTTTTATTCTTGTAGACAGTGTTGGGCCTCCAAATGAAGAGGTATGGAGAACAGCAGCAAGTTTCCCTTAACTGGATCACCCAAGGTTTATCGAACTCAGGGAGGTAGAGGTCAAAGATATCCCTCTCAAGCAACCCTGCAATTAAGATACAAGAAGTCTCTTGTGTCCCCAACACACGTAATACAATTGTCAGTTGTATAGGTGCACTAGTTCGGTGAAGAGAGAGTAAAATGCAAGTAATATGGATGATAATAAGTGATAATAGCAATCTGAAATAAAATGGAAGCAAGTAAACATGTAGCAGAATAGGCGGAAAACGAGGTTTCAATGCTTGGAAATAAGGCCTAGGGATCCTACTTTCACTAGAGGACACTCTCAACAATGATCACATAATTTAATAACTAGATATCTTCTCTTCACTATGCTACTCTTAACCACTCTCCGGTCGAATAACAACACAAATCCATGCGTAGGGATTTAACAACACTCCTCAAAGTAAGCACTTTCCCAACTAAGTAACCCCCATGCTATCTCCATGGGACCCAGATGATTCCACGCAAACACCACAATTTCATAGGTTTATCCAACACAAAATATAAATATAATGCTAAACCACACTATGCACACACTGTCACCTTTACACCGTGATCAAAGTGTTTACGGAGATTTCATAAGAAATAATGAACACTAATCATTGCGTAGGGCTGCAAAAAGTATTCCTTAAAGTAAGCATTCCCATGTCTAGTTAACCCCACGTTGTCACTATGAGCGCCCTAGAGGATACTAGAGAAACACCACAATTCATAGAGGAGACACACACGATGTGCACACTGTCACCTTCACACCGCGGGATAAGGTGACTCCAAAGTTCATATTAATAAAACACACTTGAGTAGCAAAAGATGAAGAGTAACATCTACGAATTCAACTAGATTACAAAGCTCATGATCACATATAGATCACACCATGGGAGAGAGAGATGAACCACATAGCTACCGGTAGAGCCCTCAGCCTCGGGGGAGAACTACTCCCTCCTCACCATAGGAGACAACAACGGCGATGGAGATGGTGGTGGAGTCGATGGAGATGGTTCCGGGGGCACTTCCCCGTCTCGGCAGGGTGCCAGAATAGAGATCTGTCCCCCCGAAACTTGTCGACGGAGTTACGGATGTATTTTTGTGGAAAAGGCCGATTCTCCTAGGGTTTATGCATCGGGGAGTATATATAAGCGAAAGGGCGATGCCGGGGGGTGGCCAGGAGGCCCACATCACCTGGTGGCGCGGCTAGGGGGGACCCGCGCCACCCCATGGTCCGGCCACCCTATGGCCCCCTCCGGGTCTCTTCGGGACTTCCTGGACCCTCCGGGATTTCTAAGACTTCCGGGCTTCGAATTTTCCAATTCCAAGAATATTTCCAGAACAACTTTTCTGAAACTAAAAATAGCAGAAAACAAGGAACTGACTCTGTGGCATCTTGTCAATAGGTTAGTCCGGAAAACCGATAAAAATGACATAAAGAAGGGAGAAAACATGTAGCAATTGGCATAATATCATCATGGAGCATCAGAAATTATAGGTACGTTGGAGACGTATCAAGCATCCCCAAGCTTAGTTCCTACTCATCCTCGAGTAGGTAAACGATAAAACAAAATAATTTCTGAGGTGACATGCTACCACACAATCTTGATCATAATATGTAAAGCAGAGCATGTAAACTAGGATCAAATCAACTAAAGATGTGATCTATATTTGATATCAACAAGTAATGCATAAACAAATAAGAAGAAAGAAGCAAAACTTTTAATGAATCAATACTAAAATACTATCAACCGTGCAAAGCTTATTATAGACGATTTAAGCTTTCAAGAACAACAATATCATGCACGTCAAATGATCTTCACAACCCCTGTTAGGATCAAGTCATGCTTTCCACACAATGTAATGCTTGAATCTTAAACTATTTGCGCACTAAAAGAAAGCAAGTGTTCTGCGTTGGTCCCTGGCACCGGGATGTTATGGCAACGAGAACATTATGGGGGGGGGGGGTTGGAAGGTCAATGGAAGAAAAGCTCACAAAGCTGAAAATGGTCATTTGTCAAGACAAAGTCTTACAACCGAAGCTATGCAAGGAGTACAGATTGCCACACAACGGATGCACATAGATCTATAAGTGTATGAAAGCTCTCCAATGGAACTAGTGGGGATTCATCCAACTTGCTTTCTCACGAAGACCTAGAGCTCATTTGAGGAGGCTCATCATTGGAATATACAAGACAAGTTCTACAATGTAAGTTCCCCACATAGTTATGAATGAATGATAATATGAAAACTCTCTCTAAACTTAAGTATTGGTGCTAAACATGAAGCACAAGTGTGCTATATAAAGGATAGTGATGTGCCCTCTCTCTCTTTATTCTCTCTTTGGCCCTTTTTTTTTCTTTTTGGGTTTTTTCATTTTTTTTAATTTTTTTTATATATCCTCACCAGTAGGGGCAACATGCTATATTACAATGAATCATCACACTTTTAGTACTAATAACTCATACTGAAATATCTCTGATGTCTGTAACTGCATGCTCCTGCCAGTGTAGCAGTATGCATAAATAACCATGCAGCTCATCATCAAGTAACATAATGGAGGTGGATGTTGTTGTAACAGCCCAAGTATGAAAACTACCCTATAGAATGTTTGATTTCCTGTTTAATTAATGTATTGCATCATGTCATCATATTGTTGCATTTGTTTCTGTTGTGTTGCATCTGTTATTCTTTGTTTTCACCATGAAAAATCAAACAATTTCAACTGCTTAGTTTTCATACTTGTTCTGTTACAACTTTTGGAACCAAAATAACAAATAAAAACACCCCTTTTATTCTTTGTTTTCCACTTCTCAATTTGTTGCTTTAATCAAACCAATTTTCCAATCAATTAATTCAAGCAATTACTCTAAATCATCTCAAATTCAAAACCAATCCTCAGAATCTTTAATCTTTTGAATCAATGAAATTCACCACTAATTTGAATTCATTAAACCACTTTTAAACCCTAAAGAAAACCCTATTGAAAATACCTTGTTTTTCTAATATAAACTAATATTGGAAATTTCGATTAAAATTGGTTTAATTTCAAAACAGCAACAAACAATTAAGTTTTTGAAAACAAAAACTAGCAATTGTTTGCTATTAACCTAATAAGCCTAAACTAATTTTTCTAATATTTTTTACTAACCTAAAAGATCTCCTTTTCCTTCCATTTGTTTTCAGCAAAAATAAAATAAAATAAAAGAAACAGAAATACAAAAGGAGAAGGGGCAGCAACTAACCTAACTACCACCTATTCTAGGCCCAGCCCGTTTCCCTCTCCTTAGCCCAGTACCCCTTCCCTGTCGCTGTCGTCTCCCTCCTCGCGCTGACGTCAAGCAGTACGAACACGATCAGAACCAACGGATCCCTCCTCCTCCACTGGATGCGTCGCCGTACGAGCCCGGAGACCGCTATATCTAACCTACCCCTCGACCACCTGCCTAACCCTAGCCCTAACCCTAGCGCCGCCAATTCTTCTTTTTCCCCTCGCTTCGTTCTGTTCCGCTGAACATGTCTGAACCCAGCCATGGCCGGAGGAGAAACTCCATGGCGGCGGGGAAAGGGTGGATGCCGCGAGTTGCCGCCGCCGGGAATGGAACCGGGGGGTTCCCCCGAGGCTCCCCATGCCCTCGCCGGTTGCTGGGAGCAACCACGGCAACCGCGGCGTCGCCGGAGACCTCCGCCGTTTCTGCACAACGACGAGCTGATGCAGGTTGCTGCACCGACTGCCTCCCCTGCCTCTCGAGGTGAGAGTCCGCCTCTCCTCTTCCCTCCCTCCTTTCCTCTAGGCCGCACCCTCCCTGCACCGGCCACCGCGGCCATCCTCCACGGCGAGCAGGCCGATGGCCATGTCCATGGCAATCTCCGTATTCCTGTTCGCCTGCGTATCTGTTCGAGTTCAGTAAATTCAGAAACAACCCGAAACAGCACCTCTTACCCCCCCTAGCCCCCCTTCCTAACACAACTACAGCATCAGCCCATCTGGTCCACACCGTGCGCGCAGCGTGCGAACCCACAGGTCGCGGGTTCAAGTCCCGCACCCCACTCTTTTCTGCTCCTTTTCGTTTAATTTCAGTTAAACCTCAAACTAAACCATATCCCCAACACTGCTCTGTACCTGTCACAAACACACGAGCAGCCCACCTGGTCCAGTGCCTTGCGAGCGCAGCAGAGGGGGTGGGTTCGAATCCCACCTCCCACCAAATAAAACCAACTTTTTGTTTTGCAAAGTTTTGGTACAGAACCTTCTGCAGAATCCCAACTAGGCCCCTGGCACTTAATTCTAGACCCCTGCAAATTTATTTCTAAGTCCCTAATGGTTTAAAAATGGCAGATTTGCACCCCATTTTGGAATTGCCTAAATAAATCATCCTAACTCCAAATTCAACAATTTTAATATGTTTTCAATACCAAATTAAATGTTCTACCCAAATATAAAATTTGTTTACTGTTTTGAATATTTTAAATTGGTGCAAAATTTGAATTCTTGTCAAATTCACTTAAATTTGCAAAATTCATAACTTGGGCATAAAAATTCCAAATTCCACAAACTAAATATGTTTTCCAATCAACTTTTCATGTACTTTCCAAATATAATTTTTGTTTTCTGTTTTGAATAATTAAAATTGCCTAAACCATTTAATTCTTGTTTAATGCAATTAAAAATTGTTTATTATTGTTTAATTCATAATTAAATAATCCAAAGTCCAACTTCAAAATGTGAAACATGTAATCCAACTAAAATTTGATGTTCTTTTCAAATATAAAATTTGTTATCTGTTTTGAACAATTTAACATGATGAAAACAACAATTACTTGTGTGACATCAATAAGGAACCAAAAATTCTTAACATGACAAATAAAATCCCACACTTGTTTTATTCCTTTCCATTTGCATCTAAATTGTTTACTCCTTGTTATCATCATGCATGCATCATGTTTAACTACTTACACTTGTTAATCAAATGTAGATCATTGCTTCAACCTAAACCATTTGCATCCATATGCAATTCACATTGCATATGGGTCCAATTAATTTGTGTTATCTTGTCAAGTAGTTTATTCTGATGCATCTATTAACATGACATGCATCATCCCATGTTTGTGCACTATGCCCTGATATTGATTGTTTATCTTTCTGCATTGTTTGTTTGCTTCTTCCCGGATATACGACGACGTTGAGACCGACGATCCTTACGACATCCCTTCTAAGGATTTAGCTCAGTACCAGGCTACTGGGTTTTGCAGGCAAGTTATCACTCACATGAACCATCGTGTTCCTTTCAACATTGGTTACCGATACTTTCCGTTGTTCTTTTCTGCTAGCCTTAGTAGTAGTTATTCTGTTACGAACCTATCACATGAATCCCTTAACCCTGATATTGCCTCATCTCCCTTCCTATAACCATTGTTTGAGCCTGAGTCTTATTAGCATGCTTAGGTTGTTTTGCTCGAGTCTGTTACCCGTTACTTTCTGTTACTATTTCATTACGTTGTGGGGGCTCGATGTTTAATCAATCAATCATGCTAAGGATACTGTTAATAATAAATTTGATGATAAGGCACCGGCAGGAGGCCCATGAGAGGTTTTGAAGCCTGCTAGTGTCGACCCTAATAGGAAAAGGGTCTTGTCTACTGATCCATGATGAGCGCACTACCCGCATTTGGGAAGCGAGTATGGGCGCCCCCCTCAACTTGACCTGATTCGCATCTCGTCCAAATCGCCTCATTTAGTTCGTGTGTTCTATTTGCCGCATGCATGTTTTTGCGAGCCCAGGCCAGGGTGGAACTTTTGTAGTCGGCATATAGGGGGACACGTTCTTAGAGTGCTATGAGGGTCCATTTTCTTCTGGGCTCGATTAGCCGTGCGCCCAAGGTGCTTTGGGCTTGATGCGAGGAATGGTTGGTTGTGTAGAGTACCCCGCTTGGTGGGTTTGATTCCCATCTGGCGGGTTATTCTTGAGTGTACGGCCAAATTGGTGCAACCCTGCAGGGATAATCTTCTCGAGAAGCCGTGTTTTCCGCGGTTATGGATTACTTGGTGAAAGTACTGGCTAACAAGTACTCAGGACAACTTAAACATAATAATCAAACATGTTTCACCCAATGATTAACAACTTGACTAGTAATAGCCTCATTGACACAATAATTTGAACCATCATTATATCAACTGTGTGAGTTATCCTCGGATTGCTTCTTTGGATAAGGGGCGAGATCCAGGATGGGTTTGTTTGAAGTTATCTTTCAGTTGGTTACAATCCTCGATCTTATCTCCTTTTCTGATAGCCGGAAGTGGTAATATATTCTGTAGATGGTTAGCGCAGCCAGTTGCAGCATCTTTTATATCCCTTTCTTCCGTTGAACCCAAAGCATCTGTGCTTGGTGTTGACGGGTTACACTTTGGTGAACTGTGAGTCTTGCTTGCCAGTACGTTGTTGTACTGACCCCTTTGGGGCTGTGGTTTACGCAGACGACGTTTCCGAGGATCTACATGGTGGCTACTACGTGGAGTACGACGAGACTGCTGACGAGTAGATAGCGGACCCGGGCAGGATCCGAGACTTCGTGGATGGGCTCCGTCTGTTTGTTTCCGGCCTCTTAGGCCTATTTGGTTCTTGTCTGTACTCAGACATGTTGAATGCTTCCGCTGTATCGTAATGATGTATTGTTGGGGCATGTGCCCTCTGAATGATTGTATTTGCTATCTCTGCTCTAATGAGAGCCATTTGCAACTTATTTCAATCTTTTGCGTCGTAGAGATCTGTTGTGATATCACTTGTTAAACGCCGTTGACGTACCATGTGTGTATGGTTTGAAGTACGTCGACGGAAGTGCCTGTGATCTCTAGTGGATAGTTTACATCGACGATGGAATAGCAGAGCTTGTGTTGTCGCGCATAAGCGCAGGCCTACCAGGAAGCTGGGACGTGGGAGCAGTTATGCCCCATAATCCAAGCATCTGCTATCCAGTTCGTACGGTGAGTATCCCCTAGAAGTCAGGGTGCGACAAATGGTATCAGAGCCTGTCTGCCTGTAGGATCCCTTTTTACTGGTCGCAGTTGAGTCTAGAAACTATTTTGTAGCTATGTAGGAAAAATGAAACGTGAGAGTAGGAATTCTGTTCTTTTTCTTCTTTTCCCCACCCTCCCTCCCTTTTCTGGTAAGGAAGTGCAACGTTGATTTCTCCCTTCTCATCTAAACTTTCAAGTTAGGATTTCACGAATTCTGGTTTCTCTAGGATGGTTATATCTACTAGACCATAGGAATGGAGGTGGTTGTGACGTGATTTATCATGTTGCCTACTCATGATTGAGAACGGTGGCAAATAGGCCCCGGAAGCAGATCCTCTATTCCTTAAGCAGTAGATATTGATCCTTTAGAAGCCCGGATGGGTTTTCCGTAGTACCTCAGGAGTTTTGTTCTTGTTTTCCCCGATGTTGATATCCTGTTCTTCTCAACATCCTTTTCGTCCGTTCAAATCTTGTTGTTGTTTTCCAATTCAATTCTTCTACCGGCGTCTAATCAAAACTTCCTCGTAAACTCTTGTCCAGCTAAGGTGCTATTTGATACCGAAGAATCACATTCTTTTGTGTCAACAATCTTTTCCACAACATACAACCCAATTCTGGTTCCACTAAGCAATCAAAACTCTGTTCACTCCCCGGGATCACAAATGTTGACTTCCAAGATAAGTAAAACAATCCAATTCTAATGAGAGGCCACATATTCCTCGTTACTCTCATGTTGATGATTCTGACATTGATGTTATTCTTGGTGTTGCATTGATGTCAATAAATCTGTTCCACCATTCCAGCCAGATAATCTATTCTCCAAATGAATCAAATTCTATCCAGCTATACACCATCGATACAAAAACCTCTCCCTTTACTTGAAAATGTTCCGGTGGTTTCCAAATTCCCTGACGTCTACCCAAGAAGTTTCCGGACCTTCTCTTTTCTCAGTAGGAATCTCGGGGCGCGATTCCTTCAAGGGGGGGCGTTTTGTAACAGCCCAAGTATGAAAACTACCCTATAGAATGTTTGATTTCCTGTTTAATTAATGTATTGCATCATGTCATCATATTGTTGCATTTGTTTCTGTTGTGTTGCATCTGTTATTCTTTGTTTTCACCATGAAAAATCAAACAATTTCAACTGCTTAGTTTTCATACTTGTTCTGTTACAACTTTTGGAACCAAAATAACAAATAAAAACACCCCTTTTATTCTTTGTTTTCCACTTCTCAATTTGTTGCTTTAATCAAACCAATTTTCCAATCAATTAATTCAAGCAATTACTCTAAATCATCTCAAATTCAAAACCAATCCTCAAAATCTTTAATCTTTTGAATCAATGAAATTCACCACTAATTTGAATTCATTAAACCACTTTTAAACCCTAAAGAAAACCCTATTGAAAATACCTTGTTTTTCTAATATAAACTAATATTGGAAATTTCGATTAAAATTGGTTTAATTTCAAAACAGCAACAAACAATTAAGTTTTTGAAAACAAAAACTAGCAATTGTTTGCTATTAACCTAATAAGCCTAAACTAATTTTTCTAATATTTTTTACTAACCTAAAAGATCTCCTTTTCCTTCCATTTGTTTTCAGCAAAAAAAAAAAATAAAATAAAAGAAACAGAAATACAAAAGGAGAAGGGGCAGCAACTAACCTAACTACCACCTATTCTAGGCCCAGCCCGTTTCCCTCTCCTTAGCCCAGTACCCCTTCCCTGTCGCTGTCGTCTCCCTCCTCGCGCTGACGTCAAGCAGTACGAACACGATCAGAACCAACGGATCCCTCCTCCTCCACTGGATGCGTCGCCGTACGAGCCCGGAGACCGCTATATCTAACCTACCCCTCGACCACCTGCCTAACCCTAGCCCTAACCCTAGCGCCGCCAATTCTTCTTTTTCCCCTCGCTTCGTTCTGTTCCGCTGAACATGTCTGAACCCAGCCATGGCCGGAGGAGAAACTCCATGGCGGCGGGGAAAGGGTGGATGCCGCGAGTTGCCGCCGCCGGGAATGGAACCTGGGGGTTCCCCCGAGGCTCCCCATGCCCTCGCCGGTTGCTGGGAGCAACCACGGCAACCGCGGCGTCGCCGGAGACCTCCGCCGTTTCTGCACAACGACGAGCTGATGCAGGTTGCTGCACCGACTGCCTCCCCTGCCTCTCGAGGTGAGAGTCCGCATCTCCTCTTCCCTCCCTCCTTTCCTCTAGGCCGCACCCTCCCTGCACCGGCCACCGCGGCCATCCTCAACGGCGAGCAGGCCGATGGCCATGTCCATGGCAATCTCCGTATTCCTGTTCGCCTGCGTATCTGTTCGAGTTCAGTAAATTCAGAAACAACCCGAAACAGCACCTCTTACCCCCCCCCTAGCCCCCCTTCCTAACACAACTACAGCATCAGCCCATCTGGTCCACACCGTGCGCGCAGCGTGCGAACCCACAGGTCGCGGGTTCAAGTCCCGCACCCCACTCTTTTCTGCTCCTTTTCGTTTAATTTCAGTTAAACCTCAAACTGAACCATATCCCCAACACTGCTCTGTACCTGTCACAAACACACGAGCAGCCCACCTGGTCCAGTGCCTTGCGAGCGCAGCAGAGGGGGTGGGTTCGAATCCCACCTCCCACCAAATAAAACCAACTTTTTGTTTTGCAAAGTTTTGGTACAGAACCTTCTGCAGAATCCCAACTAGGCCCCTGGCACTTAATTCTAGACCCCTGCAAATTTATTTCTAAGTCCCTAATGGTTTAAAAATGGCAGATTTGCACCCCATTTTGGAAATTGCCTAAATAAATCATCCTAACTCCAAATTCAACAATTTTAATATGTTTTCAATACCAAATTAAATGTTCTACCCAAATATAAAATTTGTTTACTGTTTTGAATATTTTAAATTGGTGCAAAATTTGAATTCTTGTCAAATTCACTTAAATTTGCAAAATTCATAACTTGGGCATAAAAATTCCAAATTCCACAAACTAAATATGTTTTCCAATCAACTTTTCATGTACTTTCCAAATATAATTTTTGTTTTCTGTTTTGAATAATTAAAATTGCCTAAACCATTTAATTCTTGTTTAATGCAATTAAAAATTGTTTATTATTGTTTAATTCATAATTAAATAATCCAAAGTCCAACTTCAAAATGTGAAACATGTAATCCAACTAAAATTTGATGTTCTTTTCAAATATAAAATTTGTTATCTGTTTTGAACAATTTAACATGATGAAAACAACAATTACTTGTGTGACATCAATAAGGAACCAAAAATTCTTAACATGACAAATAAAATCCCACACTTGTTTTATTCCTTTCCATTTGCATCTAAATTGTTTACTCCTTGTTATCATCATGCATGCATCATGTTTAACTACTTACACTTGTTAATCAAATGTAGATCATTGCTTCAACCTAAACCATTTGCATCCATATGCAATTCACATTGCATATGGGTCCAATTAATTTGTGTTATCTTGTCAAGTAGTTTATTCTGATGCATCTATTAACATGACATGCATCATCCCATGTTTGTGCACTATGCCCTGATATTGATTGTTTATCTTTCTGCATTGTTTGTTTGCTTCTTCCCGGATATACGACGACGTTGAGACCGGCGATCCTTACGACATCCCTTCTAAGGATTTAGCTCAGTACCAGGCTACTGGGTTTTGCAGGCAAGTTATCACTCACATGAACCATCGTGTTCCTTTCAACATTGGTTACCGATACTTTCCGTTGTTCTTTTCTGCTAGCCTTAGTAGTAGTTATTCTGTTACGAACCTATCACATGAATCCCTTAACCCTGATATTGCCTCATCTCCCTTCCTATAACCATTGTTTGAGCCTGAGTCTTATTAGCATGCTTAGGTTGTTTTGCTCGAGTCTGTTACCCGTTACTTTCTGTTACTATTTCATTACGTTGTGGGGGCTCGATGTTTAATCAATCAATCATGCTAAGGATACTGTTAATAATAAATTTGATGATAAGGCACCGGCAGGAGGCCCATGAGAGGTTTTGAAGCCTGCTAGTGTCGACCCTAATAGGAAAAGGGTCTTGTCTACTGATCCATGATGAGCGCACTACCCGCATTTGGGAAGCGAGTATGGGCGCCCCCCTCAACTTGACCTGATTCGCATCTCGTCCAAATCGCCTCATTTAGTTCGTGTGTTCTATTTGCCGCATGCATGTTTTTGCGAGCCCAGGCCAGGGTGGAACTTTTGTAGTCGGCATATAGGGGGACACGTTCTTAGAGTGCTATGAGGGTCCATTTTCTTCTGGGCTCGATTAGCCGTGCGCCCAAGGTGCTTTGGGCTTGATGCGAGGAATGGTTGGTTGTGTAGAGTACCCCGCTTGGTGGGTTTGATTCCCATCTGGCGGGTTATTCTTGAGTGTACGGCCAAATTGGTGCAACCCTGCAGGGATAATCTTCTCGAGAAGCCGTGTTTTCCGCGGTTATGGATTACTTGGTGAAAGTACTGGCTAACAAGTACTCAGGACAACTTAAACATAATAATCAAACATGTTTCACCCAATGATTAACAACTTGACTAGTAATAGCCTCATTGACACAATAATTTGAACCATCATTATATCAACTGTGTGAGTTATCCTCGGATTGCTTCTTTGGATAAGGGGCGAGATCCAGGATGGGTTTGTTTGAAGTTATCTTTCAGTTGGTTACAATCCTCGATCTTATCTCCTTTTCTGATAGCCGGAAGTGGTAATATATTCTGTAGATGGTTAGCGCAGCCAGTTGCAGCATCTTTTATATCCCTTTCTTCCGTTGAACCCAAAGCATCTGTGCTTGGTGTTGACGGGTTACACTTTGGTGAACTGTGAGTCTTGCTTGCCAGTACGTTGTTGTACTGACCCCTTTGGGGCTGTGGTTTACGCAGACGACGTTTCCGAGGATCTACATGGTGGCTACTACGTGGAGTACGACGAGACTGCTGACGAGTAGATAGCGGACCCGGGCAGGATCCGAGACTTCGTGGATGGGCTCCGTCTGTTTGTTTCCGGCCTCTTAGGCCTATTTGGTTCTTGTCTGTACTCAGACATGTTGAATGCTTCCGCTGTATCGTAATGATGTATTGTTGGGGCATGTGCCCTCTGAATGATTGTATTTGCTATCTCTGCTCTAATGAGAGCCATTTGCAACTTATTTCAATCTTTTGCGTCGTAGAGATCTGTTGTGATATCACTTGTTAAACGCCGTTGACGTACCATGTGTGTATGGTTTGAAGTACGTCGACGGAAGTGCCTGTGATCTCTAGTGGATAGTTTACATCGACGATGGAATAGCAGAGCTTGTGTTGTCGCGCATAAGCGCAGGCCTACCAGGAAGCTGGGACGTGGGAGCAGTTATGCCCCATAATCCAAGCATCTGCTATCCAGTTCGTACGGTGAGTATCCCCTAGAAGTCAGGGTGCGACAGTTGTGCAGCAATATATCTCGGAATGGCTATGGAAATGCCATGATAGGTAGGTACGGTGGCTGTTTTAAGGAAGAATATATGGGTTTATGTGTAGGAGAACAAAGTCCTCCCACGGGATTTGGATGCACTGGCGAAGTTTGCACCAACTCTCAATGTGAGAACGGGCAATGTATAGTACCGAAGAGGCTAGCAAATATGGATGGTGGAATTGCCAGGAACCGCAACATAGACTCACGAGTTAAAAGATTACAGCAAGCAAATCATCTTACAAGGCACAATGAAAATCACTCCAAGAGGGTCTGTGGCAGTGAAAAGTCAATGTTAGCTACCCCGACCGTAGCGTGTAACAAAAGACCGATCATAAATGTATCACTCGTAGCAATCATATACCATTGCTTCTATCAGCTGGCAATTTAAGTGTGGCATAGTTTCAAGTTTCTTAGACCAACCATTAAAAGTTTATACTTACTAGTACTTCCCGTTTATCCATTAAGAAAATTGATATCTCAAAACAACAGCAGTGATTCAAGTGAAGCAGTTTAGTGATCTACAAGACCACGTGAATTTTTCCAGTATACCAACTATCACATAAGCATTTCTATTCCCAACCAAGCACATATAAGATATGTTTTAACAAATATACTCTTCACGATACAGCAAGCAAACATGAGAGTACTCACATAACACTATTAAAACTAAAATCTCTGAATAAGAGTGCATGAAAATAAAGGCTAAACGCAATACTAGCAAAAAGTGAACACTCACAGAACAATAAGAATGAAAACTAGAATTCTAAGCAATGAAAACGAAGCGTGTATCTCTCCCACAAAAGTATGATAAGATCCAACCATAAACTATAGCAAAGAAAACCAAACAAACTGAAAGCAAAAAATAAAATACACTCCAAGTAAAGCACATAGGATGTGACCGAATAAAAATATAGTTTCACTAGAAGTGACCTGATAATTTGTCGATCAAGAAGGGGATGCCTTGGGCATCCCCAAGCTTAGATGCTTGAGTCTTCTTGGAATTTGCTGGTATGTACCACCGGGGCATCCCCAAGCTTAGGATCTTCACTCTTCTTGATCACGTCATATCATCCTCTTCTCTTGACCCTTGAAAACTTCTTTTACACCAAACTTCTCACAATCTTCATTAGCAACGTTAGTGCAATCGAAATAATAAATTCACATGGTTCAGTTTCAACACATTCCTAACACTCATAAAAAAATTAGTTATTGCGACAACTTATTTTAAAACTCTTTTTTTCAAAAGAACACAAAAAGAAAGAGATTAAGAGGCAAATGCAATTATTAGCAGAAATCTGTCAAAACAGGACAGCAGGTAAAGATGATTTTTTTCGAAAATCTTATGTTGCTAAAATCAAGAAGTCGTAAACTAAAAAAAGTTGCGGAATTAGCTGACGAATAAGCACAAAAAATTTCAGATCATTCTGGTCTTCCAGGATTTTATACGATATTTTACGGTGGACAGCAGAAATCTGTTTTCTGCGTAGAAATCCGAAAACCAACTCCAACTTTCGTCAGAAACTTTACTTGGCACAACTAAAACATGAAAAGAAAGATACAAAGGAGTTTCTATAGAAGTATAAAACCCCTTGACTCGAAGAAAACAGAGAAAAACAATGCAAAAATAAAAAATGGGTTATCTCCCAAGAAGTGCTTTTCTTTAAAGCCTTTTAGCTAGGAATGATAATTTGAGAAGATGCTCACATGAGAAATATGAATTGAAGCAAAATAGAGCATAAAGAAGCAAATGTAAAACAAATTTAAGTCTAACCCACTTCCTATGAAAAATAATCTTGTAGAAAAACAAATCATGAAAACACAAAGCAACAAGCATAGGAAAGAAAAATAAGTGCAACTTAAAAAATTTCAACATAAAGAGGGGAAACTTGATATTGTTGAGATGCATAAAATTATCTTTCCCTCTCTCATAATAACTTTAAGTAGCATCATGAATAAAATTAACAACATAACTATCGCATGAAATATTCTTATCATGAGCCACATGCATAAAAGAATAATTACTCTCCACATAAGCATAGTCATTCTTATTAATAACAGTGGGAGAAAATTTAACAATATAGCTATCATTATCATTCTCATCACCATAATCATCAAACATAGGAGTCATTTTGCAATCATACTTAATTTTCTCCTCAATAGTAGGTGGACTGAAAATATCATATTTATCATTGTAAACAGGTGGAACTAGAATACCACAATAATTATAATCATCATATATTGGAGGCAAAGTATCATCAAAGAAAATGTCCTCCTCAAAACTTGGCGGACTAAAAATATCATATTCATCAAAACTAGCTTCCCCAAGCTTAGACTTTTCCATAGCACCAACAATAATGGTATTCAAAAAAATTAATGCTAATACCATTGCTACTAGCAAGCAATTAAAGATCCATAGGTTTTTTAATTTTCTCTTCAAACACGTCATGTCCTAACTCAAGATAAATATTATAAAGCTATCTCATATTTTTGTTATTTTCCATTAATCCTAACTAGTGAAAATAAAAACAAGAAACAAACAGATATAATTGCAGGATCTAAAGGAAATAACTTCGAGCACTCACACCCGAGGATGTGAGTACCTTTTACCTTACCTCCCAGGCAACAGCGCCAGAAAAGAGCTTGATGTCTACGCACACTTCTATTCTTGTAGACAGTGTTGGCCCTCCAAGTGCAGAGGTTTGTAGAACAGCAACAAGTTTCCCTTAAGTGGATCACCCAGGGTTTATCGAACTCAGGGAGGTAGAGGTCAAAGATATCCCTCTCAAGCAACCCTGCAATTAAGACACAAGAAGTCTCTTGTGTCCCCAACACACCTAATACAATTGTCAGTTGTATAGGTGCGCTAGTTCGGCGAAGATAGAGTAAAATGCAAGTAATATGGATGATAATAAGTGATAATTGAAATCTCAAATAAAAATGGCAGCAAGAAAACATGTAGTAGAACAGGCGGAAAACGGTGTTTCAATGCTTGGAAATAAAGCCTAGGGATCCTACTTTCACTAGAGGACACTCTCAACAATGATCACATAATTGAATAACTAGGTATCTTCTCTTCACTATGTTACTCTTAACCACTCTCCGGTGGAAAAACAACACCAATCCATGCGTAGGGCTTTAACAACACTCCTCAAAGTAAGCACTTTCCCAACTAAGTAACCCCCATGCTATCACCATGGGACCCAGATGGTTCCACACAAACACCACAATTTCATAGGGTTATCCAACACAAAATATAAATATAATGCTAAACCACACGGTGCACACACTGTCACCTTTACACCGTGATCAAAGTATTTACGGAGATCTCATAAGAAATAATGAACACTAATCATTGCGTAGGGCTGCAAAAAGCATTACTTAAAGTAAGCATTCCCATGTCTAGTTGACCCCACGCTGTCACTATGAGCGCCCTAGATGGTACTAGACAAACACCACAATTCATTGAGGATACACACACGATGTGCACACTGTCACCTTCACACCGCGGGACAAGGTGACTCCAAAGTTCATATTAATAAAACACTTGAGTAGCAAAAGATGAAGAGTAACATCTACCAATACAACTAGATTACAAAGCTCATGATCACATATAGATCACACCATGGGAGAGAGAGATGAACCAAGCTACCGATAGAGCCCTCAGCCTCGGGGGAGAACTATTCCCTCCTCATCACAGGAGACAAAAACGGCAATGGAGATGGCGGTGGAGTCGATGGAGATGGTTCCGGGGACACTTCCCCGTCCCGGCAGGGTGCCAGAACAGAGATCTGTCCCCCAAAACTTGTCGGCGGCGACGGCAGAGCTACAGATGTAATTTTGTGGAAAAGGTCGATTCTCCTAGGGTTTATGCCTTGGGGAGTATATATGGGAGAAAGGGCGATGTCAGGGGATGGCCAGGAGGCCCACACTACCTGGTGGCGCAGCAGGGGGGACCTGCGCCACCCCATTTTCTGGCTACCCTGTGGCCCTCCTCCGGGTCTCTTCGGGACTTCCTGGACCCTCCGGGATTTCTATGACTTCCGGGCTTCGAATTTTCCAATTCCAAGAATATTTCCAGAACAACTTTTCTGAAACTAAAAACAGCAGAAAACGTGGAACTGGCTCTGTGGCATCTTGTCAATAGGTTAGTCCGGAAAATCGGTAAAAATGACATAAAGAAGGTAGAAAACATGTAGCAATTGGCATAATATCATCATCGAGCATCAAAAATTATATATACGTTGGAGACGTATCACAAGCAAATATGTAGCATAACTGATTGTAAACGGTGTTTCAATGCTTAGAAACAAGGCTTCAGGATCCTACTTTCACTAGTGGACACTCTCAACAATGACAAAATAATTGAATGCATAAATATCTCTCTTTACTATGCTACTCCGAACGACTCTCCCGTCGAATAACAAACACCAATTCATTGCGTAGGGGTGTATTATCACTCCTCAAAGTCGCATTCCCATGTCTAGTTAACCCCACACTGTCACTATGAGCTCCCTAGAAGGTACTAGACAAACACCACAATTTAATAGGGTCATCCAACACAAGATATAAATATCATGCTAAACCACACGGTGCACACACTGTCACCTTTACACCGTGATTAAAGTGTTTATGAAGATCTCATAGCAAAATCACTTGAGTAGCATAACAGATGAAGAGTAAATCTACATATTCAACTAGATTACAAAGTTCACGATCACATAAAGATCACACCATGGGAGAGAGAGATGAAACACATAGATACCGGTAGAGCCCTCATCCCTGGGGGAGAACTACTCCCTCCTCATCATAGGAGACAGCAACAACGATGAAGATGGCGGTGGAGTCGATGGAGATGGCTCCGGGGGCACTTCCCCGTCCCGGCAGGGTGCCGGAACAGAGATATCTGTCCCCCGAACTTGTTGTCGTCGGCGGCGGAGCTACGGAATTTTTTCTGAAAAAGGCTGATTCCTCTAGGGTTTGTGCATCGGGGATCATATATAGGTGAAAGGGAGATGCCGGGGGTGGCCAGGGGCCCCACACCACCTAGTGGCGCGGCCAGGGGGACCCGCGCCACCCAATGGTGTGGCCACCCTCTGGCCCCCCTCCGGGTCTCTTCGGGACTTCCGTGACCCTCCAGGACATCTAAGACTTCTGGCTTTTGGATCGTCCAATTCCAAGAATAATTCCAGAACAACTTTTCTGAAACTAAAAACAGCAGAAAATAGGAACTGACTCTGTGGCATCTTGTCAATAGGTTAGTCCCGGGAAATTGATAAAAATGACATAAAGTGTATAGCAAACATGTGGGAAACAACATGGAACATCAGAAATTAAGTATACGTTTATGACGTATCAACATCCCCAAGCTTAGTTCCTACTCGTCCTCGAGTAGGTAAACGATAAAAACACATAATTTTTTAGGTGACATGCTACAAACATAAACTTGATCATCAATAATGTAAAAACATAAGTAAACTGAGATCATAGAAATTCAACACAAGCATGATAAATACAATTTTAATAATAAAGCATAGCAATCACCTTGCATCATGAGAAGTAACACAAATAAAAGATCATGAATAACAATGCAACAAAAGATATACGTTTGTTTCAAGTATAGAGAAAACATGGCAAAGTAATATTTCGCTAGTCCTTAAGAGTGGGGAAAAACATAAACGCCAGGACACCTTCAAAGTTCATGAGGAAGACTAGAAAAAATAATTAGAGAACAACAAATAACACATAATGAATCAATTAATAATGTTTATCGGACAAATGCACATAAAACTCACAATGACAACTATGCTCTCTCAACTGTGCATAAGGTTAGAAGATGGAGACTCAACATAAAAGTAAAAGAAAGGCCCTTCGCAGAGGGAAGCACGGATCACTCATGTGCTAGAGCTTTTATTTTATTAAACATAGGTATTGAAAACATTTTTTAGAGAGGTGTATGCTTATGTCAACAAATAGTAACAAAAAATACAGTACGTCACAAGACAACTATACTTCACAAGAGCGGCTCCCAAAGAAGGACGCGTCTGGGTAGAAGGTCATCCCTCTTTCTCTTTTGTTTACACAATTATGCTTCGACTCATAAATCAGGGGGGGGGAATATTGAAGAAAATGTGTTTGTATTAATTTGGGGCTGGGCACCTCTCTGCCAGCTCTTCTATCAATTGGATAAGCGGATGAAGCCACTAGTCCAGGGTGTGAAAGTCCAATCAACAAGTAAGATAAAGATTCTCTATTTACGTCCTCATGAGATAAAACAGGAACACAAAACATGAGTAATTTTGAAGGTTTTAAAGGTTACACGTGAGCAATTTATTTTGGAGTGGCGGTTAAATACCACATGTAGGTAGGTATGGTGGACACAATTGGAAAACTTTGATTTTTGGGAGTTGGATGCACGAGTAGAGCTCATAGTCAGTACAGGTGGAGGCTAGCAAAGGACTGGGAGCGACAAATCAAGAGAGCATAAGAGCCATAATCATGCATAGCGACATAAACATAATTAATCAAAGCATAAGTGGTACCACAAGTTCAAAAACTCAATGATCATGGAGGCTATAAGTGACTGGTTCATAGTCATAAAGATGGTGTGAGCATGCTCCAAGTCAATCAAATAAAACATTCAAAGGAGAACACCACAAATTTATGCTTCAATATGACAAGAACAACTCATGATTATTTCAATGGCACATTAAACACTCTCAGCTATTTGAGGATAATCATGCTACTAAATAACCACAAGGCTTTAGAATTAAAATAACATCTAGCATGATATGAAGAAGTCTAGCCACAGTCTATACAAGCTTCTACTTGCACCGTTATAAATTCTACCTCAATCAGCATTTTCTTTTCCCAACAAGCACCATACAAAACATGATTTAACAAAAACTCTCTAAATGCTACAGCAATCAAAATGAGAATACTCACATAACACTTCTAAAACTAATAGATCTGAACAAGAGATGCAATGAAAACAAGAGCTACACAGGAATTTTGCAGCAACTAGAAGTAAAACTAAGAATACGAGCATAACGAGTATTCAAATGAGAAAGAGGAGCATGTCTCTCTCCCAAACAAGGAATGATAGGGTCCAGATATATTATTTCAGAAAGTAAAACAAAAGAAAACAAATAAAACCAAAATAAAACAAAAGAAAAACAAACAGATGCTCCAAGTAAACTTCATATGATGTGACCGAATAAAAATATAGTTTCACTAGAAGTGACCTGATAGATTGTTGATGAAGAAGGGGATGTCTTGGGAATCCCGAAGCTTATATGCTTGAGTCTTCTTAAAATATGCTCTTATGAACCACGGGGGCATCCCCAAGCTTTGAGCTTGCACTCTTCTTGATCACATATATCACCCTCTTCTCTTGACCCTTGAAAACTTCCTTCACACCACACTCAAAGAGTAATTCGTATTAGAGGGTTAGTGCAACAATAAAAAATCCATGGGTTATGTATGGGAACAAGTGCTATTCATACTTTTAAACATTATCTACAGAAACTGATATTTCGTGAAGCAAAGAAATCCACTTGACATCGCAAAAGAGCAAATGCAAGAAAAATGGCAGAATCTGTCAAAATCAGAACAATCTGTAAAGACGAATTTGTTCGAGGCACTTACGTTGCTCAGATCAAAAAACGTAAGGAACAAAAAAGTTGCGGAATTAGCCGTTGAATGATCACAAGAAATTTCAGGTCATTCTAATTTTTCAATGATTTATACGATTTTTTACGGTGGACAGCAGAAATTTGTTTCATGCGCAGAGATCCAAAAACCAACTCCAACTCTCGTCAGAAACCTTACTTGGTACTACTAAAACATGAAAAAAAAGATACAAAGGAGTTGCTACATAAGTATACAACCCCTTGACTAAAAAAAAACGAAAAAAACAAAGCAAAAATAAAACAATGGGTTATCTCCCAAGGTGCTTTTCTTTAAAGCCTTTTAGCTAGGCATGATAATTTCAGAAGATGCTCACATGAGAAATATTAATTGAAGCAAAAGAGAGAATCAAGAATAAAACATAATTTTTTTTGTAAGTCTAACCCACTTTCTATAAAAAATAATCTTTTAGAAAAACAAGTCAATAAAGCACAAAGTCGCTAGCATAGGAAGACAAAATAAGTGCCAATTCCGAACATTCAACATAAAGAGGGGAAACTTGATATTTTTGAGATGAATAAGACTATGTTTCTCTCTCTCATCATAACTTTCAGTAGCATCATGAATAAAATTAACAATATAACTATCACACAAAACATTCGTATCATGAGTCACATGCATAAAAGAATTGATACTCTCCACATAAGCATAGTCATTCTTATTAATAGCAGTGGGAGCAAATTCAACAAAATACCTATCATTATCGTTCTCATCACCATAATCATCAAATATAGGAGGCATTTTGCAATCATAATTTATTTTCCTCTCAATAATAGGTGGACTGAAAATATCAAATTTATAATTGTAATCATCATAAAGAACTCCAACATGATAGACAAGTTGTATATTAGGGAGATGGATTTGGGTAATCCCTCCATAACTATGACAAGTTTCATAAGGATAATTGTAATCATAGCCTATGTTATAGCATCTTTTATAATATTTATGAAATACTGGAGGCATAGTATCATCATAAGCAATATCATCATTTTTACTAGAAAGGGATGTATCAAGCATATAATCATCAGTAGCAAAAGGATTTTGAAACACATCATCCACAAGCTCAGAGATTTCTATATTATCATTGGAAGGAACATGGATGGTACTAATAGTACAACAATTATCATGATTTTTAGAATTGGTACCAAAGAGGATTTCAATATCAAAAGTAGTGTGTTTATCCCAATCATGGTCACTTTCATAAATAAGAGGCATAGGAAAATCATCGAGTTCAGACTCATCAAAAACTATAATAGAAGCAAATGCTTAGAGGGAGATACCATTACCTATCTCCTTTTACTCCCCTTCTTCTTCTTCTTCTTCTTCTTCTTCTTCTTCTCTATAGGAGGGAGAGGCTAGAAAGGAAGCTTCCCCACATACCCTGATTTATTGTCAGAAACAATAGAACAAACCTTGGAGGATTCCTCCTCTTCATTAATAAGATGAAAACAAATATTGGCCCTGTCATATTTTGGTAAAGTCTCCTCTTTTATAATATTTTGTATGTATGTATCTGTGTGCAAATTATTAACACAATAAAGATGACAACCATGCAGGACACTATTCATATCAAGAGCACTCATATCTACCAAATAATTTCTTGATAACTCTTCACACCCCAAAAATAATGTAAGATCATGATGCTGATTAGGAGTGATCATGTCATCACAATACAAACTTCTAGGATTCGAATATCTATTACAACCTCAACATTGAAAATTGAAATGATCCACTTTACAGCAAAGTTCACAAATAAAAGGATAGAGGGCACAAACTTTTTTACCAAGATCATCTAAATCCCTGTCCCACATTCTAGTTTTTTCATTCCTACGATGGATGCAATATTCTTCTTCGGTTTGATTCTTTTCACAAGGTCTAAGTGCTCCACAAAAATTAACATGCTTATAAGAAATAGTACTTTTGGAAGTTTGAGCATGTTCATTGCAATCATTAATAACAGTTTCATTTTTCATGCAAGTGTCTTTAAAAGGTTCATGATGTATGTCCTCATTTGATTTAGGAACATTAATATATCAATCAAAGGATCCATACCAACCAACAATCATTTGAGGATCAAGACCATATTTAGCACTAAGCTCTTGAAAATTAGCAGTGCAATCATACTCATAGTTTATATCTGATGCTTTACCTTTGTCGTTATTCCAACCTTCATTATTGGTTTCAATGGTTTCAAGAAGATCCCATTTAGCTTCAACCTTCTTACTTAAGAAAGCACCCTCTGAACATGCATCTAGATAATTGCTACGCCATGATGGTGCATTGATGGGGAGACTTCTTGATAATGATGAATTTTAAGTCCCCGGCAACGGCGGCATAAATTCTTGATGCTTGTGATGGCATGTTGGGAACCTCAAACGGAGGGTGTGATGAGTACATCGTAAGAATTTGCCTTAGTTAAGAACCAAGGTTATCAATCCAGTAGGAGAAAGAGGATCTTTGGAAGGTTGATGTCACTGACGGTGGTGATGGCGCCTCACCGGTGTCAGCAACAACGCGGAACCTGCACACAACACAACCAAAATACTTTTTGCCAACGGTACAGTGAGGTTGTCAATATCACCGGTCTTGCTGAAAACAAAGATTAGATGTATAGTGTGGAAAATGGTGTATGCTTGCAGTAAGTAAAGAAAGCACAGAATTATAGTGGTTAGTTTAACAATGTAGGAAAATGGACCGGGGTTCATAGGTTCACTAGTGGCGTCTCTCCATAAAATATAGCATGCTGGGTGAACAAATTACAGCTGGGAAATTGACAAATAGAGGTTGCACCGTAGTGCACATTCATGACATGATGACTACCATGATATTTAGTGCGGGCATTACAACAATATGCATAGACCGTAATCCAACTACATCTATAACTAATAATCCACCCTCAGGTTATCATCCGAACCCCCTTAGGTATTAAGTTGCAAGCAACAGATAATCACATTAAGCAATGTGTGTAGTGTAAGCAATGATTGTGCATGCGGGCACTCACACTGCTATTTCCCCCTAGTGGCAACAACACATCCTCCCCCGTCACGTTTCTGTCACTCGAGCAGAGGAAAAAATGAGGCATGAACCCAACTATCGAGCATAAATACTCCCTATTGGAGTCACTAGCAACTACTTGGCCAGAGCAACCACTAGCAACAGAAAGCATGTTAGATCACAAATAAAATATGCAATAAAGACTATAATCAACTTGGCATAATTTCAATATTTATCGGATCCCAGCAAACACATCACGTAGAATTACATAAGAACAATCTCGATCATGTTAGGCAGCTCACAATATCTAAACATGGCGGCATAGGAGGAGAAGACAACCATCGAGCTACCGCTATGGACCCTTAGTCCAAGGATTAACTACTCACGCATCACTCCGGAGGCAGGCATGGTGATGAAGAGGCCTCCGGTGATGATCTCCTCTCCGGCAGGGTGTCGGAAGACAGCTTCAGAACCCCCTGATCTAGGGTTGACGACGATGGCGGCTGTGGAACTTTTCGGGGATTTTTGATCAGGTACGTAGGGTTTTCCTTTGGAGGTGAATAAATAGGCGAAAGGGCGACGTCGGTGGGCCACCTGGGTGGCCTCACCACCCTCAGGCGTGGCCAAGGGGGGCCGCGCCTGGCTATGGTGAGGCCCCCTGGTGCCCGTCTTCGACTCCTCTTTGGACTTCTCGATGCTTCCGGGGAAAATAGGAACTTCGGGATTCGTGGGGTCTAATTCCGAGAATATTTCTAGAACAACTTGTTTGAAATAAAAAACAGCAGAAAACGGAGAACTGACAATTGGCATTTTGTTAACAGGTTAGTCACGGAAAACGTGTAAAAATGCTATAAAGAAGGGAGAAAACATGTAGCAATTGGCATAATATCAACATGGAACATCAAAAATTATAGATACGTTGGAGACGTATCAAACATCCCCAAGCTTAGTTCCTACTCGTCCTCGAATAGGTAAATGATAAAACAAAATAATTTTTGAGGTGACATGCTACCACACAATCTTGATCATAATATGTAAAGCAGAGCATGTAAACTAGGATCAAATGAACTAAAGTTGTGATCTATATTTGATATCAACAAGTAGTGCATAAACAAATAAGAAGAAAGAAGCAAAACTTTTAATGAATCAATACTAAAAGACTATCAACCGTGCAACGTTTATTAGAGATGATTTAAGCTTTCAAGAACAACAATATCATGCACGTCAAACGATCTTCACAACCCCTGTTAGGATCAAGTCAAGCTTTCCACACGATGCAATGCTTGAATCTTAAACTATCTGCGCACTAAAAACAAGCAAGTGTTATATGTTGGTCCATGTCACCGGGATGTTATGGCAAAGAGAACATTATGGGGGGTTTGGAAGGTCAATGGAAGAAAAGCTCACAAAGCTGAAAGTGGTCATTAGAAAAGAAAAAGTCTTACAACCGAAGCTATGCAAGGAGTAGGGATTGCCTCACAACGGATGCACATAGAGCTATAAGTGTATGAAAGCTCTCCAATGGAACTAGTGGGGGTGCATCCAACTTGCTTGCTCACGAAGACCTAGAGCTCATTTGAGGAGGCTCATCATTGGAATATGCAAGCCAAGTTCTATAATGTGAAGTTCCCCACATAGTTATGAATGAATGATAATATGAAAACTTTCTCCAAACTGAAGTATTGGTGCTAAACAGGAAGCACAAGTGTGGTATAAAGGATAGTGATGCGCCCCCTCTCTCTTTATTCTCTCTTTGGCCCCTTTTTTTTTTCTTTTTGGGCTTTTTCATTTTTATTTTGTTTGATATATCCTCACCGGTAAGGGTAACATCCTATATTAAAATGAATCATCACACTTTTAGTACTCATAAATCATAATGGAATATCTCTGATGCATCCCACTGCATGCTCCTGCCAGTGTAGCAGTATGCATAAATAACCATGAAGCTCATCATAAAGTAACATAATGGAGGTGGATGTTGTGCAGCAATATATATCAGAATGGCTATGGAAAGCCATGATAGGTAGGTATGGTGGCTGTTTTTAGGAAGAATGTATGGGCTTATGTGTAGGAGAACAAATCCTCCCATGGGATTTGGATGCACTCGCGAAGTTTGCACCAACTCTCAATGTGAGAAAGGGCAATGCACAGTACCGAAGAGGCTAGCAAATATGGATGGTGGAAGTGCGAGAAACCGCAACATAGACTCACGAGTTAAAAGGTTGCAGCAAGAAAATCATCTTTACAAGGCACAATTCAAATCACTCCAACAAGGTCCATGGTAGTGACAAGTCACTGTTAGCTACCACGACCGTAGCGTGTAACAAAAGGCCGATCAGAAATGTATCACTCGTAGCAATCATATACCATTGTTTCTATCAGCTGGTAATTTAAGTGTGGCACCGTTTCAAGTTTCTTAGACCAACCATTAAAAGTTTATACTTACTAGTCCTTCGCGTTTATCCATTAAGCAAATTAATATCTCAAAACAACAACAGTGATTCAAGTGAAGCAGTTTAGTGATCTACAAGACCATGTGAAATTTTCCACTATACCAACTATCACATAAGAATTTCTATTCCCATCCAAGTACATATATGAGACAACAAAGACTCTCTCTAAGCATATAGCAATGAAAACTAGAGAGTACTAATAGCTCTAAATAAGAGATGAATGCAAAACAGGAGCTAAATAAATGCAGCAGCCAGACAAAGATTATGAATACAAAGTATTCCCATGAAAAAGCGGAGCGTGTCACTCTCCAATAAAATAATGCTAGGGTCCAACGAAGATTATTGCAAAAATAAAAACAAACTGAAAGCAAAAAAATAAAAGACGCTCCAAGTAAAACACATAAGATGTGACCGAATAAAAATATAGTTTCACTAGAAGTGACCCGATAATTTGTCGATGAAGTGGGCATCCCCAAGCTTAGACGCTTGAGTCTTCTTGGAATTTGCTGGGATGTACCACCGGGGCATCCCCAATCTTAGGATCTTCAATCTTCTTGATCATGTCATATCATCCTCTTCTCTTGACCCTTGAAAACTTCCTTCACACCAAACTTCTCACAATCTTCATTAGCAACGTTAGTGCAATCGAAATAATAAATTCACATGGTTCAGTTTCAACACAAGCCTAAAACTCGTAAACACATTAGCTACTTTCACAACTTCTTTTAAAACTCTTTTTCTCAAAATAACACCAAAAGAAAGAGATTAAGATGCAAATGCAATTATTGGCAGAAATCTTTCAAAACAGGACAGCAGATAAAGATGATTTTTTACGAAAATCTTCTTTTGCTCAAATAAAAAAGTGTTGAACTAAGAAAAATTGCATATATATCCCAGGATTACGCAAAAAAAACCTCAGGTCATTTGAATTTTCTGTGATTTTATACGAATTTAATGGTGGACAGTAGAAATATGTTTCCTGCGCAGAAATCCGAAATATAGCCTCAACTTTCCACTCTAGGCTTTACTTGGCTCAACAAAGACACAAAAGAAAAGATACAGAGGGGTTGATAAGGAAATATACAACACCCAGGTGCAAAGCACACAGAAAGAAACAACGGAAAACAGGTTAAAAGCGGAGAAATGAAACGGGTTGTCTCCCAGTAGCGCTTTTCTTTAACGCCTTTCAGCTAGGAATAGAAAGCAACTCAAGTATTTTCAAGTGAAGAAGCATCAAAATTAAGCTTAGAAATCTCCTCAACAATGAATTGTATTTCATATATAGAATTTTTAGATTAACCTTTATCGGCACTTTTAGGCACAATGCTTTCATCAAATGGGTTTGCAGGAACAATCCAATCAAAATTATTTTCTAGAGCTTCATGAATTCCTACCAATTTAAAGGGTATTGGTATTTTAATTTCCTTATGATTGGATTTACCCGGTGTGCTATTAACATCTACACATGAGCCTGACATCTCAAATCGGTTAAAAACTTTTCTAGCCTCAATGTCAACATCACCAAATTCTTTAAACAAAGTTTCTAGAATAAACTCTCTTTTTTCGCTATCCTTAGTGTTATCAAGGTTGAGGAACATTTGTTGTACTATGGGATTAAGGTTAACAAACCTAGCTTCTAGCATACGAACTAGAGATGCTACAGCGGATTCATAATCTGGAGCAAGTTCAGCTAAGGATCTATCCACAAATTCTTTGTGCTTACTAACATAATTAAAGAACTCTCCAATATTATCTTTCCCAATTATATCACCGCTACCTATTGGTAAGTCTTTCAAGGTAAACTTGGTTAGAATCATGATTAGAGCTTAAACTAAGAGCAGAAAAGCAAAAATAGCAGCTATGAAGTAAACTATTTTTTTTTGTGTTTTTGATATAAAGAAGCAAAACAAGACAAAAAAAAATAAAAACAAGACAATAAAAAAATAAAGAGGTTGAGAGTGAGAGACTCCCCTTGCCAGAAGACTTCTTCCTCCCCGGTAATGGCGCCAGAAATTCTTTGCTACGCCTTGATGGTGCCTTGACGGGGAGACTTCTTGATGCTGATTAATTTTAAGTCCCCGACAACGGCGCCAGAAATTCTTGATGCTTGTGATGGCATGTTGGGAACCCCAACAGGAGGGTGTGATGAGTACATCGTAAGAATTTCCCTGAGTTAAGAACCAAGGTTATCAATCCAGTAGGAGAAAGAGGATCTTCGGGAGGTTGATGCCACTTCCGGTGGAGATGGCGCCTCACCGGTGTCAGCAACAACGCGGAACTTGCAAACAACACAACCAAAATACTTTGTCCCAACGGTACAGTGAGGTTGTCAATCTCACCGGTCTTGCTGAAAACAAAGATTAGACGTATAGTGTGGAAAATGGTGTATGCTTGCAGTAAGTAAAGAAAGCAGGGAATTGTAGTGGTTTGTTTAAAAGTGTAGGAAAATGGACCGGGGTTCATAGGCTCACTAGTGGTGTCTCTCCATAAAAGATAGCATGCTGGGTGAACAAATTACAGGTGGGCAATTGACAAATAGAAGTTGCACCGTAGTGCACATTCATGACATGATGACTACTATGATATTTAGTGCGGGCATTACACAATATAGATAGACCGTAATCCAACTGCATCTATGAGTAATAATCCACCCTTCGGTCATCATCCGAACCCCCTTAGGTATTAAGTTGCAAGCAACAGATAATCGCATTAAGCAATGTGTGTAGTGTAAGCAATGATTGTGCATGCGGGCACTCACACTGCTATTTTCCCCCTAGTGGCAACAACCCATCCTCCCCCGTCACGTTTCTGTCACTCGAGCAAAGGCAAAAATGAGGCATGAACCCAACTATCGAGCATAAATACTCCCTATTGGAGTCACTAGCAACTACTTGGCCAGAGCAACCACTAGCAACAGAAAGCATGTTAGATCACAAATAACATATGCAATAAAGACTATAATCAACTTGGCATAAGTTCAATATTTATCGGATCCCTGCAAACACATCACGTAGAATTACATAAGAACAATCTCGATCATGTTAGGCAGCTCACAATATCTAAACATGGAGGCATAGGAGGAGAAGACAACCATCGAGCTACCGCTATGGACCCTTAGTCCAAGGATGAACTACTCATGCATCACTCCGGAGGCAGGCATGGTGATGAAGAGGCCTCTGGTGATGATCTCCTCTCTAGCAGGGTGCCGGGAGACAGCTTTAGAACCCCCCTGATCTAGGGTTGACGACGACGGTGGCTGCGGAACTTTTCAGGGATTTTTTATCAGGTACGTAGGGTTTTCGTTCGGAGGGGAATAAATAGGCGAAAGGGTGACGTCGGTGGGCCACCAGGGTGGCCTCACCACCCCCAGGCGCGGCCAAGGTGGGGGGCCTGTGTCTGGCAATGGTGAGGGCCCCCTGGTGCCCGTCTTCGACTCCTCTTCGGACTTCTGGATGCTTCCGAGGAAAATAGGAAGTTCGCGATTCGTGGGGTCCAATTCCGAGAATATTTCAAGAACAACTTTTCTGACATAAAAAACAACATAAAACAGTGAACTGACACTTGGCATCTTGTTAATAGGTTAGTCACGAAAAACGTGTAAAAATGCTATAAAGAAGGGATAAAACATGTAGCAATTGGCATAATATCAACATGGAACATCAGAAATTATAGATACGTTGGTGAGGTATCAATAATCCCTGTAATGTCCTGAAAGCCTTGCATAAAAATGAGTAACAATTATTTCCTTAGGAAGCTCATGGTTAAGACATTTAAGTATTAATATTTTCAGTCTTCCCCAAGCTTGAGCAATGCTTTCTCCATCATGAGGCCAAAAATTATAAATGTAATTCCTATCTAAATATAGTTCATGAGAAGAATAAAATTTAGAGTACAATAGAGATTCAAGCTCCTTCCACTCCAAATGATGAGGATCATCTAGTAGCTCATACCACTCCCTTGCTTTGTCCTTAAGTGACAAAGGGAATATCCTCCTCTTAACTTTGTCCATTGAAATACCTGCACACTTGAACAACCCACATAATTCATGTATAAAGAGTAAATGATCACGAGGATGGACAATTCCATCTCGAAAATAGCAGTTATTCGTGACACGTTCAACAATTTTCATGGGTATTTTAAAAGGAACACTTTCAGCAGGAGGATTTAAAATATCACATGCATCATTAGATTTATCACATATGGGAGATAAAGTATCATCAGAGCAAATTTTCTTCTCTAAAGATGGGGAACTAAAAAGTTTATAACAACTAGCTTCCCCAAGCTTAGACTTTTCCATTGTATTAGAAATAATGGTATCCAAATAATTAATGCTACTAGCATGCAAATAAAGCTCTCTCATATTTTTGTTGTTTTCCATTAAGACTAACTAGTAAAAAAAAACAAGCAACAAGTAAAAATATGATTAACTAGTGAAAATAAAAAAAGAAACAAAAGGATATAATTGCAGAATCTAAAGGAAATAACTTCGAACACACACACAAGATGTGAGCAGCTTTTACCTTACCTCCCTGACAAGGGCGCCAGAAAATAGCTTGATATCTACGCACGCTTCTATTCTTGTAGACAGTGTTGGGCCTCCAAGTGCAGAGGTTTGTAGACCATCAGCAAGTTTCCCTTAAGTGGATTACCCATGGTTTATCGAACTCAGGGAGGAAGAGGTCAAAGGTATCCCTCTCAAGCAACCCTGCAATTATGATACAAGAAGTCTCTTGTGTCCGAACACACCTAATACAATTGTCAGTTGTATAGGTGCACTAGTTCTGGAAAGAGAGAGTGAAATACAAGTAATATGGATGTTTATAAGTTATAATAGCAATCTGAATTAAAAATGAAAGCAAGCAAACATGTAGCAAAACTGATTGTAAACGGTCTTTCAATGTTTTGAAATAAGGCCTCGAGATCCTAATTTCACTAGTGGACACTCTCAACAATGACAAAATATTTGAATGCATAAATATCTCTCTTCACTATTCTACTCCGAACCACTCTCCGGTCGAATAACAAACACCAATTCATTGCGTAGGGCTGTAACAACACTCCTCAAAGTCGCACTCCCATGTCTAGTTAACCCCACGCTGTCACTATGAGCGCCCTAGAAGGTACTAGACAAACACCACAATTTCATAGGGTCTTCCGACACAAGATATAAATATCATGATAAACCACACGATGCACACACTGTCACCTTTACACCGTGATCACAGTGTTTACGGAGATCTCATAACAAAACCACCTGAGTAGCATAACAGATGAAGAGTACATCTACATATTCAACTAGATTAGAAAGCTCACGATCATATAAAGATCACACCATGGGAGAGAGAGATGAAACACATAGCTACCGGTAGAGCCCTCAGCCCTGGGGGAGAACTACTCCCTCCTTATCATCGGAGACAGCAACGACGATGAAGATGGTGGTGGAGTCGATGGAGATGACTCTGGGGGCACTTCCCCGTCCCGGCAGGGTGCCGGAACAGAGATTTATGTCCCCCGAAACTTGTCGGCGGCGGAGCTACGGAACTTTTTGTGGAACCAGGCTGATTGCTCTAGGGTTTATGCATCGGGGGGTATATATAGGCGAAAGGGAGACGCCGGGGGTCCCACACCACCTGGTGTTGCGGCCAGGGGGACCCGCACCACCCTATGGTGTGGCCACCCTGTGGCCCCCCTCTAGGTCTCTTCGGGACTTCCTTGACCCTTCGTGACTTCGAAGACTTCTGGCTTTTGAACCGTCCAATTCCGAGAATACTTCCAGAACAGCTTTTCTGAAACTAAAAACAACAGAAAATAGGAACTGGCTCTGTGGCATCTTGTCAATAGGTTAGTCCCGAGAAATCGATAAAAATGACATAAAGTGTATAACAAACATGTGCGAAACAACATGAAAACAACATGGAACATCAGAAATTAAGGATACGTTTATGACGTATCAGGGATCCCCTCCGGGTCTCCTTTGGACTTCCTTGACCCTCTGGGAATTCTAAGACTTCTGGTTTTTGAATCGTCCAATTTCGAGAATATTTCTAGAACAAATTTTGTGAAACTAAAAACAGCAGAAAACATGAACTGGCTTTGTGGCATCTTGTCAATAGGTTAATCCTGGGAAATCGATAAAAGGGACATAAAGTGTAAGGAAAACATCTGGCATATGGCATGAAAACAACATGGAACATCAAAATTAAGGATACGTTTGTGACGTATCAACATCCCCAAGCTTAGTTCCTACTCGTCCTCGAGTAGGTAAACTATAAAAACACATAATTTCTGATGTGACATGCTACCAACATAAACTTGATCATCTAAATTGTAAAAGCATAAGTATAGCTAAGATCATAGAACTTTAACACAAGCATGATAAATATAATTCTAACAATAAAGCATAGCAACCACCTTGCATCATGAGAAGTCACACAAACAAAAGATCATGAATAATAATGCACTCAAAAGCTATACGTTTGTTTCAAGCATAGAGATAACATACCAAAGTGATATTTCTCTTGTCCTTAAGAGTGGGGAAAGCATAAATGCCAGGACACCTTCAAAGTTCATGAGGAAGACTAGACCAAATAATTTGAGAACAAACAATAACACATCATGAATCAATTAATAATGTTTCTGGGACAAATGCACATTAAACTCAGAATGGCAACTATGCTCTCTCAACTCTGCATAAAGTTAGAAGATGGATACTCAACATAAAAGTAAAAGAAAGGCCCTTCGGATAGGGAAGCAGGGATCACTCATGTGCTAGAGCTTTTATTTTGTTAAGCAGAGGCATTGAAAACATTATTTTAGAGAGGTGTATGCTTATGTCGACGAATAGTAAACATAAAATACAGTACGTCACAAGACAACTAGACTTCACAAGAGCGGCTCCCATAGAAGGACACATCTGGGTAGAAGGTCATCCCTCTTTCTCTTTTGTTTACTCAATTATGCTTTGACTGATAAATAAGGGGTAAAAATAGTGAAGAGAATTTGTTGTATTAATTTGGGGCTAGGCACCCCGCTACCAACTCTTCTATCAATTGGATAAGCGGATGAAGCCACTAGTCCAGGGTGTGAAATTCCAATCAACAAGTGAGATAAGGATTATCTATTTACGTCCTCATGAGCTAAAACAGGAGCACAAAACAGGAGTAATTTTGAAGGTTTTCAAGGTAACACATGAGCAATTTACTTTGGAGTGGCAGTTAAATACCACATGTAGGTAGGTATGGTGGGCACATTTGGAAAACTTTGTTTTTTTGGGAGTTGGATGCACGAGTAGAGCTCATACTCAGTATAGGTGGAGGCTAGCAAAAGACTGAGAGCGACAAATCAAGAGAGCAATAATGGCCATAATCATGCATAGCGACAAAAACATCATTTATCAAAGCATAAGTGGTACTACAAGTTCAAAAACTAAATGATCATAGAGGCTATAAGTGAATGGTTTGTAGTCATAAACATGGTGTAAGCATGCGCCAAGTCAACCAAATAAAACATTCAAAGGAGAACACCACAAATTTATGCTTCAAAATGACAAGAACAACTCATGATTCTTTCTAAGGCACGTTAAACACTCTCAGCTATTTGAGAAAAATCATGCTACAAAAATAACCACTAGGCTTTAGAATTAAAATAACATCTAGCATGACATGAAAAATTCTAGCCACAGTCTATACAAGCTTCTAATTGCACCGTTATAAGCACGAAAACTGTACTACTGCTTTCCAACACCAAGCATTTCATAATAATAAAAAACTCTCGAAGAGATGCAGCAATGAAACAGGAGAACACTAACACAACTCTACTAAAACTAACATCTCTGAATAAGAGATGCAAGAAAAATAGGAGCTAAACAGGAATTTTGCAGCAGCTAGAAGGAAAACTAAGAATACGAGCATAACGAGTATTTTAATGAAAAGGCGGAGCGTGTCTCTCTCCCACACATAGAATTCAAGGTTCCAACTAAATTATTGCAGAAAGGAAAATAAAAGAAAACAAAGGAAAAACTAACAGACTCTCCAAGTAAACTTCATATGATGTGACCGAATAAAAATATAGTTTCACTAGAAGTGACCTGATAAATTGTTGACGAAGAAGGCGATTCCTTGGGAATCCCCAAGATTAGACGCTTGAGTATTCTTTGAATTTGCTGGATGAACCACGGGAGCATCCCCATCTTTGACCTTGCACTCTTTTTTATCACATTATATCACCCTCTTCTCTTGACCCTTGAAAACTTCCTTCACACCACACTCAAAGTAATTTGCATTAGAGGGTTAGTGCAACAATAAAAAAAATCCATGGGTTATGCATGGGAATAAGTGCTATTTATAGTTTTAAACATTAGCTACAGCCGATGTTTTGTGAAGCAAAGAAACCCAGTTGACATCGTAAAAGAGCAAATGCAAGAAAAGTGACAAAATCTGCCAAAACGAGAACAATCTGTAAAGACGATTTTTTTTGGGGAACTTAAGTTGCTTAGATCGAAAAACATAAAGCACAAAAAAGTTTGGAATTAGATGAGGAATAAGCACAAAAAATTTCACGTCATTCTGATCTTTTTGAATGTTATACGATATTTTATGGTGACAGCAGAAATCTGTTTCCTCCGCAGAAATCCAAAATCAACTCCAACTTTCGCTAGAAACTTTACTTGGCACAACTAAAACATGAAAATAAATATACAAGTGAGTTTATACAGAAGTATACAACCCCTTGACTCAAAGCAAACAGAGAAAAACAAAGCAAAAAATAAAACCATGGGTTATCTCCCAAGAAGTGCTTTTCTTTAACGCCTTTTAGCTAGGCATGATAATTTGAGAAGATGCTCACATGAGAAATATTAATTGAAGCAAAAGAGAGAATCAAGAAGAAAAATTAAAAAATTTAAGTCTAACCCACTTCCTATGAAAAAGGATCTTGTAAAAGAACAAGTCAATGAAGCACAAAGTGGCTAGCATAGGAAGACAAAACAAGTGCAACTTCAAAAATTTCAACATAAAGAGGGGAAACTTGATATTGTTGAGATGCATAAAATTATGTTTCCCTCTCTCATAATAACTTTTAGTAGCATCATGAATAAATTTAACAATATAACTATCACATAAAACATCCTTATCATGAGCCACATGCATAAAAGAATTAACACTCTCACATAAGCATAGGAATTCTTATTAAAAGCAGTGGGAGCAAATTCAACAAAATAGCTATCATTATTATTCTCATCACCATAATCATCAATTATAGGAGGCATATTGGAATCATAATTAATTTTCTCCTCAATAGTAGGTGGATTGAAAATAGCATGTTCATCATTGTAATCATCATAAAGAACTCCAACATGATAGAGAAGTTGTATATTAGGGAGATGGTTTTCGGTAATCCCTCCATAACCATGACAAGTTTCATGAGGATAATTGTAATCATAGCCAATTTTATAACATCTTTTATAATAGTTATCAAATACTGGAGGCATAGTATCATCATAAGCAATAGAGTAGTTATCTTCCAAAGTGCATTCATTTGTAAGCATATCATCATTTTTACTAGAAGGAGATGTATCAAGCATATAATCATCAGTAGCAAAAGGATTTTCAAACACATCATCCACAAATTTAGAGCTTTCTATATCATCATTGGAAGGAAAACAGATGGTACTAATAGTACATCAATTATTATCATCATTTTCAGAACTGGTACCAAAGAGATTTTCAGTATCAAAAGTAGTGTGTTTCTCCCAATCATGATCACTTTCATAAATAACAGGCATAAGAAAATCATTGAGTTTAGACTCATCAAAAACTATAATAGGAGCAACATGCTTAGGAGGAGATACTGTTACCTCTCTCCTTTTACTCCTTTTCTTCTTCCTCCTCCTCTTCTTCCCCTCTTTAGGAGGGAGAGGTTTCAAAGGAAGCTTCTCCACATACCCTGGTTTATTGTCAGAAACAATAGAAAAAACCTTGGAGGATTCCTCCTCTTCATTAATAATATTAAAACAAATATTAGTCTGGTCATATTTTGGTAAAGTCTCCTCTTTTATAATACTTTATATGTAAGTATTTGCGTGGAAATTATTAACACAATAAAGATGACAACTATGCAGGACACTATTCATATCAAGAGCACTCATATCTACCAAAGAAGTTTTTCTTGATAACTCTTCACACCCAAAAAATAAAGTAAGTTCATCATACTGATTAAGAGTGATTGTGTCATCACAATACAAACTTGCAGTAGTCATAGGATTCGAATGGTTATTATTACATCCCGAGCATTGAAAATTGAAATGACCCACTTTACAGCAAAGTTCACAAATAAAAGGATAGAGGGAACAAACTTTTTTACCAACATCATCTAGAGCGCCATGGCCCACTTTCTAGTTCTTTCATTCCTATGATGGATACAATATTCTTCTTCGATTTGATTCTTTTCACAAGGTTTAAGTGGTCCACAAAAATTAACATTCTTATAAGAAATAGTACTTTCAGAAGTTTGAGCATGTTCATTGCAATCATCAATAACAATTTCATTTCTCATGCAAGTGTCTTTAAAAGGTTCATGATATATGTCCCCATTTTCGTTAGGAACATTAATATAAGAAGAAAAGGATCTATACGAACCAACAATTATTTGAGGATTAAGACCATATTTAGCACTAAGCTCTTGAAAATCAGCAGCTTCAGCGAAAGACTTAATACAATCATACTCGTAGTTTATACCCAATTCTTTAACTTTTTCCTTATTCCAACCTTCATTATTGGTTCGAATTGTTTCACGAAGATCCCATTTAGCTTCAACCTTCTTACTTGAGAAAGAACCCTCTGAACAGGCATCTAGATAATCCTTGTAATGTCCTGAAAGCCTTGCATAAAAATTAGTAACAACTATTTCATTAGGAAGTTCATGGTTAGGACATTTAAGTATTAATGTTTTCAGTCTTCCCCAAGCTTGAGAAATGATTTCTCCATGACGAGGCCAAAAATTATAAATGTAATTCCTATCTAAATAAAGTTCATGGGAATAAAATTTAGAATAAAATAGAGATTCAAGCTCCTTCCACTCCAAATGACGAGGATCATCTAGTAGCTCCTACCATTTCCTTGCTTTCTCCTTAAGTGACAAAGAGAATAGCCTCCTATTAACCTCTTCCATTGAAATACCTGCACACTTGAACAACCCGCATAATTCATGTATGAAGAGTAAATGATCACTAGGATAGACAGTTCCATCTCCAAAATAGCCGTTATTCATGACACATTCAACATTTTTCATAGGTATTTTAAAAGGAATACTTTCACAAGGAGGATTTAAAATATCAAAAGCATCATTAGATTTATTACATATGGGAGATAAAGTATCATCAGAGAAAATTTTCTCCTCTAAAGTTGGGGAACTAAACATAGTATAAAAACTAGCATCCCCAAGTTTAGACTTTTCCATAGCATTAGAAATAATGGAATCCAAAGAATCAATGCTAATAACATTGCTACTAGCATGCAAATAAGGATCTCTCATATTTTTGTTGTTTTCAATTAAGCCTAAAGATAAAAACAAGGAACAAGTAAAAACAAGCCTAACTAGTAAAAATAAAAACAAGAAAAAAAATATAATTGCAGAATCTAAAAGAAATAACTTCGAGCACTCACGGGGGATGTGAGTACCTTTTACCTTACCTCCCCGGCAATGGCCCCAGAAAAGAGATTGATGTCTACGCACGCTTCTATTCTTGTAGACAGTGTTGGGCCTCCAAGTGCAGAGGTTTGTAGAACAGCAGCAAGTTTCCCTTAAGTGGATCACCCAGGGTTTATCGAACTCAGGGAGATAGAGGTCAAAGGTATCCCTCTCAAGCAATCCTCAATTATGATAAAAGAAGTCTCTTGTGTCCCCAACACACCTAATACAATTGTCAGTTGTATAGATGCACTAGTTCGGAGAAGAGATAGTGAAATACAAGTGATATGGATAATTTTAAGTGATAATAGCAATCTAAGATAAAAATGGCAGCAAGCAAACATGTAGCAGAACTGATTGTAAACAGTGTTTCAATGCTTAGAAACAAGGCCTAGGGATCCTACTTTTACTAGTGGACACTCTCAACGATGATAACATAATTGAATGCATAAATATCTCTCTTCACTATGCTACTCCGAACCACTCTCCGGTCGGATAACAAACACCCATTTGTTGCATAGGGCTACAAAGCACACCTTAAAGTCGCATTCCCATGTCTAGTTAACCCCACACTGTCAACTTGAGCGCCCTAGAAGGTTCTAGACAAACACCACAATTTCATAGGGTCATCCAACACAAGATATAAATATCATGCTAAACCACACGGTGCACACACTATCACCATCACGCCATGATCAAAGTGGCTACAGAGATCTCATAGCAAAACCAATTGAGTAGCATAACAGATGAAGAGTAACATGTACTTATTCACCTAGATTACAAAGCTCATGATCACATAAAGATCACACCATGGGGGAGAGAGATGAAACACATAGCTACCGGTAGATCCCTCGGCCCCGGTTGAGAACTACTCCCTCCTCATCATAGGAGACAACAACGGCGATGAAGATGGCGGTGGAGTCGATGGAGATGGCTCCGGGGGAACTTCCCCGTCCCGGCAGGGTGCCGGAACAGAGAGTTCTGTCCCCCGAAACTTGTCGCGGTGGTGGCGGAGCTATGGAACTTTTCATGGAAGGGGGCCGATATCCTTAGGGTTTATGCATCGTGGGGCATATGTAGGCAAAAGGACAATGGCGGTGGGCGCCCGAGGGGATCACACCACCCCCAGGCACGGCCAGGGGGGCACCTGCGCCCAGCCATGGTGTGGGGGCTCCCGGGCTCCCCTCCGGGTCTCCTTTGGACTTCCTTGACCCTCCATGAATTCTAAGACTTCTGGCTTTTGAATCGTCCAATTCCGAGAATATTTCTAGAACAACTTTTCTGAAACTAAAAACAACAGAAAACAGGAACTGGCTGTAACATCCATGATTTTTGGAAAGTGCAAAAATCACAAAAATTTGAATTTTTTTGTTTTCATGTTAAACAAGTCACAGAAAACCAAATGAAATGCAAGAAACAAAAGAAAACAATACACATTTCAATGAAATTGTATTTAGGAATCCAAATTACCTTTCTTCCTTAAACCCTAAGCCTATTTCAAATCTAGTTTTCATTATAAATAGAAATTATTTCTTCTTAGCAAACCTCTTTAAATACATGTTTTCAACCCATTTATAACTATGAAAATGTTTACGATATTAGGAATCAGAGAATTACTATCTCTAATATTTTCTCCATGCCTCCAAAGGTTTATAATGTGAATAAAAATATCTTCATAATGCTTTTCAAATATTATATCAAGTAATAACCAATAAAGTGTTTATATAAATTATTTTATTTTTGAAAACAAGTAAAAGGCCTTGAAAACCAATATTTACATTTGAGACCACCTCTCTTAATTTTATTAAACCCAAATTCCAACTAATTATTATTTTTCTATTTGAAATGATTTTTAGTATCATTAAGGCATTATCCATATTCTTAAATGCACAAATTCAAAAGTGTTAAAACTGCACACAATTATTTTTATATGAAGGATCTTGCTTTTACAAAACTATCGAAACTGATTTGAGGCCATTTGGAATTAAAATCATAAGTTAGGATTTATTTATTAAAGCAGAAAAAAAGAGGCGCAGCAAGCCCAACACAACCTGGGCCAAGCCCACTCCCCTATTTACCGAAGCGTGCAACACACAGAAGCCCCACCAGCCCGGCCCGCCTCCCTCTCTACTCTCTCCCTGACACATGGACCCCACGCATGAAGTCACCATGACGTCATCGTCCCCTACCTCCCCTAACCATTGCCCGCGCCCACGATCGACCGAGCGCGGCCACGTCACGATCTCCCCGCCCATGTGTGTCCCTCGCCTCCCAACCCCCTCTATAGCTAGCCCTAGACGCCCTCTCTAATTCCCCTCTCTCTCCACTCGAAAATATGCCCCCACTATGATGATATTGCTTGCCGGAAATTCTCTGACCCGCCGTCGTTTGTCGATGATTACAGCGAGGTGAGCGAGTCTCTGTGCCCAAGACTACAACCCAGCGACTCCACGTGCGTGCGCAAACCTCCCTAAGCCCTCGGGCAAAATTTTGGCGCAGCAATTCGACCCCACCATCCTCACCCGAGGCTCACCGGAGCGCCTGTCGTCTCTGACTTCTTGTCACCGTCGTCTGGAGCAGCGAAGGAGGCCATCGGCATCACCATCGTGATCTCCGTCGAGTGTCGCGCGTCCTTGTCCTCTCCGTTGTGCAGGAGGGCGACCGGAGCGCCGCCACTGTCGATTTCTGCCTTGCGATTCACCGGAGCGCCGCCGTCCCCTCCATCTCCGGCCACCGTCACCGATGAGTAACCCTAGCCCCTCTCTGAGCCGTTGGATCTCAAGCGGACGCCCCTAGACAAACCACTTAAACGAAACGGTATGGACCAATAGAAAACGGCCAAGTGGCAGTGCCTAGTCAGTGGCCTCGCCAGCGTCAGCCAGTCTAAACCAACCAGAGACTGCCAAGTGGCCTGGCCTTTTTCTGAATTTTTCCGAATAGAAATTAGTTGACAAAATTGCAGAAAAGCCCCTAGAACTTGCAACCCTCATAACTTTTGATCCATAAGCCCAAATTTCGCAAACTTGGACTTTTTGAAATCAGCACAACATGTAGAAACTTTTGGAATTGTCAAAATTTAAATTTGACAAACTTAAATTGGTTCCAATTTAAATATGCTTGTTTGTGAAATTGTGGCATAATTCTAATTCTACAAACCCAAAAGTTGAAAATAAAATATTTTTGGAATCCTTAGGATGAGCACTTTCATACCCTTTGTCACAAAATAATAATTGAACAAATTAAAATGGAGGTAAAAAATTTAAATAACCATTTGAGTATTTTGCACCTAGTTTTAATTCTATAAATAATTTTAATTAGTTTTCTTGTGGAAAATTGTTTCATTTAGTAACCTTAGACCAGAGAAACTAGTACCCAAATTATTTGTGACCATAGAACCCATTCCATGTAATCCTTGTCATATAAACCACCCATAGTAGTCAATCAATATACCTTAACTGTTGTTTGATGAAACCCCCTTTTAGGAAAATTGTGGTATGATCATTTTGATCAAACCAACACCCATGTCATGTTAACCTTATGGAAATTAACTTTTGGAGCAGAAACCCCTAGCCTAATACCTTTTGTAAATTTACAAGCCATATTGTAAATTGCTTCAACCCTACTAAACCAAAGCCATGAAATGAATCATGTTTATCATTGATTTGTTTTCTAAAACCCTAAACCATATTACATCCACTTATTTTGTATAGTGAGTGAAGTGATATTCCTTAACAACCCTTAACCACCAATGGCAAACCCCATGAGCAAACACTTAGTACTTTTTGCATATTGAATTATGTGTCAAAACCTGGTCCATGTTAACACCAACCAAGTTGAATAACTTGTTATGCTTCTATATTATTTGTTTTGTTGTATTTATTTGTTTGTTGGTGAATTGCTTGTTTATTGTTATTTATTTGTATTTGTTTAGATTTTACAGAGAGCAACGTTCTATTAGTGAAGAGAGTGCCTCTATACCAACTTCCAATTGCATTAGTGTTTTCAGTAGTATGCATCATAGGGTTTATTATTATTTTCCTAGTGTGTGCTATGCTCGGAACACCTAGTAGTGTGTAGCCATCCTGAAACCCTACTATATACTAGCTTAGCTATACTAGACTACTATCACAACTGCTACTACTTCATTTTAGTTGTGGTATTTATGAAACTATGAAAATTAACAACCCAATGAAACACCTAGGTGGATTGGTAATTGCTTGGTTTATGTTGAGTGGCTATTCAGGGCCATGTCCATGATGGTTTTCACCTGGGTCACTCCCAGGGCCATGGTATGTGGTGGTTGTCACCTGAGAGTACACTTGTGGATTGCCACCCAGGAATAAAGAGATCCGTAGGTCTTCAATGTATAATTAGCTTCTAGTGGAGCCTTGAGGTAATATGGGCTCTACCAAGATTAAGTAAGTTGTGGGGGTTCCTCCTGTTGTATTGACAAGGGGTGGTAGAATTTTAGGAGAAACGAGTCAATGCTGGTGTGGTTGAATCCCTCTTCCCAAAGATCTTGTCTCATTCTTCTCTCGAGGAGGATGAGTCTCAAGGTGAAAGTACACAACCTCTGCAGAGTTAAAAACTAAGATCTTAGTCGTGTCCCCGGTTATGGGCAATTTGAGCAAACTAGACAGAGTTGGTGTTGAAGGATCTCCTCATCTTTTTGGAATGAATTAAAACATGGTAGAAACCTTTTTCCTAGTGCACATGGCGTGTCTACCCCTCTGTGCTACCTTCTCAAACTCACGGTGTGTCTACCCATGATGAATGTTCAAACTCATGGTGTGTCTACCCATGATGACTTTATCAAACTTCATTGTGTGTCTACCCATGATGCCTTTATCAAACTATATGGTGTGTCTACCCATGTTGATTTCCAAAGATTTCAAATGATTTATCAAATATAGGACAAAACTGGCTTTATGCAAATAGCCCAGACTCCACCAGCCAAATATCATGTAGCTAGTCTATTCCTCAAAAATTCCACCAAACAAGTGTCACTTGCCAGTACATTGTTTGTACTGACTTCCTCCCTCGTGGGGGCTGCATATTCCAACGTGCATATGAATCTAAAGACGAGTGAGGATTTCATTTAGGAGCTCGAGTCTATCGCCAATATGTTCTGCATGTGGCGCATGAAGATGAAGAAGGCTCATTGATGAATTATGTCCGCTGTGTTTACTTTGAAACCTGGTTATTTGGGCTAGTCCATGTTGACTATGTCATTTGTAAGACTATTTTATTTCTTATCCACTGGATCAACAATGTAGAATGATGCTATTGCAATGAATATTTCATTTTTTCATGTGTATGCTACCAGAGATCCCGGGAATAACAGGATACACAGGTGTTCTATCTTTATCAAAAGGTAGGGCGCTAGACTGGCTTTGTGGCATCTTGTCAATAGGTTAGTCTCGAGAAATCGATAAAAATGACATAAAGTGCAAGGAAAACATGTAGCATATTGCATGTAAACAACATGGAACATCAGAAATTAAGGATACGTTTGTGACGTATAAGGGCCCACCTAGCAGCATCTAAAATTAGGGCATAGCCATGAGGGGGAAATCTCCCCCCTCCCAGTAACCCCCCCTTATATGGGAAGTGCCCGAAATTTCTCCGGAACCACTTAACCGCTATAGATAAAATCATCGATATTCTCTAACGATGTCAGAAATACATTCCGGGACATCTCATGCCCCCTTACATTTGCTCAGTAAAGCGTGAAGCCTTAATTTCTCTTTCATAACAACTCTGGAATAAATTCTGACAGTAATAGAAACTATTTCCATTACACCGGGACATCTCATGCCCTCATTATAAATTATATCTAATATATAAAATATATCTAATACTCAGAAACACAGTTCCTATGATACTCCTAGTTCATCCGGACTGACCGATATACACAAAAATAAGCCCAAACTTAAGTGTGTTTCCCCTACAGGTTCGATAGTGTGTGGACATGAAACTGGAAAATCTTTCCTTTTCAATAATCAATAGTAGGGTCGTGGACACCAATATTGACTCCCACATACTAAACGAATAAACTGATGAACCGTTTTGTTATTAAACAAATCTCCCATTACTCACGATACCAAAGTTACCCAAGACTATTGATGCCGGTATTGCCTATGAAACAATCTCTGGTTCACTAATACCTTTGTCTTGTCTCGTTATCTGTAAGTTCCTCTTTCCCGTTACTATATTATGATATCCCACATGATGTATCATCATCATGCATTGTATGCAGGACTTATGGATATCAAGAACACCGGGAGGGCCCAGGTATATATCTCTCCTTTTATGGAGGAGTAATTCCCATCTCAGAACATCGAGGTAATATACTCCTTTAGAATTACCTAGTAGCTACCTTTATATTCACCTAGTTTACAGTGTGACTCTTGATATCACCAAAGTAAAACCTCCCGAATATATTTTCCCGATGACCTCATGGTCAAAGGATTCATTGTAATATAACCGTGTTGTGATATAATTCTAAGGACAAAGATATCTTAGTGGAATCTCTTAGCATATCGATCTACTTAGGGAATAACCAGCCATATTGTTCCTTTCCAAAAATTTGCTATTCATTGATGTTGACATAAACAATGTCCATGACCAGGAAAACATAGTCATCAAACATCCAATGAATTAGTCATAAAAGGCAAGACTATGGTTTGTTTATGTGTTCATGTTACTACACGTGAACGTGAGTTTTCATCTGAATATCATATTTAGGAACCACGTCAATTATAGCATAGCAATATGACTCATAATCCTGAAACGAATGTATAAATATTATTTCATTTTTTGCATACATCCAACACATATCATATTATTCTCGATGCCCGATATGATTCCTTTTACTCGTTACCGTGCTATAGTATCACCATGACTAATGTCATGTCTTTGTCTATGCAGGCTTATTAACACATACTATTGCACCAAGTGAATTTTGGATGTATCTCTCTATTGTTTAGAGGAGTAATCCGCAGTCCTGAACTATCACAATGAAATGAACACCTTCGAGAATACCCAGTAACATCCTTTTTGATCACCCAGTTTACGGTGTGATGCTTGACTACACCAAATTAAACTTTCTAGTGACCATCACCATATATTATCATGGTCAAACTAAGCAAACATAATAGCCATGTTGTGACGATACTATTTATAGCAATGTTTGAATCATATCCCATAGTATCTCAACTATTTGGATGTACCCAGCCACAATGTTGAAACATCAATGTGCTCTCATTAACATTCACATAATAAATGTTCATGACCAGGGAAACATGGTCATATACTATTAACGAGTTTTTCTATGAGACACGACAAATGGTTATAATGGTGTGTTTATGTTTCTACATGTGCGTATGGGTTTTCCTCTGAATCTCATATTCAGTGTCCATAGAAGTTATATCATAAAAAAATAATGCAATAATCATGAAACAAATATATTTTATTGTCTCTTGGGGTATAATGTTGGGTGCACCGGTGATACGTCTCAAACGTATCCATAATTTCTGATATTCCATGATGTTTTCATGCCATATGCCACATGTTTCTTATACACTTTATGTCATTTTTATGTATTTTCTGGGACTAACCTATTGACAAGATGCCATAGAGCCAGTTTCTGTTTTCTGCTGTTTTTAGTTTTAGAAAATTTCCTCGCGTAGCCATTGCTTCAAGAGGTTAAGAAAACCCGAAATCTTCTTGCTCTTGTTCGTGTAGGCGACTTAAAGAATCTGACCATGTGTGGTCACATTCAAAATCTCCAGTCCCATGGTGGAGAATGTGGAAGGATGAAGAGAGGAGAAAAGAGGAAGAAGGGACTAGCAGCGGTTACTGTAGCAATTAGATCGTTCTCTGTTTTTAAGCCTCTCTCTCGACGTGGAACAACTTCCGAAGCGCGGGAGGAAAATGGTTTGGGCATTTAGTCCCGTGCCGTATTACGACCCGGAACTAAATGCTCTCAGGTCAGGCAAACGGTTTCCACGACGACTTTTAGTCCCGGGCCGTGTTACGACCCGGGACTAAAGGTGTGTGAGGCGACGCGAACGGTTGTCAGTCGGCTTTTAGTCCCGGGCCGTGTAACGACGCAGGACTAAAAGGGTTCGAGGCGACGCGAACGGTTGCCCCGTCCCCCTCTTGTCCCGGTTGGTAAGCTATTGGGGACTAGAGGTAAAAACCTATAGGGTTTTTTCTACTAGTGCAAGGATGTACAACACAAGTTTTGTCGAAATAGTTTATCTCCCGTGTTCTGCAAACACACACACACACACACACACACATACAAATGTGGGGATAAAAAAGTTTTTTCAGTTTTCAAAAGTATTTTTTATAACCCAAAATACATAGTATTTCTCGGAGAAACTTCTCAGTTTTTCTTTTTCTTTTGAAATGGAGGATAAACCCCCACCTCTGCATCAAATGATGCATATGCCTTTTTTTATTAAAAGACAACAAACCATAATTCCTTACAAACAAATATATATCAAAAAATCGGAAGCCACCTGACTGACGAGAAAAATTGCTTCACCTATAAGTTTACCTATACGTTTGATGACAGAGGTGGACTGATCGGAGCCGCCTTCCCTGACCACACACCTACACATATCATCTGAAACTGGTGGCTCACGAAGCCGCCCGATGGCAATACGAAAGTACAAACTAGTTCGTGAAGCCCTCAGCATGCACTACGTGTGCACATTGAGAAGTTTCCGCTGCTGCCTTCCGCTAAACCATCTTCAGGAGTAATCAACGCATTGACCTTGTATGGCCTGCCGTCGACGCTGCCACGACGCCAGGCATTGCCACCTTCCTGCGCGCGTCCATCAACTTGCATCTGTCACCGAGACTCCACCGCTCCATGTCGCCGGGACCCACCGCTATCGACGCGATAGATGAATACCGCTCCCCCAATAGACCCTCTCCAGGCATATTGTGCTAAAAATGATGTTCTCAAGAGGGAAAATAACACCGTGAATGCCGCGATCATCCGATCTGGGATTAACTCGATCCAGGCTTTCCCTCGACACATTAGGCATGATTCAAGATTGTAGTAGCGCCTCCTTCATCAAGGTAAGCACGTCCGACGATGCTGCCATTGTCGCCTTCGACCGCATCAGAGCCCAGCTCTTGCCGTCCAAGCGCCTCGCCCCCAACCCGCGCGCCGTAGCCAAGGACCGAGCCGTAGGAGAGGGATGCCACCTCCAACTATTGTCGATATGCGTCCTCATGTCGATGCCGACACGGTTGTGCCGTGACCCCCGGCCATGCCAAGTCCAGGGCCATCTATAGGTCTTCATCGCCGGGACCACCATGGTGCCAGGGAGCCTTCACAGCCACGACAAACCGACCCGAACACAGTAGGCCGTAACTTCATGGGATGCACCACCGGGCAGAGAGTTCTCCCACCAAAAATGTTTGCGTCAATTTTGCCGTCGGTGATCCGCAGCACCGCTCCACCAAAACCCCTCCGTCCATCCGCTGCCGCCCGATGAAGGGAGCCGCCTCCCGGGGAAAAGTCCCAGCTGATGTCTGCTTCAAGAGATTTTCCTAGCAGCCTCCTCCGGCGGCGGCGAGGGAGAAGATGAGATGGTAGCGGCTGGGGTCATGGAGGTGGTCGGGTTAGGGAGGAGGACTCATGAGAACCTACGGGGCTGAGAAACTTACGTAAGATTATAACAGTATATATATATGTGTGCCAGAAAATAAAAAATTGAAAGCTCTAAATATCATTTTATTTTTTCTAAAATACCGGGGGTGACTGAGGCGATCGGGACGGTGGCACATCCGCCTTCGCCACCAGCGCCGCGGCCCACCAAGGAATCACTTCCGCGCCCCGATCCTGTGGTGAACATCACTCCGGCTCCCTTTGGAGGCCGGTTTTGGTGTCTGACCGGAGGGACTCGGACTCGAAAGCGGGCGTTTTGGCTAACGTAACTACGGTGAGTGACATTAACGATTATTATGATGTTTGCATAACGCCGGCGACGGATCCAGATCGGCAGCTACGTTCAATGGAGAAGAAAAGGCTTAAGTAGATTTTGAAGAAACGCAGGCAACAGGAGGACATGAAGGTTCTTCGCCTGTCAACTAATCAGGTGAGTTCATCGCCTAGGTTCCGGGTGCCGAAGCTGTCGATCATGCCACCATCTTTCTTCGTGGAAGATGTTGTCAATGAGAGTGAATGGACGAAGGTCGAACGTCGGCGTCAGAGATCCAGTCCACCTTTGTCGGCGTGGCGATCCGAGTTTTCAGGATCGAGGTTGCAAAATTCAAAAAAATCATACAAAAGGGCTTTAGTCGGGCCAAACCGGACACATTAACTAGCCCACTTCGTGTGGGTCCTCTCGTGGGCTCAACCAATGCATGCGATCATATCTCGCCTTACAGGGGATGCTTAGGGTTACGTCGATTGCTAGGTGTCTTCTGGTCGAACACGCAGACGCAACAGTCACCGCCCATGGCGAACCGAGGGGGCTCCCAGGGGGTGGTGATCATCGTGATGGGTTTAATCAAGATCGGGGGAATGGTTTCAACAGGTTCTCCAACTTCGAGGCTGGAGGGCCGAGCGGGACAGCGGGTGGTTCTGATGTGCAAAATTTCGAGCAAAGAGCCCCGTTTCATGCTGGTTCAGGTTTTGGTGGCTTTTGTGGTCACCGTGGTGGCTATCACACAGGGGGTACCGCGGCCGTCGTTAGATGGCAGAGGTAACCGAGGTCGTGGGGAGTTCTACCACAACGAGGGAAGATACTACAACAATAATTATAGGCAACAAGGGTATGCTCATTATGATCATAGAGGGGTCCGTGGCAAGTATGGTGATGCCAATAACAATGGAAGACAGATGGTGCATAATGCTACTGGAATTAGACATGTTCAGAACATTGTATCGGTGCCTCGGCAGCAGGGACCAGTCCAAGTGGATCCGGTTTTGCCATTGCAGCAGACTATTGTCTCTGATCAGATGACACAACAAGCTCCACATGCTGCAGTTGGGGTGCAACTGCCGGTTTCGGCTTCGACAGTGACAACGGTAGTGGCTGCACCTACTGTGCCCTCTAGGGTGGCTACCACCGTACCCCCTCCGACTGTTGCTGTTGAGAATCCGATTAAGAATAAGGGTCTGGTTTCTGCTGAACAACTGTCTAGTGCTCTAGGTAATGTTTCTCCTCGAAAAACTAAGAAGTGCTATCGTTGTGGGGTTGCATGTCATCGTTCTAAAACCTACACGGTGGATATGTGCCATTTTTGTGAAGGTCCATCACACGGTGAATGTAAGTGTCATTTGTTGACAGCACCTAAGCCTCAGATTTTAGTGTATGGGTATGGACATGAGGAGCTTATTTTCTTCAAATTCCCATGTACTGAGAGTTATAAACCCAAGATGGAGAATCATCGTCGGGCGTCTGTTGTTGTGACAGGTGGGGAGATGACTACTCCTGGTATTTCTAGACAGCTGCAGAGACTTGTTCCTTCGAAGAATGTGTGGAATGTTGTCAGAATGGGTCATAACATTTTTCAAGTTGAATTTCCTAATAGAAATGAATTGGAGAGGCTTAACATTTTTGGTCGTTGTATTGTGCCTAACAGCACTTGTGAGATCACTATTGATAGGTGGACTCAAGCACCACAACCTTGTAGCTCCCTGCCTGAGGTGTGGCTGCGGGTGGAGGGGATACCGAGTCCTCATATAGGTGATTTCCTTGCACTATGGGCAGTGGGAGATATGTTTGGAATGACACTGGAAATAGATATGGCTTTTACTAGGAAGCACGGAGTTCTCCGTATCAAAATTGGTTGTACTAACCATTTGAAAATTCCTAAGAGATTCCAAATGTTCATTAAGGATGGGTTCTATAAATTATCTTTCGAGGTTGAGGGTCTTATGCAACCACAACCTGCTGATGTTGATATGACTGCCGATGAGGGGGATGATGAAGACAGTGATGATGATTCTGATGGATTGGGTGATGATTTTCAGGACAAAGTTGATGAGCTAACTGGAAAAAATAAGATGATACCTGCTGGTTCTTCTGATCAGACCAACTCTAATCCGGTTGGAGAGGTTTCTGATGCTCCCAAAGGATCGACAGTAAAGATTGGGGTCGTGTTCTCGCCTTCGGTGAAGCATGCGTTTGATAATGCTCGTAGAGAGATTGCGGAGATGTTCTCCTCGGCACTTGGTTTATCTAGGGAGGATGCTACTTGTGATGTTCCTACACCTATTGCTTTAGTGGACAGGGTGCAGCCATCAGAAGGAGCAACGATTTCTGTTCCTATGCAGGTCGGCGCGGCAGAAAATTCTGCGTCTGCTGCTGCAGCGGCAGAGTTTTTTCCTGGTTTTGATACCGCGGCAGAGAATGGCGTGCTGCCTTCGCTGGTTTTCTCTGCCGTCGCGGCAGATAAAGAGGCTGCTGCTGCCGCAACTGCAGAATGTGCTGTTCTGGTTGGTGAGGGGGCTAGTTCGGTTCCCCTGGCTCTCGGTTCGTCCGGGGGAGCAGCGAGATCACCTATAGTTCTTTCTTGTGAGCAGCGAATTGATGAGGACATGGCAGCATCATATCGTATCCCGAGGGTCTCGGATGGTGCGGTTATACGAGAGGTTGATGGTATCACTGGCACTGCTGGTTCTGTTACTGATTTGTTGCCAACCAGGACTCCCATGCCGGTGTTCCCTTTCAGGGGGTCGTTTCTTTCGGATATGGAGTTATCGAGGAAGAAAATTGTCGAGTTCGGAGGGGTTATGGACGCTGCTACCTCGGGTGTGCGTTCTAGTGACCGGATTCGGGCTCAACATAATGCTGACGATAACCAGATGGAGAGGGTGATGTTGCTGGCTGCTAGGAGGACCTCCTCTGCAGGTACAAATCTAAATAACAGTTTTTCCCTTCTTGAATTTTCTGATAATGTCATTGCAGATAGAGCTATTAGTTTGGGGGTATCTTTGGGGTCTTCTCAAACTAAAATTTTACAATCTGCTAAACTCATTAAAGACATTGATTTGAATAGAACTTTATCTATGTTGAAGAATAATCTAGATGATTCTTATGCTAGTGAACCCAAAAACCTAGTCCTCGATAAGGTGGCAAGTCTTACCGTTGATCTTGTTGATGATGAACTTCGTGTTCATAATGACAACCAATTAGATTCAGTAGGTATTTTGGAGAAGCAGAAGCTTAAAAGAAAGAAGAAAGATTATCCTGTGACTTATAAACGCAGGAGTGTTCGAATTAATAAAAATAGAATTAATCAAGATGCATAATCTTCGCGGTATGTTTTGGAACAGTGAGGGTTTTCGTGACCCGGGGAAACATTTGTTCATTCATGATCGAAAATTGGACTTTGTGGCTTTGTTAGAAACTGGTAGGTCTAAATTTGCTACTAATTTCCTCAATCATCTAGCTTCGGGCTTGGACTTTGTGTGGTTTTGTTGACCACCCAAAGGCAGATCAGGGGGTATGCTTATTGGCATTAACTCTATTACTATTGAGGTTAAAAATGTGGGTGCGGGAGATTACTGTGTTAAGTTGTTTGTAAAGTCTAAGAGTGATGGTTTAAAATGGGTGTTGTTCCCAGTTTATGGCGCTGCTCAAGATGAGTTTAAACCTTTGTTCTTATCTGAGCTGGTTCGTATATGTGAGAATGAGCCATTACCTTTGTTGGTGGGTGGGGATTTTAATATCATACGAAAACCAGAGGAGAAGAATAATGATAACTATAATCCGAGATGGCCAGTCATGTTCAATGCTATTATTAATAGTTTAGATTTGAAGGAGATTGAGCTATCAGGAAGACAGATTACTTGGGCTAGTAAGAGACCTACTCCAACTTTTGAGAAATTAGATAGAATTCTCTCTTCTATTGAGTGGGAGCATAAGTTCCCACTGGCTACTGTTTAGGCCTTAACTAGGACTGGGTCTGATCACACACCACTTCTTATTGATTTTGGGGTTCGAGCGCATATTGGTAATGTTGCTTGGTTTTCGTTTGAGCTTTCGTGGCTGTAGATGGATGGTTTTTATGATATGATAGCCAAAGAATGGGCAATGGTTGTTAAGGGTAATTCGGCCATGGAGGTATGGCAAAACAAAATCAGACATTTGAGATGTTTTCTCAAAGGTTGGGCTAAGAATGAGAGTGGAGTTTATAGGAAGGAAAAAGAGAGGTTGTTGAATTTAATTGATGATCTGGACATAAAGGCTGAGAGTATTTCTCTTTCGTCGATAGAGACGAAAATGTTGAGAGATGCTAATGATCGTTTATGTTCTCTTCGTCGAGAGGAGGAAATTAAATGGGCTCAGCGGGCTAAGATTAAATTTTTTCAGGAGGGGGGAGATAATACTAAATATTTTCATCTTATAGCAAATGGAAAGCACAGAAAAAAGAGGATTTTTCAGCTAGAGCATGAAGAGGGTACTATAGTCGGTGAGGAAAATTTAAAAACTTATATAATTGAATATTATAAGAAACTGTTTGGGGCATCGGTTCCCAATGACATTTCTTTAGACGAATCGGTTACTCATGACATTCAACAGTTGACTCAGGAGGAAAATAATATTCTAACATCCGATTTCTTAGTGAAAGAGGTGTTTGATGTTGTTTCTCAAATGGAACACAATAATGCTCCAGGGCCGGATGGGTTTCCAGCTGAGTTTTATCAAACTTTTTGGAATGTAATTAAGGATGATCTGATGGCCTTATTTCATCTTTTGAAACAAGGTAATCTTCAGTTATTTAAACTGAACTTTGGTGTGATTACCTTGCTTCCAAAGAAGGACAATGCGATACAAATTCAGCAATATAGACCGATATGCCTTCTCAATGTGAGTTTTTAAATTTTCACAAAGGTGGGTACTAATCGTATTACCCAAATTGTGCAAAAGGTTGTTAGACCTTCTCAGTCAACTTTCATGCCTGGGAGAAACATTTTGGAAGGAGTAGTAATCCTTCACGAAACCATTCATGAACTTAAGTCTAAAAAGATGGATGGGGTCATTTTTAAGATTGATTTTGAGAAGGCATATGATAAGGTGAAGTGGCCCTTTCTCCAGCAGGCTTTGCGTATGAAGGGGTTTGCACAAGAGTGGTGTAAACTGATTATGCAGTTTGTTCAGGGAGGAAGTGTCGGGATTCGGGTTTGATGACATCGGTCATTATTTCCAAACTAAAAAAGGCCTTAGACAAGGAGATCCCTTATCTCCTATTCTTTTCAATATTGTTGCCGATATGTTAGCAATTTTAATTGCTCGTGCTAAAGCTAAAGGGCAAATCGGGGGGCTCATCCCGAACTTAGTGGAGGGTGGTTTGTCTATCCTACAATATGCTGATGATACTATTCTTTTCTTAGAACATGATCTTTCTCATGCTCTTAACCTAAAGTTAATTTTGTTCATCTTTGAGCAGCTTTCGGGTCTCAAAATTAACTTTCATAAGAGTGAAGTTTTCTGTTTTGGAAAGGCTAAAGAGGTTGAGAATCAATATAAACAAATTTTTGGTTGTGAGTCTGGTTCCCTACCTTTAAAATATTTGGGTATTCCAATTCATTATAGAAAACTAAGAAACTCCGAGTGGCATCCCGTGGAGAGTCGTTTTGAGGATAAACTGGCCTGTTGGAAAGAGAAGTTATTATCCTATGGGGATCGGTTAGTTCTTGTTAATTCGGTGTTAACTAGTTTACCAATGTTTATGCTCTCTTTTCTAGAGATTCCCAAGGGGGTATGCAAACGACTTAATTTCTATCGGTCTCGGTTTTTTTGGCAAAGTGATGAGAATAAGAAAAAATACAGATTGACAAAATGGAACATCATTTGTAGACCCAAGGATCAGAGTGGATTAGGTGTGGAAGTGCTTGAGCTGAAAAGTAAATGTTTACTCAGTAAATGGTTGTTTAAACTTCAAAATGAAGAAGGGGTTTGGAGGAGTTGCTGCAAAACAAATATCTTCATAGCAAATCTCTAGCTCATGTTGAGTCACGACCTACTGATTCGCCCTTTTGGAAGGGTCTAATGAGAGTGAAGGATGATTTCTTTCGTAGAGGATCTTTTATTTTCGGGAATGGGGAAACCATTAGGTTTTGGGAGGATACGTGGTTAGGACCGACCCCACTAATGAACCAGTATCCTCTCCAATATAACATTGTGCAACGGAAAAATGTTTCGGTACATGATGTGTTTCATAATGCACCACCTATTAATATCGGTTTTAGGAGAAACCTTATTGGAGTTACTTGGGATTTGTGGTCGAATCTATGTGTGCGCTTGATGTCAGTAGTCTTTACCTCGTTCCCAGATAGATTTCGGTGGAATTTAACTCAGAATGGGCTTTTTTCGGTTAAGTCCATGTATGAGGATCTCATGAATGGGCATACGATCTTTCTCAAAAAGTACCTGTGGAAATTAAAAATCCCGCTAAAGATTAAAAATTTCATGTGGTTCTTAGATAAGAAGGTGTTGCTTACTAGAGATAATCTGGCTAAGCGTGGATGGGAGGGTGATACGGATTGTTCCTTTTGTGGGAGCCAAGAATCAGTTGATCATTTATTTATTCACTGTCCTTTTGCTAAGCTAGTCTGGCGTGTGGTTTTTTGTGCTTATAATATACCTCCCCCTCCAATGTTTCAAATATTTTCGGGAATTGGTTGAATGGGATTGATAAGAAGACTAAAAATAGAATTTGTATTGGAGTTTCGGCTATTTGTTGGGCTATTTGGAATTGTAGGAATAATCTTGTTTTTAACATGAAGGACAATTTTCATGTTTTACAGGTTATTCATATGGCGGTGCATTGGATCCAACTATGGACACTCCTTTTACCTTCGGATCAGAGGGAGCTCATGGCAGATGGGTGCAGGCGCTTGCTTATGGTGGCACAGGATTTTTTCTCCCGACATACGTGACAGCATATTAGTAGACTTTTGTAGTTTGCTTTTAGCCTTTTGGTCTGTTGTCTGGGAGGATTGTCTCTCGTGAGTGCTTTGAGTCTGTAAACTTTTATGATATTTTAAACCTCAAATTTTTAATAAAGGCTGTGTGCAAGAGCGGATGGATCTTTGCAAAGGGAGCTCGGTTCGTCCGTAGGAGTTTGATCGATTCCCGCCTTTATTCCAGCGCGCGATGTCTCTGCTTGCTCTGTACAAGCTAGCACCACCTTTACTTACCATCCTACCAGCGCTCGACACGTCTTGCTGCTGGCTGGAGACACGATTACCACTCTCGGTACGCAGCGACTCATGGAGGCCACAGTTTGTTTCACGAGTTTGGCAAAAGGTGATAGCAAAGCACGCAGACGCAGCACCCTCAGTTCGTGCCAAGAATTCACCTTCACCACTCCTCCAGCTCCCGACCTTGTCCACTGCACATCCTATCTAGCGCTGCCTCCTGCTCTTCCAAGTGCTAACGCGGCAACAATGGCATTGCCAGGGATTCCATGGCTCCTCCTCCTCCTCGTCGTCGCCGTGACTCCGGTCCCATGCGCCTGCGACGAGGAACGCGCGCGCATGGCCGGCAGCTCGCTGATCCAGTGCTACGACGCCCTCACCAACGCCACGGAGTTCCGCGCCAGCCTGCTCCCGCTCCTCGCCGCGCTCCCCTCCGCCGCCGCTCCGACGGGCTTCGCCTCCCTGCACTCCAACCGCAGCGTGTTCGTCCGGGGCCTCTGCTTCGGCAACGCCACGGCGCCGTCGGAGTGCCTCGGCTGCCTCTCCGTCGCGGCCGGGAACCTCTCCTCCGGCTGCGGCACCACCACCCGGCGCGCCGGCATCTGGACCGGCCGCTGCTTCCTGGCCTACGCCGACACCGACGCCTCCTCGCCCGCCGAGGACGCCTTCCGCTCGCGTGTCCTCCTCCGGTTCAGGGACGCCGACGCCGCCCCAGCTGCCCCTGTCCCCGACGCCGACGACATGCATGCTTGGCTCGTCCACAAGGCGCAGCGTGTGGCACAGAGCGCGGCCGCCGACATCTCGGGGGTGGCGATGCTGGCCACCGCCGACATCGCGGCCACCCCCGCTAGCTGGCCCGTGAGGAGCACAGTGCGCGTGCTGGCGCAGTGCGCCAGGGACCGTACCGCGGCAGAGTGCGCCAGGTGTCTGCAGGACTCGGCAGAAGCAGTGGACTGGGACATCGACGCCGACCGCCGTGACGGTGGCGTGGCAGCTGCGGTGGTGGGCTTCAACTGCTACCTGCGCTTCGAGGTCTCCACTGCACAGTCTGCAGGGGTGCCTCAGAAAAATGACTCTGCCGTCGGTGAGCTCTCTCTCTCTCTGTCTTCCCTAATTGCCAAAACATTATGTAAGTGATCACCATGTGAACTAATACACAGTATACGTTTTGTTTTCCAGCAATCCCTTTTATCATCGTTTTCTGCCTCGTGATAGTTTTCGGCACAATTGACAGTGATTGGTCCACTTTGAGGTATTTCCCGGTACCTAACAATACCTGATTAATTTGAAGTCATGAGAATCTCGACAAGAATTAACAAACATTGATATGCCATCCATCTACCATGCTACAAAGCTCTAAGACCAAATTCCGTTATTCACGGCTCGAAACAAAATGAACAAATTCTTTTTCTTTTCTTTTTTTGCATCTGTCTACTATGCATGCTACCATGGTACTATATATATACTCGTATTTTGTAAAAGAATGGTTTCTTGAGCTGTTTTGAGGTGAAATTTTAGGACATTGTGAACAAATCATGTCAAAATGCTGCCAAACAAGTTCAGATTTGTTTTCATAACTTGTTTGCTAGGGCATCATGTGTAGGTAGCGTGTAATTAAGAAGGAAACACTGGATATTCTCCTTTGTCTAGTTGGTTGGACTTGGCTAGAGGCATGTGTATACGCCCCATTTTGCATTTGATAAATAGAAATGTTTTTTTTTTGGTCTCTTAGATATACCGTGCATGCATCGTACTTCTATATGCCTTGGCTCTTTTTTTGCTCACATTCTAGGTCAGAAATGCAGTAAAATTTTGTGTTTCGGTTTTCTTACACACGTCATAACTACACATCTCCAGGGCGTGCTAGCAAGGATGACCAGAGCAAGCTGCAACAACTCCGGGCATCGTTGATCTTCTCTACTTTTTGTCCTTCTTAATTAGTTACCGGGTTAATGTTCAAGATCAGCTCGTGTGTGATCAGTCAGGAAGTTCATGTGTACTTCTGTTTTAGTAGTTTGCTTTATTATGTGCATGTCATTCATGCGACGCTCGTGCTACTTAGAGCCCCTTACAAAAATCAAAATAAAATCTCCACAATACAATACAAAAAACATAGATATCAACCAGCACATGGCACACAAGGTGAGGTTTCCTAGAGAATGCCATGTTGTCTTTTTATTGTTACTTCCAAATCGTAAAGTCCACGGGGGAACATCACAGAAAAGATAGGGTTAGACCAATAATATCGGTGAACTTATCTGAGTATTATGAAAACATAATAATCATGTACATTGCTTTACTTTTTTTCTCGTTTGCAGCTCTTCTTTCTGAAAGGAAGCGGATAATAGAAACCACATTTTCTCGCTTTTAACTCTAGCTTCTTGCTGAAAGGAACCATGACACCGTCCCTGTGCCAAGTTTAGCTCCAAGGGGGAACTCGTAACAACTAACAAGCACGCAACGCACCGAATTGGTGAGAGTGAAACGGACGTTTTGCAAGTTTTCCTGGAGCGGCCGGTTGGTCGCCTTTGCTGCTGGAGTGCAGGCGCACATTCACGGTAAACGTCAGTGTACAAAAATAATGGTGAACGCATTCACGCGCACAAGCTTTCTTCTGAGGCCAGCACATGTCACGGTGGCAAAGATTACCACTCTCGGCTCTCTGTAGGCTGGCCACAGTTTCACGAGTTTGGCAAAAGGTGATAGCAAAGCACAAGCACGCAGTGTCAGAAGAGATAATACCACCAACTGCACCACTTGTCCTAGATTTTATTACAAATATACCCCTCTGCCAGTGTAATTGCCAGAAATACCCCACTGTGAATGAAAATGCCAATCTACCCCTGGCGGAAGGCTGGCGAGGTGACACGTGGAACCTTCCGCCAGTGGCGCTGGCGGAGCTCACTTCGAGCCAATGCGGTTGGCGGAAGGCTCCTCGAGCCAATGGCTTTGGCGGGATGTGGTGGGGCCGGAGGGGGTAGCTGGCGGGAGGCGTCGTCGAGCCGGATCAGCTGGCGGAAAGGCCTCCCGCCGTTGAGCATGGCGGAAAGGTGATTTTTTTCCGCCAACGCCCGAGGCGGGAGGCCTTTCCGCCAGCGCATCCGGCTCGACGACACCTCCCGCCAGCTACCCCCTCCGGCCCCACCACATCCCGCCAAAGCCCATGGCTCGAGGAGCCTTCCGCCAACCGCATTGGCTCGAAGTGACCTCCCCCAGCGCCACCGGCGGAAGGTTCCACGTGTCACCTCGCCAGCCTTCCGATAGGGGTAGATTGGCATTTTCATTCACAGTGGGGTATTTCTGGCAATTACACTGGGCAGAGGGGTATATTTGTAATAAAATCCTTGTCCTAGTCTACCCGCCACCAGAACGTGTATATTCTCTTCGTGTAATCGATAGTGGGAAACTGGGAATAGTGGGTCAGTTAGAGCTCCTGTACACTGTATATAAACACCTGCGCGTTAGGGCATCTCCAGTCGTCCCCCCAAAGCCCCCCAGGACGCAAAATAGCGCCGTTTTGCGTGGAAAGCGCCGTTTTTTCACCAGTCGCCCCCCAGGACCTGAAAAGGCGCCGTTTCGGCGGAAATTAGCGCCGCCGCCCCCAGGCGGAACCCAGCCCGTTGGGTTCGGCCGGAGGGGGGGGGGGGCGAAAGGAAAAGCGCGCGTGGGCCAGCGCTGTCGGCGAGGGGAGCTATTTCCCCACTTTCCCCACCCCCGACTCGTCTTTTCTGCTCGCCCGCCTCGCCGTCGCCACACCACCGGCCGCGCTCCACGCCGCCGCTGTCGGCCACAATCGCACAAGATCGACGAGACAAACCACCGCCGGCTAGTCCACCACATCGTCGCCGCCGTTCGATCGCGTCTCCGCCGCGGAGGAGGTTGTACCCGGTGAGCCACGTCCACCCGCCCGCAAGGTGTTCGACGCTCTGTCCGAGCCATGGACTCCGACGCCGAGGAGATGCTCGCCGAGCTGTTCGACGAGGAAGACCAGGCCGCCATCGACGACGAGGAGCACCTGCTCGTCCTGAGCTGCCTGGCCGGATTGCAGGCCCAGGACGCCGCGCCGCGCCGCACTGGATCAAAGCCCGGTCGCCGCAAGAGCAGGCCGAGGCAGCGGTACGAGGGCTACTGCATCCTCTACTCCGACTACTTCGCCGAGGATCCCACCAACGACGAGAAGGTGTTCCGGCGTCGTTTCAGGATGAAACGCACGCTCTTCCTCAAGATCATGCATGCCATCCGGGAGTTCGACACCTACTTCAAGTTGAAGAAGGACTGCACCGGCACGGTAGGGTTTACCTGTATCCAGAAGTGCACGATGGCCATGAGGTTGCTTGCATACGGTGCTCCCGCAGATGCACAAGATGACTACCTGCGCATGAGCGAGTCCACGGCCCTCGAGTGCTTGAACAAGTTCTACCGGGCAGTGGTTGCAGTTTTTGTCCAATATACCTGCGATCACCCAATGCGCAAGACACTTCTCGTCTCCTCGCAGAGAATGAAGCAAGAGGGTTTCCGGGGATGCTTGGCAGTATCGACTGCATGCACTGGGCATGTAAGAACTGCCCATTTGACTGGCAGGGGATGTACAAGGGAAAGGAAGGAGAGTGCTCGGTGGTTCTCGAGGCCGTGGCTTCGTACGATCTATGGATTTGGCATTCATTCTTTGGTATGCCTGGAAGTCACAACGACATCAATGTCTTGCAGTGCTCGAATGTCTTTGCCGATCTTGTCGAAGGCCATGCCGGCCCTGTGAACTATGAGATCAATGGACACCATTATACAAAGGGGTACTATCTTGCAGATGGCATCTACCCGAAGTGGGCAATATTTGTGAAGAGCATCTCCAACCCTATCCCAGGAAGCGCAAAAGCTTGGTTTTCCAAGTCCCAGGAGGCTTGCAGGAAGGATGTTGAGCGGGCATTTGGTGCGCTGCAATCTCGATTCGCTGTTGTCCGGTACCCAGCTATGACTTGGTCGAAGTCCAACATGTGGGAGGTGATGCAGTGTTGTGTGATCTTGCACAACATGATCATTGAGAGTGAGCGGGATGACCCGGTACCTGACAGTGAGGCAAGCACACCATACTACCGGCAGGGCCCTCTTGCAGATGTTGATCACCAGGTGCCAGCATCATGGACAGACTTCCTCACCAAGCGACAGGAGATTCGACACGCTGCAACACATCATGCTCTGCAGGATGACCTGGTGCAGCATTTGTGGGCGCGAAAGGGGAATGGCAATGTTGAGGACGATGACTAGTGTACTTTTTTTTTAAATTGTTGAACTATTTATTTGTGTGGCAAAACTCTATTTATTTATGTGCCAAAACTCTATTTATTTGGTGGCATTTTTTTTGATTGCCCAAATTTGGCCGAGTCGCCGCTGGGGGGGCGGTCTGGGTTCACGGCTGGGAAACGCGCCCCCCCCAGTTCCCAGAATAGCGCCGTTTCGCGCCGCGGCGCAAAAAAAAGCGAGGGTTTTTGCGTCCTGGGGGAGGGGGGGCGCAACGACTGGAGATGCCCTTACATTCGTTGAGCATTCTCTCAAACTCTCTCTTCCTTCGTGGTATCAGCTTTCTTTGGATTGTAACCTACGATTCCGCACATCTCTCCCATGGCGTCCAGCTCGTCCGCGTCCTCCATCAGCGACAACCCCTTCGACGACATCAGCGGCGTCAACCCCTTCGCCAACGCCTCCCAAGGCTTCCCTCTCGCAGGTCCAGGGCATCCACATCCGCAACCATGTCCGGGAGGTGCTGGACTTCGACCCTGGCGACTTCACGTCTTGGCAGACATTTTTCCACATCACCTTCCGCATGTACGGCCTCCAGGAGCACATCAACGGCTCCCTCCCCGTGCCCCTCTTCATTCCCGATGCAGATTGGTCGCAGATAGACCAGTGCATTGTCTCTTGCTTGGGCCTCCGTCTTCTGCACATTAAGCATGGACTTGAAGCTGAGCATGTGAGAATAGAAATCCGAGAGAGACCTTGGTGTTGTCGCGAATCATGTCCGCAGCCAGAGGATTGAAAGCAGGGCCGAGCCATGTGAGCATGTAGTCGATGACGGCGTCGTCGGGGAGAGGTGATCCAGCGGCTGCCATGGTGTCCGCAAGGATCCTGACCTTGTTAATGTACTTACTGGCAGTGGAGTCGAGTTTTCTCAATGACTGGATCTCTCGCAGGAGGTGTTGCACGTTGGTGCGGCTCTGTGCCCCAAACATGGAGTGAACGGCCTCCCACATGGCTGCAGCCGTGTTCTTGCCGATGAGCTGGCAGAAGATCTATGGGGCGATGGAGCCAAGGAGGAGGCCGAGGACGCGCTGGCCTTCCGTCAACCAGGCTGCATACACGGGATTCGGGATAGTGGTTACTGTTATTTTTGGGTGATCCAAATTCACTTGTGCTGATAAAAGGTCAAACTTCTGACGAGTAGAGCTGAGCGCCTCGAGTTGGAGTTGGACGCCCTTGCCGACCTAGTTAGGTCAGGACCACCTATATATATATATATATTGTAAGCCGCCGCATGGGATAAGCCATAGATTGTAAATCCCGGCGTGTTTGTAATCTCACCCGAAATAGTGAAGTATTGCTGGCTGGCGCCCGTTGTTTTTTCACTTCTCTGTTGGAAGAGTTCTCCACGTCAAAATCTCGTGTCCCCATTGGTTCGATCTTGTTTAAGTTTATCGTTGTTTTGCTATTGCGTGTAACAAGTTATATCAGAGCCCTGTTTCACATTACGGTTTCGCGATGGCATCGATGAAGTTAGATCTACCGTTGCTGGACTACAAGACGAGGTTTTCTCTGTGACAAGTAGAGATGCGTGCAGTTCTATCACAAACATCAGATCTTGATGAGGTGCTGGATGCGTTCAAGAATAAGAACGATAAGGAGTGGACTTCTGAGAAAGAGCGCAAAGATCGTAAGGATTTGTCGTTGATTCAACTGCATCTATCTAATGATATCTTGTAAGAGGTGCTGCAGGAGAAATCCACGGCGGCGTTGTGGCTCAAGCTGGAATAGATATGAATGTTAAAGGATCTAACCAGCAAAATGCACGTAAAGATGAAGTTGTTCTCGCTCAAGATGCAAGATGGTGGTTCTGTGATGAATCACTTGTCGATCTTTAAGGAGATCGTGGCCGACCTAGTGTCGATGGAGGTAAAATATGAGGATGAAGATTTAGCTCTTCTGTTGTTATGTTTGCTGCCTAGTTCTTTTATAAACCTGCGGGATACCATACTATTAAGCCGCGATGAACTAACCCTCGCGGAAGTTTGTGAGGCCCTGCAGACCAGTGAAAAGATGAAAGTTATGGTGAAGTCTAACACATCGTCCTCTAAAGGCGATGCAATGCAGGTACGAGGCAGGCCTGAGCAGCGAGACAACAACTACAATAGCAACAACAAAGATAAGGGCAGAGACTGTTCAAATTCCAAAGGACGAGACAAGTTTTGCAGATACTTTAAGAAAACTAATCACACCATTGAGGATTGCTGGAATGTACAGAACTAGGCGAAAAGTAACGGTACTTATCATCCAAAGAATAAATCTGACGGAAATGGTAATTGTAAGCCTGTTGTTGCTGGTGATAATAGTCCGGATGGTGAATACTTAGCTGTTTTTGCTGCGTGTGTTACCCGTGATGATGAGTGGATTCTTGATACCGTGTGTTCGTTTCATATTTGTTGTAACAAAGATTGATTCAATTCTTATGAGATTGTGCAGACTGCAGATTTCGTGCATGTGGGGAACAAGAAAAAATGTCACATTGTTGGCGTTGGATCTGTTCAGATCAAGATCCATGGTGGGATGACACGTACGCTGACGGGAGTGAAAGACATACCATCTACGGCGAGAAATTTGATCTCGTTGAGTACCCTTGACTGTGATGGGTACAAGTACGCCGGAGGGGATAAACAGCTGTTATTATTACCAATGATGATCCAAGTACAACTAACCTTTGGCATACGCAACTTGGACACATGTGTAACATCCCAAGTATGAAAATACCCCTAGAATGCTTTGTCCTTTGTTTTATTTCAAGCAATGCATCATGTCATCATGTTTACTTATTGTTTGCATTTGTTTTCCTTCTGTTTTATCATGTTTTCACAATTCAAATTCAAACCTTTTTCAAGCATGGTTTCATACTTGCTCTGTTACAACTTTTGGAACCAAAATAACAAATAAAAACACCCCTTTTATTCCTTGTTTTCACTTATTAAATTGTTGCTTTAAATCCAACCAATAAATCAATCAATAATTCTCAACTCACCTTTTAAATTCCCAAACCAAGTTCAAATCAGTACCTTTTGGGAACCATAAAAATCACCAAACATTTCTTCCCTCTAAAACATTCTAAAGCCCTAGGGGTAACCCTATTTTTTATTCATGTTTTATCAAGATTTTATTAAACTCAAATCCCCTATTTTGAATTCAAACACAAACCATAATTTTAAATTTCAATTTTTGAAATCCAAGATTACAATGTGGTTTCTAATTGTTTAAAAAGCTTAACCTAATTTTTCTATAATTTTTCTCAAATAAAACCTTAACAGTTTTCTCCCAAAAGCAAAAGTACAAAAAAAAATAAAAAACAGAAAAGAATAAAAAGGAAAACGAGCAGCAGCACCTATCTACCGCTTGGCCCAAGCCCACCTAGCTCTAGCGCGCAGCAACCCAGCCCGCGCAGCGCCAACTTACCGCTTCGAGCGCGCGGAGATTCGTGCGCGCGCTCTCCTTCGTCTTCTTCCCGTACGGCGCCCATCGGAGGCCTCCACGGCGACCGCGAGCGACCACGGCGGCCACCGCAGCGCCTCCGCCCTATATAAGCTAGCCTAGGGCACCCCTGTACCCCCCTAAGCTCTAGGGTTCCTCTCCGCCGCCGATCGTTTCCTCCCCAACGCCAATTCCTCCTCTGAATCTCACGCCGGCGACGGCCCTCTGAAGAACTCCATGGCGCCACCGCACCTCGCTCCTACCTAGCCACCTAACAAGCGCAACCTCTTCGCCTTTCTGCCCTCTCTCTCTTGGACACCAGGGATCGCACTGGTAAGCCCTAGATCGTCGCGCGCTTCTTCTTCTGCTCCGGCCACCGCGCGCCGCGTTTCTGAACTTTTGCCTCGCGCCGCCGTTGCAGGGCTCGCCGGCACCAGTCGCTTGCTGCAATCGCTCGAGCCCTCCTTTCTCTACGCAACGGACATCAGAGGGATCCCGGAGAAGCACCACGTCGACGGCGCCATCCTCGACCTCGCCGCAGCAACCTGTCGTCATCCAACGTCACCGTCCGCCGCCGCGTCCAATTCCTCCGGTGGTGAGCATCGCCTCCTCCTCCTCCCGTCGTGCATCCATCCTTTACATCTCTGTGCATCCATCTGCACCACACACGCAAGCGATTGCTCGAGTTCAACGTGGTTTCGCTCCGGCGAGGTGCTGTCTGACGGCGAGCAAGCACTTGTTCGTCAGAAAGTTCAGAACTTTAACTGAACAATAACCTGGCTGCGTAGCTACTACTGTCAACAAACACGACAGCAGCGCAGTGGCGCGAGCCTTTTGCGCGCACAGCGAGCTCGCGGGTTCGAGCCCCGCGGCCGCAATCTTTTTTGGGGATTTCTCCCCCGCGCTGAGCCCCACCAGGCAGTGGCACTGGAGGCCACGCCAGCGTGTGCGCCACGCTGGCCCCTCTGGCCCACTGCGCAGTGGCAGTGGGTAGATAGAACCTGAGTAACAAAGGTTTTCTGCGAATTTCAGAAATTCCAAATTCTTTTTAAATAACAGAATTAATTCAAAACTTTAAAATTCAATATCTCCCATTTTATAAACCCAACCAATACAAACTTTATATGAAACTTGATCTAAATTTCATAATCTTTCCAAATATGCAATTTGTGTTCTGTTTTGAAATTTCAAAATGCAATCTAAATTCAAATTCAAATGATTCAAATGCAATTTGTAATAATTCATAACTAATTATTCTTAAGTCCAAATAATGCAAACAAAATATGTTTTTCACACCTTTTTGAATACCCTATTCAAATATAAACTTTGTTTTCTGGTTTGAATAATTTAAATTGCCTAAACCATTTAATTCTTGTCTAATTCAATTAAAAATTGTTTAATATTGTTTAATTCCTAAATAATTAATCCTAAGTCCAATTTCAAATTGTGAAACATGTAATCCAACTAAAATTTGATAAACTTTTCAAATATAAAATTTGTAAATTGTTTTGCACACTTCAACTTGATGATAACAACATCTACTTGTGTGCCATGTTTAAGTAACAAAAATTCCAAATTTGATAAATGCCTTTCTAAATTGTTAACTATCATTCCAATTGCATTTAACTTGTTATGTTATTGTTATTCATCATGCATGTATCATACTAATTCAACTACACCCAATGCTTAGTGATAGAACAATTAATTCAACTCCAAGCATGGGCTTCCATATGCATCCTTTTGCATATGGAATCCATTTAAACTTGTGTATCATGTCAAGCAAGTTATTTTGGTGCATCTATTAAACATGACATGCATCATCCAATGTTTGTGCACTTATGCCATGTATTGATTGCCCGTCTTCCTTCGTTGTTGTTTTGCTTCTTCTCGATTAGACGACGACGTTGGTACCGACGAGCCTTACGACACCACTACCCAGGACCTAGCCCAGTACGATACTGAGCTGCCAGGCAAGTTATCACTCACATGAATCATTGAGTTCCTTTCCACACTTGTTGTCGATACTATCTTTTGTCTACTATTGCTAGCCTTATGTATCGTTGCTTGTTCTCCGAACCCATCACATGATACCTTGAGCCATGATATTGCCACCACCTCCACACCTACAGCCATTGCTTGTGCCTGTTATCATCTAGCATGCTTAGGGTTGCTTTTACTCGAGTCTGTTGTCGGTTACTACTGTTACTATCTTATTACCTTGTACCGGGGCTCGTTATTAATCAATCAATCCTGTTAATTGCTAATGGTAATAATAATTTGATGATAAGGCACCGGCAGGAGGCCCATGAGTGGTTTTGGAGCCTGCTAGTGTCGACCCTAATAGGAAAAGGGTCTTGTCTACTGATCCATGATGAGCGCACTACCCGCATTTGGGAAGCGAGTATGGGCGCCCCCCTCAACTTGACCTGATTCGCATCTCGTCCAAATCGCCTCATTTAGTTCGTGTTTTCCATTTGCCGCATGCATGTTTTTGCGAGCCCAGCGCAGGGTGGAACTTTTGTAGTCGGCATATAGGGGGACACGTTCTTAGAGTGCTATGAGGGTCCATTTTCTTCTGGGCTCGATTAGCCGTGCGCCCAAGGTGCTTTGGGCTTGATGCGGAGAATGGTTGGTTGTGTAGAGTACCCCGCTTGGTGGGTTAGCTTCCCATCTGGCGGGTTATTCTTGAGTGTACGGCCAAATTGGTGCAACCCTGCAGGGATAATCTTCTCGAGAAGCCGTGTTTTCCGCGGTTATGGATTACTTGGTGAAAGTACTGGCTAACAAGTACTCAGGACAACTTCAACATAATGTTCAATCATGTTTCACCCAAAGATTAATAATCTGACTAGTAATAGGTTATCCACACAAATAACTTGATTCACATTATCATAACTGTGTGAGTTATCCTCGGATTGCTTCTTTGGATAAGGGGCGAGATCCAGGAAGGGTTTGGTTGAAGTTATCTTTCAGTTGGTTACAATCCTCGATCTTATCTTTTCTGTTAGCCGGAACTTGTAGTTATCCTCTGTAGTTGGTTAGAGCAGCCAGCAGCAACTTTTATATCACCCCTTTCTTCCGTTGATCCCAAGCATCTATGCTTGTGTTGACGGGTAACTCCCTGGTGAACTGTGAGTCTTGCTTGCCAGTACTTGGATGTACTGACCCCGTTGGGGCTGTGGTTTACGCAGAGTACTACTACGACTACGATGCTTCCCAGGATGGCTACTTTGTGGAGTTCGACGACGCTGCAGACGAGTAGTTAGCTGGACCAGGGCAGGATCCAGACCTACGTGGATGGGCTTCGTTTTCCTTTAGGTTCTCAGGCTTCTTAAGCCATGGATTTGTCTGTACTCAGACCCCTTTGATTGCTTCCGCTGTTGTAATGGATGATATGTTGGGACATGTGTCCTCTGGATGACTGTATTCGATATTTTCTGCCTTAGTGAAGGCCAGTTGCACTTATTTCATTCTTTTGTGTCTTAGAGACATTCTGTGCTATCATTCGTACCAAACTGTTGACGTACCGTGCGTGTTTGATTATGAAGTACGTCGACAGTAGTGCCTTTAGGTTCCTAGCGGATAGTTTACTTCGACGGTGGAAGCAGGGCTTGTGTTGTCGCGCATAAGCGCAGGCCTACCAGGAAGCTGGGACGTGGGAGCATGTATGCCCCATAATCCAAGCACCTGACTTCCAGTTCGTGCGGAGAGTATCCTCTAGAAACCCAGGGTGCGACAAATGGTATCAGAGCCTGTCTGCCTGTAGGATCCCTTTTTACTGGTCGCAGTTGAGTCTAGAAACTATTTTGTAGCTATATAGGGAAAATGAAACGTGAGAGTAGGAATTCTGCCATTTTTTCTTCTTTCCCCACCCACCCACCCTTTTCTGGTAAGGAAGTGTAACGTTGTTTTCTGTTCTCACCTAAACTTTCAAGTTAGGATTTCACGTGTTTTGGGTTATCTGTAGTACCTCAGGATTCTTTTGGTCTCGTTTTCCCGATGTTGCTTCGATATCATGTTCTTTTCAACATCATTATCGTCCGTTAAACCTTGTTGTTGCTTTCCACATCCTTTTTCATCTACCGGAGTCTAATCAAAACCTTCCAAATCATCTGCAGATGGGTCTCAACTACTATCCGCAGGTGGTTCGCATGACTCGCTGTGAGAGCACCGCCGGTTTTCCAGAGTTGCTGAGAGACATGGTTACCTATCTGGGGTTCCATTGGGCACCAGAGTACCAGGTCTACGAGCACCAGCGAGAGTGTGACCAGACTTGCTACCGGGCTATCGTCTACATTCTGTCGGATGATGGCAGGAGCATTGCACACCAGTACGAGGCAGTAGGGTCCACAGTGGATATGGCCGTGCAGCAGGCAGCGTACGTGAGTGTCACCGTTCTCCGTGCTGACTACTGGGGGTTTGATAAGTCCAGTTTTCGTCACATCCCCCGTGGTTACATCACGGCAGCAGGAGCTCACTTCACTATCCACCGTGACATGGATACCTACGAGACTGACAGCTCCAGGCTCCAGGTCACTGCCCAGTTCGCTAGTCACAGTGATGCCGTTGCTTCCGCACTTTCTCAGGAGTTAGCCGCAGTCAGGGAGCAGCTCCGCCTTGCTCTCACTCGTCTGGCGACGTACACCACAGACTTTGTTGGAGACGAGCGCTTCGCACGTGTCGTTCAGCCAGCTGGTCTTCCGTTGCCAGATGCTGGAGGTTACGAGCCGATCAGAGGCCCACTTCTCGACCTCGGAGCTGGTTACACAGGGATTCCCCGCTATGGAGCACAGGGATACGACGCTTTCCACTTCACCACACCGAGAGTTGCTCTCAGAGCAGTTCCTATCTACATGGATCGTCGTGATACCTACTTCCGTGGGATTCCTCCTCACCGTATCTCTCGTCGTACTACTCACCGCCGTCCTGCGTGATGAGCATGGGAGTACCGTTGTATCCATTACTAGCTGTGTCTAGTTTATCCTTTCGTTTTCGAACCATGTATTGGTCTGTTGGATATTCTGATGTATTTGAACATGTGATGATGTACCTGTTGGTTATCTATTCATGCGTCGGAATAATCTATCTTTCGGTTATCAAGTCTATCCTTTTCTGTTGTCGTGCTAAAATGAATTTCTGTTCAGGATGCCTCCAACCAGGAACAACCCGCCTCCGCCACCACCAATGGGGGAACTGTTGGCTCAGATGACCCAAGTGGTGACACAGATGGCCCAGATCCAGGCTAACCAGCAACACAACCAGAATGCTCCAAGGGTCACCATCAAGGACTTCCTCAGCTTGGGCCCAAAAGCTTTCGTGACAACACGTGAGCCCCTGGATGCTGATGACTGGATCCGTGACGTAGCAAGAGCTCTGGAGATAGCTCATGTTGCTGAAGAGGATAAGGTCAAGTACGCCACCTACCTACTGAAGGGTCAGGCAGCTACTTGGTGGGAGAACTACCAGGCCATGAGGGCTGGCTTTCCTATCAACTGGGGATGTTTCAGAGATGCCTTCCTGAAGCACCACATCCCGGATGGTCTCATGGAAAAGATGCGTGAGGAATTCTGCTCTCTCAGACAGGGCAAGCTGGACGTTCTCGGCTACCAGAACGAGTTCAATCGTCTCGCTCGGTACGCTGGTGACGAAGTGTCCACCGAAGCCAAGAAGATGGCGAGGTTCCGCCGAGGTTTTAACCCGGAACTGAAGTACGCTCTCACAAACATCAAGTGCAAGGACTTCGTCGAGCTTGTGAACACCGCGCTCAATGAGGAGAATGGGCGCAAGGCGTTCGAAGAGTCGCGCAAGCACTCGCGTGAGGGTGGTTCCTCCTCCAACATGACCACCCCTCCGCAGAAGCGCCGCATCTGGGTGCCAAATGGTGCTGTCACTCGGGCTCCAAATGCCCAAGCTTCTCCAGGCTTTGGTCCCCGCCCACCCAACCCATCTCAGATGCAGGGTCAGAGGTTCCCGATGGGGCAGCCAAGGCCAGGTCCTTCTCGTATTGTCACTTGCTACAAGTGCAAGGATACTGGACACTATGCTGACAAGTGCACTCAGAAGCAGCTACCCCTACCTCCTCGCCCCAACACCAACCAGGCTATGGTTCGTGCTCCTCCGGCTAAAGCCTTCAACTCCAACAATAGGCCTGTCGGGAGGAACGCGAGGGTGAACCATATCAAGGCCGACAAAGCCGAAGAGGCTGCTGACGTCGTTCTCGGTATATTACCCGTAAACTCTATTCCAGCTAAAGTGTTGTTTGATACTGGAGCATCGCATTCATTTGTGTCAAAGATTTTTGCAAAAGCATACAACCTAGTTCTGGTTCCGCTAAGCAATCAAATGACTGTTCACTCTCCGGGACCGCAAATGTTGACTTCCAAGATAAGCATGGACAATGAGATCCTAATTGGAGGTCGCATATTCCTTGCTTCACTCATGTTGCTGGGAAATTCTGACATTGATGTCATTCTGGGTATGGATTGGTTGAAGACCCACAAAGCAAAAATTGACTGTGCTCAAAAGTCAATAACTCTCTCCCACACTTCAGGCCAGATAGTCTATTCTCCATATGGATCAACTTCTGCTCAGCTGTTCAGCCTCGATGCCAAACCCCTTCCGGCAATTGAAAATGTTCCGGTGGTTTGTGAATTCCCTGACGTCTTTCCAGAAGAGTTGCCAGGGATGCCCCCGGACAGAGCAGTTGAGTTCGTGATCGAGCTTGAGCCAGGTACTGCTCCAATCTCTAAGCATCCATATAAGATAGCTCCTCCTGAACTGAAATTGTTGAAGGAGCAAATCGATATGTATATGGACAAAGGTTTCATTCAGCCTAGTTCCTCCGCTTGGGGTTGCCCAACTCTGTTTGTTGCCAAGAAGGATCAAACTAAGAGACTCGTGGTTGACTATCGTCCTCTCAACGAGAAAACCATCAAGAACAAGTATCCACTTCCTCGTATCGATGATCTTTTTGATCAACTTGCTGGAGCCTCAATATTCTCAAAGTTGGACTTGAGGATGGGTTACCATCAGATAAAGATCAGAAAGGAAGATATTCCTAAGACATCTTTCACCACTCGTTACGGTCTATATGAATACACCGTCATGTCCTTTGGTCTCACCAATGCACCGGCAACGTTCTCAAGACTCATGAATTCTGTCTTCCATGAATACCTCGACAAGTTCGTTGTGGTATATCTTGATGACATTCTAGTCTACTCAAAATCCGAGGAAGAGCATGGAGAACACCTTCGTCTCACTCTCATGAAACTTCGCGAGCATCGTCTGTATGCCAAGTTTTCCAAATGTGAGTTCTGGATTCCAGAAGTTGCATATCTTGGTCATATCATCTCTGCCAAAGGCATTGCCATTGATCCTGAAAAGGTTAAGGCAATTGTTGACTGGAAACCCCCTAAGACGGTGAAGCAAGTCAGAAGTTTTCTTGGCTTGGCTAGCTATTGCCGTCGTTTCGTCCAAAACTTTTCCAAGATTGCCAAACCTCTCACTGATCTCACAAAGAAGGACAAAAAGTTCGTTTGGACTCCACAATGTGATGAGAGTTTCAACCTCCTGAAGACTAAACTCACTTCCACACCTGTTCTAGTTGGCCCCGACACCACCAAACCTTTCCAGATATTCTGTGATGCATCTCTCCAAGGCCTAGGAGCAGTTCTTATGCAAGAACGTCAAGTTGTGGCTTATGCTTCACGTCAGTTGAACCCACATGAGCAAAACTATCCCACTCATGATCTTGAACTTGCAGCAGTTGTGTTTGCCCTCAAGAAATGGAGACAATACTTGTTGGGTAACAAAACTGAAATCTTTTCCGATCATAAGAGTCTGATATACATCTTCACTCAGCCAGATCTGAACCTCAGGCAAAGGAGATGGATTGAGAAGATTAAAGACTTTGATCTCACCATTTCTTACACTCCAGGCAAGGCTAATGTTATGGCCGATGCTCTCAGTCGCAAATCCTATTGCAATAATCTCATGATCATGGAGAGCCAACCTCCACTTCATGAAGAATTCCAGAAGCTGAACCTTGGTCTTGTTCCTGAAGGATACCTTGCTAGCTTGACAGCCAGTCCAACTCTTGAGGACAAGATTCGTTCTGAACAACTTCGTGATAATGAAATCAAGAAGATTATGGATCACATCAAGGAGGGCAATGATAAATTCAAGTCCTTCTCAATTGATGACAAGGGAACTGTGTTCTTCGAAGGACGCATTGCAGTCCCTCAGATTCAAAGTCTCAAGGATATCATTCTCAAGGAGGCTCATGAAACTCCTCTATCCATTCACCCTGGAAGTACAAAGATGTACCAGGATCTCAAGACTCTGTATTGGTGGCCTGGCATGAAACGTGAAATTGCTCAATACGTTTCTGAATGCGACGTTTGTCAACGTGTTAAGGCAGTCCATCAGAAGACAGCAGGTCTACTCCAACCTCTGAAAATTCCTGAGTGGAAGTGGGACATGATTGAAATGGACTTCGTTACTGGGTTTCCAAAGTCCAAAAAGGGCAACGATGCAATCTTCGTTGTTATTGATCGTCTCACTAAGGTTGCTCACTTCTATGCTGTAAAGGAAACTATCTCAGCTAGCCAGTTAGCAGAGCTCTACACAGCAAAGGTTGTTCCTCTTCATGGTGTTCCATTGGAAATAAGCTCAGACCGTGGAAGTATCTTCACTTCTCATTTCTGGAAAAGCTTTCAAGAAGCATTGGGCACTAAACTTCTGTTCAGCACAGCTTATCACCCTCAGTCTCAGGGGCAAGTCGAAAGAGTCAATCAGATTCTCGAGGATATGCTCAGAGCATGTGGTCTCTCCTTTGGCATGAAATGGGAGGATTGCCTTCCATATGCTGAATTCTCCTACAACAACAGCTACCAGGCAAGCCTAGGCATGGCACCATTTGAGGCACTGTATGGTCGCAGATGCAGGAGTCCAATCAATTGGTCTGGAGCTGGTGAACGTTCACTTTTAGGCCCTGACATTGTTAAGGAAGCCGAGGAGAAAGTTCGTATCATTCGTGACAATCTCAGGATTGCCCAGTCTCGTCAGAAGAGCTATTATGATAGCAAGCACAGGGATATGATCTATGCACCTGGTGATAAGGCATATCTCCATGTAACTCCCCTCAGAGGCACTCATCGTTTTGGTGTGAAAGGAAAGCTTGCACCAAGATACATTGGCCCTTTCAACATCCTCTCAAGACGTGCGGAGAATGCTTATCGTCTTGAACTTCCAGAAAAACTATCCAAAGTGCACGATGTGTTCCACGTGTCACAACTCAAGAAGTGTTTCAAAGATCCAGATCGTGCAGTTGATCATGATTCCATTGAGCTGCAAGATGATCTATCTTATGAGGAGCACCCTATTCGTATTCTCGATGAGACCGAGCGTAAGACTCGCAACAAGAGCACCAAGTTCTTGAAAGTCCAATGGTCGCATCATTCTGATAAAGAGGCAACGTGGGAGACCGAAGAGGATCTTCGCAAGAAGTATCCGGACCTGTTCATTTCTCAGTAGGGAATCTCGGGGCGCGATTCCTTCAAGGGGGGGCGTTTTGTAACATCCCAAGTATGAAAATACCCCTAGAATGCTTTGTCCTTTGTTTTATTTCAAGCAATGCATCATGTCATCATGTTTACTTATTGTTTGCATTTGTTTTCCTTCTGTTTTATCATGTTTTCACAATTCAAATTCAAACCTTTTTCAAGCATGGTTTCATACTTGCTCTGTTACAACTTTTGGAACCAAAATAACAAATAAAAACACCCCTTTTATTCCTTGTTTTCACTTATTAAATTGTTGCTTTAAATCCAACCAATAAATCAATCAATAATTCTCAACTCACCTTTTAAATTCCCAAACCAAGTTCAAATCAGTACCTTTTGGGAACCATAAAAATCACCAAACATTTCTTCCCTCTAAAACATTCTAAAGCCCTAGGGGTAACCCTATTTTTTATTCATGTTTTATCAAGATTTTATTAAACTCAAATCCCCTATTTTGAATTCAAACACAAACCATAATTTTAAATTTCAATTTTTGAAATCCAAGATTACAATGTGGTTTCTAATTGTTTAAAAAGCTTAACCTAATTTTTCTATAATTTTTCTCAAATAAAACCTTAACAGTTTTCTCCCAAAAGCAAAAGTACAAAAAAAAATAAAAAACAGAAAAGAATAAAAAGGAAAACGAGCAGCAGCACCTATCTACCGCTTGGCCCAAGCCCACCTAGCTCTAGCGCGCAGCAACCCAGCCCGCGCAGCGCCAACTTACCGCTTCGAGCGCGCGGAGATTCGTGCGCGCGCTCTCCTTCGTCTTCTTCCCGTACGGCGCCCATCGGAGGCCTCCACGGCGACCGCGAGCGACCACGGCGGCCACCGCAGCGCCTCCGCCCTATATAAGCTAGCCTAGGGCACCCCTGTACCCCCCTAAGCTCTAGGGTTCCTCTCCGCCGCCGATCGTTTCCTCCCCAACGCCAATTCCTCCTCTGAATCTCACGCCGGCGACGGCCCTCTGAAGAACTCCATGGCGCCACCGCACCTCGCTCCTACCTAGCCACCTAACAAGCGCAACCTCTTCGCCTTTCTGCCCTCTCTCTCTTGGACACCAGGGATCGCACTGGTAAGCCCTAGATCGTCGCGCGCTTCTTCTTCTGCTCCGGCCACCGCGCGCCGCGTTTCTGAACTTTTGCCTCGCGCCGCCGTTGCAGGGCTCGCCGGCACCAGTCGCTTGCTGCAATCGCTCGAGCCCTCCTTTCTCTACGCAACGGACATCAGAGGGATCCCGGAGAAGCACCACGTCGACGGCGCCATCCTCGACCTCGCCGCAGCAACCTGTCGTCATCCAACGTCACCGTCCGCCGCCGCGTCCAATTCCTCCGGTGGTGAGCATCGCCTCCTCCTCCTCCCGTCGTGCATCCATCCTTTACATCTCTGTGCATCCATCTGCACCACACACGCAAGCGATTGCTCGAGTTCAACGTGGTTTCGCTCCGGCGAGGTGCTGTCTGACGGCGAGCAAGCACTTGTTCGTCAGAAAGTTCAGAACTTTAACTGAACAATAACCTGGCTGCGTAGCTACTACTGTCAACAAACACGACAGCAGCGCAGTGGCGCGAGCCTTTTGCGCGCACAGCGAGCTCGCGGGTTCGAGCCCCGCGGCCGCAATCTTTTTTGGGGATTTCTCCCCCGCGCTGAGCCCCACCAGGCAGTGGCACTGGAGGCCACGCCAGCGTGTGCGCCACGCTGGCCCCTCTGGCCCACTGCGCAGTGGCAGTGGGTAGATAGAACCTGAGTAACAAAGGTTTTCTGCGAATTTCAGAAATTCCAAATTCTTTTTAAATAACAGAATTAATTCAAAACTTTAAAATTCAATATCTCCCATTTTATAAACCCAACCAATACAAACTTTATATGAAACTTGATCTAAATTTCATAATCTTTCCAAATATGCAATTTGTGTTCTGTTTTGAAATTTCAAAATGCAATCTAAATTCAAATTCAAATGATTCAAATGCAATTTGTAATAATTCATAACTAATTATTCTTAAGTCCAAATAATGCAAACAAAATATGTTTTTCACACCTTTTTGAATACCCTATTCAAATATAAACTTTGTTTTCTGGTTTGAATAATTTAAATTGCCTAAACCATTTAATTCTTGTTTAATTCAATTAAAAATTGTTTAATATTGTTTAATTCCTAAATAATTAATCCTAAGTCCAATTTCAAATTGTGAAACATGTAATCCAACTAAAATTTGATAAACTTTTCAAATATAAAATTTGTAAATTGTTTTGCACACTTCAACTTGATGATAACAACATCTACTTGTGTGCCATGTTTAAGTAACAAAAATTCCAAATTTGATAAATGCCTTTCTAAATTGTTAACTATCATTCCAATTGCATTTAACTTGTTATGTTATTGTTATTCATCATGCATGCATCATACTAATTCAACTACACCCAATGCTTAGTGATAGAACAATTAATTCAACTCCAAGCATGGGCTTCCATATGCATCCTTTTGCATATGGAATCCATTTAAACTTGTGTATCATGTCAAGCAAGTTATTTTGGTGCATCTATTAAACATGACATGCATCATCCAATGTTTGTGCACTTATGCCATGTATTGATTGCCCGTCTTCCTTCGTTGTTGTTTTGCTTCTTCTCGATTAGACGACGACGTTGGTACCGACGAGCCTTACGACACCACTACCCAGGACCTAGCCCAGTACGATACTGAGCTGCCAGGCAAGTTATCACTCACATGAATCATTGAGTTCCTTTCCACACTTGTTGTCGATACTATCTTTTGTCTACTATTGCTAGCCTTATGTATCGTTGCTTGTTCTCCGAACCCATCACATGATACCTTGAGCCATGATATTGCCACCACCTCCACACCTACAGCCATTGCTTGTGCCTGTTATCATCTAGCATGCTTAGGGTTGCTTTTACTCGAGTCTGTTGTCGGTTACTACTGTTACTATCTTATTACCTTGTACCGGGGCTCGTTATTAATCAATCAATCCTGTTAATTGCTAATGGTAATAATAATTTGATGATAAGGCACCGGCAGGAGGCCCATGAGTGGTTTTGGAGCCTGCTAGTGTCGACCCTAATAGGAAAAGGGTCTTGTCTACTGATCCATGATGAGCGCACTACCCGCATTTGGGAAGCGAGTATGGGCGCCCCCCTCAACTTGACCTGATTCGCATCTCGTCCAAATCGCCTCATTTAGTTCGTGTTTTCCATTTGCCGCATGCATGTTTTTGCGAGCCCAGCGCAGGGTGGAACTTTTGTAGTCGGCATATAGGGGGACACGTTCTTAGAGTGCTATGAGGGTCCATTTTCTTCTGGGCTCGATTAGCCGTGCGCCCAAGGTGCTTTGGGCTTGATGCGGAGAATGGTTGGTTGTGTAGAGTACCCCGCTTGGTGGGTTAGCTTCCCATCTGGCGGGTTATTCTTGAGTGTACGGCCAAATTGGTGCAACCCTGCAGGGATAATCTTCTCGAGAAGCCGTGTTTTCCGCGGTTATGGATTACTTGGTGAAAGTACTGGCTAACAAGTACTCAGGACAACTTCAACATAATGTTCAATCATGTTTCACCCAAAGATTAATAATCTGACTAGTAATAGGTTATCCACACAAATAACTTGATTCACATTATCATAACTGTGTGAGTTATCCTCGGATTGCTTCTTTGGATAAGGGGCGAGATCCAGGAAGGGTTTGGTTGAAGTTATCTTTCAGTTGGTTACAATCCTCGATCTTATCTTTTCTGTTAGCCGGAACTTGTAGTTATCCTCTGTAGTTGGTTAGAGCAGCCAGCAGCAACTTTTATATCACCCCTTTCTTCCGTTGATCCCAAGCATCTATGCTTGTGTTGACGGGTAACTCCCTGGTGAACTGTGAGTCTTGCTTGCCAGTACTTGGATATACTGACCCCGTTGGGGCTGTGGTTTACGCAGAGTACTACTACGACTACGATGCTTCCCAGGATGGCTACTTTGTGGAGTTCGACGACGCTGCAGACGAGTAGTTAGCTGGACCAGGGCAGGATCCAGACCTACGTGGATGGGCTTCGTTTTCCTTTAGGTTCTCAGGCTTCTTAAGCCATGGATTTGTCTGTACTCAGACCCCTTTGATTGCTTCCGCTGTTGTAATGGATGATATGTTGGGACATGTGTCCTCTGGATGACTGTATTCGATATTTTCTGCCTTAGTGAAGGCCAGTTGCACTTATTTCATTCTTTTGTGTCTTAGAGACATTCTGTGCTATCATTCGTACCAAACTGTTGACGTACCGTGCGTGTTTGATTATGAAGTACGTCGACAGTAGTGCCTTTAGGTTCCTAGCGGATAGTTTACTTCGACGGTGGAAGCAGGGCTTGTGTTGTCGCGCATAAGCGCAGGCCTACCAGGAAGCTGGGACGTGGGAGCATGTATGCCCCATAATCCAAGCACCTGACTTCCAGTTCGTGCGGAGAGTATCCTCTAGAAACCCAGGGTGCGACAACATGAGTGAACATAGTATGGCAGAATTGGTGAAGTGAGAACTTCTGAGAACTGCAATATGAGTAAGTTGCTGTCTGTGAACACTGCGTGTTTGGTAAGCATAAGACTAGTGAAAAGATGAAAGTTATGGTGAAGTCTAACACATCGTCTTCTAAAGACGATGCAATGCAGGTACGAGGCAGGCTTGAGCAGCAAGACAACAACAACAACAACAACAACAACAAAGATAAGGGCAGAGATTGTTCAAATTCCAAAGGACGAGACAAGTTTTGCAGGTACTGTAAGAAAACTAATCACACCATTGAGAATTGCTGGAAGGTACAGAACAAGGCGAAAATGAACGGTACTTATCATCGAAAGAATAAATCTGACGGTAATGGTAATGGTAAGCCTGAAGAACTGCAATATGAGTAAGTTGTCGTTCTGTGAACACTGCGTGTTTGGTAAGCATAAGACCAGTGAAAAGATGAAAGTTATGGTGAAGTCTAACACATCATCCTCTAAAGGCGATGCAATGCAGGTACGAGGCAGGCCTGAGCAGCGAGACAACAACTACAACAACAACTACAAAGATAAGGGCAGAGACTGTTCAAATTCCAAAGGACGAGACAAGTTTTGCAGGTACTGTAAGAAAACTAATCACACCATTGAGGATTGCTGGAAGGTACAAAACAAGGCGAAAATGAATGGTACTTATCATCCAAAGAATAAATCTGACGGTAATGGTAATGGTAAGCCTGTTGTTGCTGGTGATAATAGTCCGGATGGTGAATGCTTAGCTGTTTTTGCTGCATGTGTTACCCGTGATGATGAGTGGATTCTTGATACAGCGTGTTCGTTTCATATTTGCTGTAACAAAGATTGATTCAATTCTTATGAGACTGTGCAGACTGGAGATTTCGTGCGTGTGGGGAACGACAACAAATGTCACATTGTTGGCGTTGGATCTGTTCAGATCAAGACCCATGGTAGGATGACACGTACACTGACGGGAGTGAAAGACATACCATCTATGGCGAGAAATTTGATCTTGTTGAGTACCCTTGACTGTGACGGGTACAAGTACGCTGGAGGGGATAAACAACCGTTGTTATTACCAATGATGATCCAAGTACAACTACCTTTGGCATGCGCGACTTGGACACATGAGTGAACATGGTATGGCAGAATTGGTGAAGAGAGAACTTCTGAAGAACTGCAATATGAGTAAGTTGCCGTTCTGTGAACACTGCGTGTTTGGTAAGCATAAGAGAGTTAAATTGAATGCTTCTGTTCATACCACTAAAGATACATTGGACTATGTACATACTGATTTGCGGGGGCCTTCACGTAAGCCCTCTTATGGTGGTGCTCGTTATATGCTTACTATCATTGATGGTTACTCTAGAAGAGATTGACCTTATTTCCTAAAAACTAAGGCTGGTACTTTTGCTGCTTTTAAAGAGTGGAAAGTTATGATTGAAAAACAAACTGGGAGGAAGGTGAAGTTGCTTCGTACTAACAATGGTGATGAATTTTGTTCGCATGACTTTGATGATTATTGTGTGCGGGAAGGCATTGTCAGGCATCACACCATCCCGTACACACCTCAGCAGAATGGTGTAGCTGAGCGGATGAATAGGACGATCATCTCCAAGGCTTGCTACATGTTGTCCAGCGCCCGTATGAGCAGTCGTTTTTGGGCTGATGCTGCCAACACTGCCTGCTACTTAATCAACACGTCACCGTCCATCTCACTTGACAAGAAAAATCCTATTGAGGTATGGTCCGGTGAGCCAGTTGATTATTCACAACTGAAAGTTTTTGGTTGCATTGCCTATGCTCATGTTGATAATGGAAAGTTAGAGCTTAGAGCTATTAAGTGTTTGTTTGTTGGTTATGGTTCTGGAGTTAAAGGATATAAGTTGTGGAATCCGGAAACCAGGAAGACTTTCTTTAGCAGGAGTGTTGTATTTAATGAATCTGTTATGTATGAGGACAGTTTGTCAACTGATGTTGTGCCAGATTCTTCTGATGAGGACGAACCACGAGTTCGTTTGCAGGTGGAGAAGGTGGAGGACCCGAATGAGGAAGAAACTGAAACTAATGAGGAGGATATTGTTCCACCCTCCCCTGCTGTTTTGCAGCACACCATCAATTTTTGTTGATCGTCCAAAGAGAAACATCGTTCGTCCTAATCATTTAATTGAGAAATGTGCAGTTGGAGCATGATGCTGAACCAGCTACATACAATGAAGCTATTGCTTCGGTTGACCGTGACAAGTAGATTGGTGCAATGCACGAGGAGATGCAGTCACTTGAGAAGAATTTCACATGAGATGTTGTGCGCTTGCCTAAACAAAAGAAGGTCATCCGCTGCAATTGGATCTTTAAAAGAAAGGAAGGTTTGTCTGCTAATGAGCCTCCAAGGTTTGAGGCAAGGTTTGTAGCAAAAGGTTTCAGCCAGATTCTAGGAGTGGATTGGAATGATGTGTTTTCCCAAGTTGTCAATCATAGTTTTATTCGTACTTTCTTTAGTATTGTTGCTATGCATGATCTTGAGCTTTGAGCAGTTAGATGTGAAGACTATGTTTTTGAATGGAGAACTTGAGGAGGAGATATACATGGACCAACCTGAAGGGTTCATAGTGCCTAGTAAAGAGGATTTTGTGTGCAAGCTAAAGAAGTCCCTTTATGGTTTGAAACAGTTTCATCGATAGTGGTATAAAAGGTTTGATTCTCTTATGATGTCGCAAGACTTTAAGAGGTCTGAATATGATAGGTGTTGATGCACCCAAAATGCATCTACTTTTCCAAGCACTTTGCATCGTATTTCTCTCCGGAGTCCCCCCATAATTAAATAAATCTGCAGAATCTGACGTTGTTTTTAGCAAAAGTCTTATTTCCGTCTATTTTCGCAGGACTTTTCACAGGGGACGAATACCACGTAACTTTTTATGGAAAAGAAGGGGAATGAGCACCAGATGGGGCCGGGGGGCCACCCGAGGGCCAAAAGGGGGCCCCACACGCGGCCAGATTCCTTGGCCGCGTGGGGTCACCCCTTTTGGGCCCCAGATGGCACACTCCAGCTAGGTCTTCGACGTACCCCTCCATATATACGAGAAACTGACGGGTTTCGAAGGGGAGGGTTGTTCGCGAAACGGAGCGTCGCCGCCACCACGATCTTCGATTTCGAAGTCAGATTGATCCAGGATTTCACCCCCGGAGGTGGAATTCGAGGGGCTTCATCACCATCATCATCACCACCATCATATCCATCAACCATGAGCTCCATCACCCCCTCCATGTGTGAGTAGTTGCTGTAGGCATGTGAGGTGTGAGGGGTTTTGGGTGAGATTGATCATGTAATTGCTACCCGGTATGCAGGATCTAGGGGTTTGTCTTGAGAATTCTTAAGTCTTATGTTGATGCACTATTGCTAGGCTTAATGCTTGTTACTAGGGCCCAAGTGGCATGATTTCAGTACTGAACTTACATTGCTACATCATACTCCCTCCATTCCAATGAATAAGGCGTGCACGCTTTTCGAGATTTGTATTTGACCAAGAATTAATCCATATATATAATAGTATTTGGTATAAAATCAATATTATTAGAAAGATTTTTTCAATACGAATCTAACAATGTCAAATTTGCACTATATAGTCAAGATGTTGTTACTCAAATCTTTCGGTCAAAGTTTGTCTTGAAATGCGTGTGCGCCTTATTCATAGGAACGGAGGTAGTATATTTGAGTTTGGTATCTATCTGCAATGTGTATTACCTGCTATTATGTTGAACCTGCGAACCCTAAAGTGACAGCTAGCGAAAACAAGGAGGATATGTTCTAGTTTGAGGATTATGTGTGTTCATGGAGTGTTAATGCGTTGGTCCGGGCTATTCGAAAGGGTAGACCTTAATTACCTGTAGTTCCAAATTGGCCCCGGTGAAATGGGCAGGTAGGACAATAGGCTTTGTGCAAATTCTCTTGGTTAGTACGCACAATAATTTACGAAACACACACCTACATAAAACTGAGATATAGAAAGGCCCCGCTGCTAGCAAAACATTATTACATGATCAATCTAATCCGTGCAACACCCCGCTGTCACCTCATGCCTGCGTTTTAGTCTCTGGTTTACTTTCACTCTTTTCCGGTGAAAACTAGGAAAACACTTGCTCTCCATTTACTTTCTGTTTGTTTACTTTCACTGCATTATTACACTCACCACTCTCGCTGCAAGTTTGTCGATACACAGGTATGGTTGGGAGTGACGTCCCAATTGCTAAAGTCTCACCAGTATTCTTGTGTTCCCACTGAGTCGAACTACAAATTTGGGTAATACTTCCCATCGAAGACTACGATTGATCTCTTGCACTTGGGAGCCATCAAGACTGTTCTCTGGCGCCGTTGCCGGGGAGCCTAGCTTTATTGGTAAGACCACTTGTTATTGTCTACTTGCTGCACTTTCTTGTTCCCTACAATGGGAAAGGGAAAGGACACTTCGAAGGAGGTAATGCCTTCGACTACTCGTTCTGGTAATGATTTGCCTAGTAGACCAAATTTTTCACCTAATATTGTTTCTACTGTGGCTGCTATTAAAAAGAAAGGAATAGCTGGTAAATCACCATTGTCAAAAATGTCTACTAGTACACCTAATGATCAAACACTTGATAATGTAGACAAAGAACTAGCTTCTGAAATTCCTGAAACTATTGAAACACCTGAGGCAAATGAAACACCTGAAACAACTGAAATTCCTGAATCTTCTGTAGATGAAAATGTAGAACTTGAGCTAGAAGTAGAGAGTATGAATATGGGGCCTCTTCTTAAGAAGAAGAAGCATTTATTGAGGCCTTTATATCACCTGATTATACAAAACTTGATAAAATCTCTATTTATGATGATGCATCTCTTGGAAACTGTTTTGCTGCTACTAGGAATTTGTGTGGCCCAGCTATTAGAATTAGAGATAAAGATTATGAATTCAATGTTAATCCTGAGATAATTGAGATAGTTGAGAAGTCTAGATTCTGTGGAAAGGATGAGGAGTCTCCTCTTGATCATATTGCTGAATTGCATGCTTTATCTACTACATTTGGAAATGATGAAATCCGTCAACATTATTTATTCTTAAAATTGTTTCCTTTTTCTTTGGGTGAAGATGCTAGAGTTTGGTATAATCGTTTAGGACCTGCATGTATTACTAGTAAGGAAGAATGCTTGCAATTGTTTTTCAATAAATATTTTCCTGCTGAAAGGATACATGCATTAACTGTTGAAATTGGCAATTTTAAACAAGATAAGAAAGAGAGTCTACCCCAAGCTTAGGGGAGATTTGGTAAAATGTGTAAGAAATGTCCTGGTCATGGTTTTAAACCTCATGAATTGCTTGATATATTCTATAATGGACTAATGGGGGAAACAAGAGCCTACCTTGATTGTATTGCAGGGAATATCTTTAGGGACAGAAGTGTTGATGAAGCAATTGAATTACTGGAGTCTATTCTCAAGAATGAAGCTGATTGGAACATTGAGGAGATAGATAAAAATGAGACACTCCCAGAGAAGAAAGGAGGTATACTCGAATTGAACCAAGAAACAATGGCTGAAGCTTCCAAGGATATTAAAGAGAAGGGAATTAAAACCTCTCATCTCAAGGAATTACCTGAAATGGGTATTAAACTTCCTACTGATGAACCATGCTTTCCAATTCAAGTGAACTCTATACTCCCTATGGAAGGTAATGAGGAGGTAACACCTCCTGTTGATGTCTCTTATGTTAACAATTTTTCTTATCATGATAATCCTGAGGAGCGTAAAATTAGAATGACTATCATGGAAAACCATCATAAAATTAATTTCCTCCGTGAAAATTTAAATGCTAGTGTAGGGGAAGTTGAAAGAATTGTTAAATATTGTGAAATGATGAACAATCAAGTTGAGCAAATGATTTCTTTACAAAATCAATTGTACAAAAAAAATTATGTGGAGTTAATACAAGGGGAGGTGCAAGCACCCAGGATCCTGATTATCCTGTTGATCATCCTAAAAGAAAAGAGCAAGTTGCTCTTAAAGATAAATATTTTGCTGGAAAATCTCCCAATGAAAATGAGCATGATGATGACTCCAATGAGAAAGACAAGGATATTTCTATTTCTGATGCTGAAACTGAGGATGATAATAATGAAGAAGAAGAATCATCTCCACCTGATATTGAACAACATGATGATAATAATGAAGAAGCTGCTGGTAAGGAGGATCCTCAGCCTCCTATTGAGAAGACCAAGAAGAAGAAGAAACCAAATAAAGATAAAGATAAAGGTAAAGAAAGGGATCCATGGGTACAAAAACCCATTCCATATCCCCAAGAGGTATCAAAAACAAAAGATGAAGAGAGGTATGGGCAATTTTATGATATGATTAAGAATATGAAATTACAGATTCCACTTATTGATGCTATTAAGAATCCTCCATATTCAAAATACATGAAAGATATTGTCACTAATAAAAGAAAGATACCTATTGATGATATTACTGCTATGCTTGCTGATTATTCATTTAAAGGAAAATTGCCTGAAAAATGTGGAGATCCTGGTATTCCCACTATTCCTTGCAAAATTAAAGAAGCCTATGTGAAATATGCATTATGTGATTTAGGAGCTGGTGTTAGTGTTATGCCTTTCTCACTATATAAGAAGCCTAATTTGAACAAACTAGTTCCAACAGAAATATCTTTACAAATGGCTGATAAAACAACTGCTGTACCTATAGGAATATGTGAGGATGTTCCCATCTCTATTGCTAATGAGTTGATACCTACTGATTTTGTTATATTAGAAATGCCTGAAGATGATAATTTATCTATTATTCTTGGTAGACCTTTTTTGAATACTGCAGGAGCTGTGATAAACTGCACTGAGAGCAAAGTGACATTTAATGTTAAAGGCAAAGAGCACAATTTATTTTCCCAAGAAGAAACATGTTACAAGTATGAGCACAAGTGTGAATGCTATACAAATAAATTCCATTAATATTGGTAGCATTGAAATACCTATACCACCTCCAGCACCAAGGTATGAAATATTGATGATTGGGACCATTCCAATCAAATATGAGGTAACTTGATTTATTGTTTTATAATAAGTAATAATAAGAATCATGAGCTATATTCTTTACATGTTGCTAATGAGACATGATCAACCTCATTACTAATGTGGAAATGATAAAGGCATGATTCACAAACATTTAAATTGCATTTTTTTATGTTATTTGCTTTAAAATTGTGAGACATAGACATAGTATTAAACAATTTAGAATCAGAAGTCACAGAATATGAAGTTTTAGAAATTCTCTGTAGAAAAGTTTCACGTAAAATTCCAGAAAAATTAGGGGGTCAGTTTTTTGCCCGAAGGGACCAGCAGCCAGTGGGGGAGCACCAGCAGGCCACCAGGGGCCAAACTAGGTACCTCCACGCGGCCAGATTCCTTGGCCGCGTGGGATACCCCATTTTTTGCCACAAGTGGATGCTGGGGCCCATCCAATGCTCATCTGCTCCCTTTCGACCGAAAACCAACCCCAGTTCATCTCCTCCATTTTTCTCGTGCTTTGTTTCTCCGTCAATCCTCGACCTCCACATTTGAGGCAGATTTTTCAAATCTGTGTGATGGAATCACTCCTTGGTATGTAAATCCTTCACTCATCCAATTACTTTTTGCTCCCATGTTTTGTGTATGAAGTATTTTGCTGCACTAGGTGTCACCTATTATGTCTAAGAACTCCATGAATTTAAGTTTTGTAGTTGATATGGATGCATGATATTGATTAGAGGACTAGTTATGGATGCCTTAGCAATGTTTTAGAGTGATACAATTTAATTTTTGTTGAATTTTATTTTGGTACAGCAAGGTAACATGCTGAATAAGGGAAATGTATTGCTTGGGATGTCCTCAAGGACAAGGAGAAGAGAATCAAGGGTGTCCAACAATCATTATGATAATCAGTTATGGGAGGATGAATTGGTTTTTGCAGGTGAAAATCTGCGTGTCCATACCACAAGATGGCAAGACCCCGAAGTTCTTGAACATTGGGGGATTGCTGAAGATTTCCAAGCCTTTGCTGCAACTACGGGGCTGCTTGAGTTCTCACGCCATCCACGCAACACATATGTGGAACTCTCGAGGGAATTCCTCTCTACATTCAGGTTTGAGGGACCGGTGGTGCACCGGAAAAGTAAGTCTAAGAACCCTCCTCCAGCTACTTTTGTCATTAAATTTACAATGAGGGGGCAGCGTTTAGTCATGTCATTAGAGGAATTCTGTAAGGCTATACGTGTACCAACTACGGGGTTATGGAATGAAACATATGCTGATTCTAGAGAAGAACTTGTCACATTCTGGCGTAGCATTGCTAAAAATATTCCTGAAAGAATGAATAGAGGCAAGCTCACATGCATCCAACACCCGGGCCTTAGATATTTTGCATTGTTTCTTGCTAGAGGATTCCTTGCTAGGGATAACACTTCTGCTTGCACTGGTCCTATGATCTATTTATTAAAATGTGCAATGGAAAATACAACACCTATATATAACCTGGGAACCATACTTGCTAGAACTTTGCATTTAGCTGTGAGTAGGAATGGCACGGATAAAACTCCTTTATATGTTGGTGCCATTGCCACTTTAATCCATGAATACATTATGGCAGAACGAGGTTTTAATGATAACTTGGGTACCATGGTAAATGAGTCTCGACTGCTGGATTTTGGTTTACTTTTTCGCATGGATATGAGCAGGGCTGAGAAAGAATATTTTTCATATTGCTATAAGGATTCTAATGGGCACATTGTGTCTGTTAGGCTCCCTTGTGCTGACTTGTTTGACAGGGAGACAAACTGGATTGTGCAAGGAATGACACAACAAGAAGAGCAACAACAGGAGGAGCCCCAATACCAGGCGCCTATGGCATATCCCTGGGGCTTCCCTAATCCACACCTTGGAGCACAGGCATGGCAGGATCCATCCTTCTTCCAGGGAGGTTCGTTGAGTGGTGGACATGATTACCACCCAGGATACTAGCTTGATCACAAGTTTGGGGGAGTATTTCTCTCCCTCCCCATTCGTTGTGTTATATCACTTGCATGTTATTTGTTGTTTTATGTTCTTTAAATCTGAAAAACACAAAAATATTTTTGTTATTTGTTAGCTAGTTTACTTCTGGTTATTTACATTATGTTTCTAAAAATCAAAACCACAAAAAGATTTTTGTTTTCTTGAGTTTAGTATAAATACGGAGCTGCAGGAATTGTTGAAATATGTTCACTTTTATATGCTTTAATCTTTACTTGTGACTCCGTTTGAGCTGAAAATTTAACACTACTGCAAATTTTTATGGCCTTCACCTCTGTAAAACATGAGAAACTTTTGAGGTGTTTAGGTAGGTAAACAAATTGCTGAATGCAGTAACTTTTTATAGCAAGATTTGAGTTTTTATTGAGCAGTTCAAGTGGGGAGAGGAGAACAACAATGATATGATAATGTGCTTGAAGGGATGAAAGGTATGACACCTTTGTCGTGCTTATGTATGCTTTTTAATAACAACAATTGCACACCTTATGATTACCTTAACACTTAGTGACATAATAGCCATTGTTTATCTTCTCCGTGGTTTAGTAGAATATATTCTGATGCAACTGAAATATTGTTTAGTGTCATTACTTGTCTGATGGATTGAATAATTGTAGCCTTAAGCAAAGGTTTACGCATCCCATTGTGCTTACTGAACTTGCCAACCAAGGAAAGAATTAAAAGAGAAAATTTCATGAATGATAAAAGTGGAGTCTTATGCTTGACAAACTTATGGTTGGGGGTTAGTATAAATGTGTATCACATGGAAAACTTTCAACGCTGCACTAAGAATTCTATATTCAAGTTGATATCATGTTCTTTTAACTGTGGATGCCTGTCATGCCGAAATGAGGTAGAGGAATAGTAAGTCTTGATGAGTAAGTATATATGATTAGAGAGACGCATTGGGCCGCTAACCCAAGCCATGCGATATCATGGTGGAAATTTACTTATAGCTAGAATGGACTCTGCAACATATCCTATAATAAAATAAGAAGCTATGCATATAGTGAATCAAATAAAAAAGGATAATGAGTCCATTCCATTTGTTTGTCTTGCCATTTTGACATGGGTTGGTTTCCATGTCATGGGGCAAGAGGTACCCTAATTTCTCCTCTCTATGATGTCATTAATACTTACAATGATTGTACAAGGCTTATTAGGAATCTAGAGTTGAGTAATCATGGTGCGGGACTTCGCTTTTAAGGGGCATGAGGCTTTCAACTGGTAGTTTGTCAAGCATAAGAATCAAAATGAAAAATTAATGCTTTAGCAAAACTGAGAGCAAGGTAGTAAGCACAATGATTTTACTTGTCAACATATGAAAGAATTAGAGATCTCAAAAATCTTGATATGATTCAATCATCAGCGATGCACAAGCCTTTGTTTATGTCTACAATTGAGCAAACTCATTCAAGTATTAACACTTCATGTTATTTCTATTGCAACAAGTATATATGCTTCAACACTGAGTAGATGCACACTTGCTAGTATTTTGCTACTTGTTACAGGAATCATGTCTTGAGTATTTGCTACTATTAATTGATGATGCATATGCAATGCAAAGTTCTTGCCAAAGTTTTTATCGCTTCTGCACTGCGTTTGAGTTGTTCGAGGACAAACAATGAGCTAAGCTTGGGGGAGTTGATGCACCCAAAATGCATCTACTTTTCCAAGCACTTTGCATCGTATTTCTCTCCGGAGTCCCCCCATAATTGAATAAATCTGCAGAATCTGACGCTGTTTTTAGCAAAAGTCTTCTTTCCGTCTATTTTCGCAGGACTTTTCACAGGGGACGAAAACCACGTAACTTTTTATGGAAAAGAAGGGGAATGAGCACCAGATGGGGCCGGGGGGCCACCCGAGGGCCAAAAGGGGGCCCCACACGCGGCCAGATTCCTTGGCCGCGTGGGGTCACCCCTTTTGGGCCCCAGATGGCCCACTCCGGCTAGGTCTTCGACGTACCCCTCCATATATACGAGAAACTGACGGGTTTCGAAGGGGAGGGCTGTTCGCGAAACGGAGCGTCGCCGCCACCACGATCTTCGATTTCGAAGTCAGATTGATCCGGGATTTCACCCCCGGAGGTGGAATTCGAGGGGCTTCGTCACCATCATCATCACCACCATCATATCCATCAACCATGAGCTCCATCACCCCCTCCATGTGTGAGTAGTTGCTGTAGGCATGTGAGGTGTGAGGGGTTTTGGGTGAGATTGATCATGTAATTGGTACCCGGTATGCGGGATCTAAGGGTTTGTCTTGAGAATTCTTATGTCCTATGTTGATGCACTATTGCTAGGCTTAATGCTTGTTACTAGGGCCCAAGTGGCATGATTTCAGTACTGAACTTACATTGCTACATCATACTCCCTCCATTCCAATTAATAAGGCGTGCACGCTTTTCGAGATTTGTATTTGACCAAGAATTAATCCATATATATAATAGTATTTGGTATAAAATCAATATCATTAGAAAGATTTTTTCAATACGAATCTAACAATGTCAAATTTGCACTATATAGTCAAGATGTTGTTACTCAAATCTTTCGGTCAAAGTTTGTCTTGAAATGCGTGTGCGCCTTATTCATAGGAACGGAGGTAGTATATTTGAGTTTGGTATCTATCTGCAATGTGTATTACCTGCTATTATGTTGAACCTGCGAACCCTAAAGTGACAGCTAGGGAAAACAAAGGGGATATGTTCTAGTTTGAGGATTATGTGTGTTCATGGAGTGTTAATGCGTTGGTCCGGGCTATTCGAAAGGGTAGACCTTAATTACCTGTAGTTCCAAATTGGCCCCGGTGAAATGGGCAGGTAGGACAATAGGCTTTGTGCAAATTCTCTTGGTTAGTACGCACAATAATTTACGGAACACACACCTACATAAAACTGTGATAGAGAAAGGCCCCGCTGCTAGCAAAACATTATTACATGATCAATCTAATCCGTGCAACACCCCGCTGTCACCTCATGCCTGCGTTTTAGTCTCTGGTTTACTTTCACTCTTTTCCGGTGAAAACTGGGAAAACACTTGCTCTCCATTTACTTTCTGTTTGTTTACTTTCACTGCATTATTACACTCACCACTCTCGCTGCAAGTTTGTTGATACACAGGTGTGGTTGGGAGTGACGTCCCAATTGCTAAAGTCTCACCGGTATTCTTGTGTTCCCACTAAGTCGAACTACAAATTTGGGTAATACTTCCCATCGAAGACTACGATTGATCTCCTGCACTTGGGAGCCATCAGGTGTGTGTATATGAAATTTGTTGATGAATCGTCTATATACTTGTTGCTATATGTTGATAATATGTTAATTTCTTCCAAGAGCATGAAAGAAATCACTACGTTGAAGAAACAGCTGAGTAGTGAGTTTGAGATGAAGGATCTTGGTCTTGCTAAGAAAATTCTAGGTACGGAAATTTGAAGAGACAGAAAATCTAGATTGTCATTTCTTAGTCAGGAGAATTACATTAAGAAAGTTCTTCATCGATTTAATATGCATGATGCAAAGTCTGTTAGTACTCCTATTGCCTCACACTTCAAGTTGTCAGCGTTGCAATGTCCTAGTACTGACAAAGATATTGATTACATGTCACGAGTTCCTTATTCTAGTGTTGTTGGTTCTTTAATGTATGTCATGGTGTGTTCTCGACCTGATTTGGCTAATGCTATGAGTTTGGTCAGTCGATACATGGATAATCCTGGTAAAGAACATTGGAAAGTTGTTCAGTGGATTTTCAGGTACCTTCGCGGCACATCCAAAGCTTGCTTGAAATTTGGCAAGACTGGCGAGGGACTCGCAAGCTATATGGATTCGGATTTTGATGCCGATTTGGATAAGAGGAGATCCCTCACAGGTTATGTGTTTACTGTCAGTGGATGTGCTCTTAGATAGAAGGCTACTTTGCATGGTGTTGTTGCACAGTCTACAACTGAGGCTGAGTACATGGCTATTGCTGAAGCATGCAAGGAATCAGTTTGGTTGAAAGGACTGTTTGCTGAGCTCTGTGGAGATGATACTTGCATTAACCTGTTTTGTGACAGTCAGAGTGCTTTTTACCTTACTAAGGATCAGATGTTTCATGAGAGAACAAAGCATATTGATGTCAAATACCATTATTTGCGTGATGTTGTTGCACAAGGTAAGCTAAAGGTATGCAAGGTTAATAATCGTGATAATCCTGCTGATATGATTACAATGTGATATGGGGTGACCCGATCTTCTCAATGAGCTCTCTCTATTTTTTGGATGTTTTGTGGATTTTCTTGATAAATAGTGCTACACTGAGACCTCTCACTTGGACAACCCCTGTTTCTAATGCAACAGCAATCAATCCCTTTAGATATTCTCAACTACACACTCTTTGCACACGTAATCAAAGATCACGAGTGGTCCTCTATCCCCCTATTCCCAATGGAATAACAAGATATCACACAACTTTGCAGGTATACTTCAAGATGGATGCTTAGCAGAAATACAATCTAGAGGCTAGTGGTTTTTGGTTTAAACTTGTTCTGAGATTTCCACACGCTGGTGCGGCCACAGGGGCTCCTTGCGCAAGCATGATGACCCACAAGTATAGGAGTGTCGAAGCCAACAAAGAGCAGAAGGTGTTGACAAGCAGGTTGGATAGAGGATTCACTGTAAACACTAGCAAACGGGTTTTTGGAGGTTTTTGATATAGAGATAAATAAAGTGCGAGTAAATAAAGTACATTAAATAATATTGCAGCGAGTGGCCCAATCCTTTTGAGAGCAAAGGACAAACCGGTTGTATTACTTATGACTACCAAACGTTCTCGAGGACACATGGGAATTTCGTCAAGTGCTTTCGTTTCATTACGGTTGATTAATATGCATTGGTTCGTGAAGTGTTGTGTGAGTGAACCTATGCTAATGCACTGCCCAACTAGGACTAATACATACTTGTGATTATACCCCTCGCAAGCATCCACAAATAAAAGAAAGTAATTAAGATAAATTTAACCACAGTCTTAAAACTCTGGGATTCTACGCTCCCTCGTGCATTGGTTTCCTAACGGGGGTTTAGGTTTCTATCACTGCGGCAACCCCACAATTATTATCCAAATACATAATGCATCCTCCTAGGCCCGTAAGTGAAGTATCATATAGTCGACGTTCACATGACAGCGTAGGTGTGTCTTCTCTCTATTAAATGTGAGGCGAGGTTGTTGTCCACGGCTGGCGCCTCCCACCTTGGTGTTGTAATTGCAGGAGAGAAATCTGGAGTGTTTTTCTTGGTTTTAGGCCAGGTTTTGTAAATATTTCAACCTCTTCTTTCTTAATCAATCTAAAATGGCAAAAATTTTGCCACCATTTACACTTGAGTACGTTACCTTGCACACCTACCATTCAGCATTCATGTTTTCAGTTTACAATATATTTGTTGTTTACAACACATTGTTCATGTGTGCATTTCTTACAAACGTGTTGAGAAGGCGAAAACTGCTCGCACCAGTGGTCTAATTATCACGGTTGCATTTCGATTTTTTTCCACAATTAATCTAAATTCCTACTTTCGACCTCTATGAAGTCAAATCCTTCTACACCCAACAATCAAATCTAACAAACATTATAAACCATCCTGAAGCCTCCTTGTGGAGACTCTTGCGCACAAGTTTGAGTGGGCCGCAGCGGACGGACCGTGATACTGTGGTATCCCACTTGGCCGACAGCCGTGGTACGCTAGGCATTTCAACATGGTCGGGCGGCGTAAAATGGTGCAATCGGTGATACATCACAAGTGATCTTCCACTTGACTGTCTTGGATGTCCCCATGGAGCGTTTGCATAGCTTCAACAAATTGACAAGGTCTTTTCTTTGGGTCGGCATAAGATGAATAGTGGCAAGTGCAATGTAAATTGGGAGGCGTTTTGTCACTCCACTGGTTTTGGTGTCTTCGGAATTCTCCACCTCAAGAAACTCTACGTTGTAGATTGCTTGACTGGACGACGTTGGAAAAGACGTCGTTGGGCCTTGGAACCCGTTGCAACAAAGAGGATATAGAGCTCTTTCATGCGGCCACGGTGGTTCACAATGAAAATGGCCAAAAAGCTTCCTTTTGGGATTCTTCTTGACTCAACGGCTGACACCTCAAGCATATCCCACCTCTCATATGTGCCTTGTCTAAAAAGAAAAACTGGAATGTAAAACTTACCTTGCGTCAAGATTCGTGGATGGATCAGATCGACACTAGTGAGGGCATTGTGGCTGAACATGTCAGTGAACCCTATATTATATGGTCTCTTATCACCCTTGTGGAGTTGAGTGGTGATGTGGATGATATGATCGATGGGCGCCCTTTGGCAGATGCTTTCTAATCCGTCGCCTCAGCTTAAAATATTCAATTCCTTGGAGGGACAAGCATGGTATTCAAACAACATTTGAAATTCTTACTCCCCCCTCCCCAACGCAAAATCATTCGGTTGGCCGAATAGCGGCCTTTGACAACTTTGCAAGCGTGAGCCGGAGTCGGCGGCTCACATTCTTTTCGATTGTGACTCTACAAGGATTTGGAACCATGTTTGCACTTGTCTTGGGCGTTTCGATCGAGGAATGGTGGTTTCTCGTCATCGAGTGTCATGATTCTCCTAGGAAGGCTATGCCGAAAGTGTTACATAATGTGTCTTCTCTTCCTCGGTGTGTCTGTTCTTTATTAAATGTGAGGCGAGGTTGTTGTCCACGGCTGGCGCCTCCCACCTTGGTGTTGTAATTGCAGGAGAGAAATCTGGTGTGTTTTTCTTGGTTTTAGGCCGGGTTTTGTAAATATTTCAACCTCTTCTTTCTTAATCAATCGAAAATGGCAAAAAATTTGCCATCATTTACACTTGAGTATCGTTACCTTGCACACATACCTTTCAGCATTCATGTTTTCAGTTTACAATATCTTTGTTGTTTACAACACATAGTTTGTTCATGTGTGCATTTCTTACAAACGTGTTGAGAAGGCGAAATAAACTGCTCGCGCCAGTTGTCTAATTGTCACGGTTGCATTTCGATTCTGTTCCACAATTAATCTAAATTCCTACTTTCGACCTCTATGAAGTCAAATCCTTCTACACCCAACAATCAAATCTAACAAACATTATAAACCCTAAAGGCTATATGTATTTCGGACACCTCTCATCCCTATGTGGACTATCTTGGTTTAAGAAACATGCGTAGTCTTAATCCTCTATTGACTCGTGGTTGATAGCTTCGGAATGTGGTGAAGAAAGGGAAACCGATAAAAGAAGAAAGTGGTAGAGGCTAGGACAGCAAAGCTAAAATTCTCATGCGAAGATATACACATGGAATAAATATAAGACTATGGAAGATGATAATATATCATCAATGAAACATGCACACCACATGGAATAGTGCATGTGACTCCGGAAAGGTGCCTAGCAAATAAGAAATTAATGCGCTTTCTCCCACAGATAAAGATATACTCCGTAGAGCTTCGTGGGTCGTTTCCATTAAGTAACGCTAGACCTAGATCTTCTGAAAATTGATGCCTTTTGTCCTATTGAGATTTTGTTGTTGTGAATTATTAATGTTACCGTCACATCAACCAAACAAATGTGCATAATATTTTCTCCATTTCATGTTCAATTTAAGACTGTAACATTATGTATTGATTCTTGGGAAAATATACCCAGAGGCGCCGCATGCATGCCTCTCCGTGTTGCGGGGGCTTGCCAGGGAATTTTTCTTATAGGGGAGCGCACATGCATGTGTGCACAAGTTTTCCACATCATGGTGACATCATCGTTTTAATTTCTAAATTTGAAAATTTAAAGTACTTTATCTTCTAAACCTCTAGGCCTATTGAAAATCCGTTTACACCACCAAATTCGTCTCAACGAAAGCTTCAATTCTACATCTCACGTGAATATGTTTCGACGAGGTTTTTTTTGTTACACCAGTTATCAGATTAGCAACGAACTGTTACCACGATAATTCTAGATGGTTATCAAATACAAATTTACATACTTTTAGACATCACAACATAATTATATATCGGGTGTGAGCAATTTTTTTGTCACGCTAGTTACCGGATTACAAACTATAATTACCAGATTAATATCGAAAGGCTACCACAATAATTGGTCATGGTTATCAGCTAATTTAATATAAGTTTTTAGACATTTGTAGTGAAGTGCATTGTTAGACAGGAAGAGTTCAAACACCTACAAGAGCTAAAATATGGTATCATTTCACACAAAACAGTACCATGCACTCTTACACCGAATCAGAATGACGCGTGTCGTATTGAGCAGTATAGACCCATATGTCTCTTAAATGTGAGTTTTAAGGTGTTTACTAAAGTTGGTACTAATAGAGTTACATCCATCGCTAGCCGTGTTATTAGACCTACCCAATCTGCTTTCTTCCTGGCAGAAATATTTTAGAAGGGGTAGTCATTTTACATGAAATAATTCATGAGTTAAAAAGAAAGAAAATGAATGGGGTGCTTCTCAAAATCTATTTTGAAAAATCATATGACAAGGTAAATTGGTCTTTCTTGCAACAAGTTTTAAGGATGAAAGGATTCTCGCCTTCGTTGTGTGAATGAGTAGCTCCTTCTGTTCGGGGGGGGGGAGTGTTGGGATAAAAGTTAATGATGACAGCGGTCACTATTTTCAAACTCTAAAAGGCTTAAGGCAAGGAGATCCTCTGTCTCCTATTCTGTTTAATCTGGTAGCCGACATGTTGGCCATTCTAATTGCTCGTGCAAAAGAGGATGGTCAAGTAGGTGGGTTCATACCTCATTTAGTCGAAGGTGGGGTCTCAATTTTACAATATGATGATGATACTATACTTTTTTGGAACATGATATTGACAAGGCCATTAATATGAAACTTATTCTCGCTATATTCGAAGAATTGTCGGGATTAAAGATCAATTTTCATAAGAGTGAGATTTTCTGTTTTTGTGATGCTTTGAACTCTCAGGAGGAATACCGCCACATATTCGGTTGTGATACCGGTCATTTACCGTTTAAGTATCTCAACATTCCCATTCATTATAGAAAGATGTTGAATAAGGAATGGAAACCGGTGGAGGATCGTTTTGAGAAAAAGTTGAGCTCTTGGGCTAGAAAGTTGTTGTCATATGGGGACCACCTCATTTTGATCAATTCGGTCCTGACTTGTTTACCTATGTTCCTTCTATCCTTTTTTGAGATACCTATCGGGGTTAGAAAAAGGCTAGACTTTCATCGGTCTCGATTTTTTTGGCAAAGTGATAGTAAGAGAGGTAGATATCGGTTAACTAAATGGAATATTGTTTGTTGTCCTAAAGATCAGGGAGGATTGGGTATTAAGGTGCTAGATATTAAAATATTTGTTTGTTGAGAAAATGGCTTAATAAGTTGTTGAATGAAGAAGGTGTTTGACATGAGCTCCTTGTTAGTAAATATAATGGGGATAAACCGTTATCCCAAGTAGAAGCTAAACCAAATGATTCTCCTTTTTGGAAAGATATTATGTAAGTTAAAAGGCATTTCTTTGCTCGCGGCTCATTTGAACTGGGGGACAGGCAACAAGTGCGGTTTTGGGAGGATACTTGGCTAGGAGATGAGCCGTTATCTCAGCAGTATCCCTCTCTTTATAATGTGGTTAGACGCACTGGCGTGACGGTATAAAATGTGTTATCTAATGCCCCATGAGATATTCAATTGCAGAGATCAATCTCGGGAGAAAGATGGGCTCATTGGCTTCATTTAGTTGCACGCCTTATGCAGGTGGAGTTGCATATGAGAAATATGTGTTTCAGTGGAGGCTTTCTGCGAATGGCAACTTCACTGTTAAATCTATGTATACGGATCTAATGCATGGTTCCACGCCGTATTTACGAAAATATTTGTGGAAACTGAAGGTACCTCTCAAAATAAAAATCTTTCTCTGGTTTCTTAATCGTAAAGTGATCCTTACTAAAGATAACTTAAGTAAACGTAATTGGATAGGATGTAAGAAGTGTATTTTTTGTGATGCTGATGAAACCGTTCATCATCTTTTTATCTCCTGTTTGTTCATTTGTCATATCTGGCGCCTCATTAGTTTCACTTTTAGTATTTCTCTTCCTTCTTCTATTGCCAATATGTTTGGATCTTGCTTGAATGACACTGATCAAAAGACAAAGGCGCGTATACGAATAGGCGTTGCCGCTGTTCTTTGGGTTGTTTGGAACTGTCATAATAGTATTGTGTTTGACAAGAAAAAGGATGTTCATTTTTTGCAGGTAATAAACATGACGGTTTCCTACATCCACACGTGGTCCTTCCTCCTTCCTGTGAAGCAATGAGGACTTATGGCTACAGGTTGTTCTCGAATGAAGGCGGTCGTTCGGTCTATCTACGGCCGGGGTGGGTGGCTTAATACGAGACGATTAGATGCATAACGCTGTAATGTTTCTTTGGTTGGTGTTTGTGGCCACTTTGAGTGACCCTTGAGATGTAAACCTATCAACTTTTGACGTTTCAGCTTTTTAATAAAATCCAGCCGTGTGCATCATTTTGATGCAGAGGCTGGGGCCAAGGCTCCCATTTCTAAAAAAAGAATGGCGTAAAAAAAACTGATAACCAAGTTATAATAATTGATAAGTAAGTGATAAGAATCTGATAACTAACGATAATTTTTTTTGTCAAAACATGTCAACATGGGATCTAGTTTTGTAGATCTCGTCGCGACTAAGCTAACGGTGAAAACGTATTTCAATCAGATTAACCGTTTGTGAGATAAAATCTTTTCAATGTCATAACTAAAGGGAATCTGTTGTCATCATATCCTACATGCAGGGCATGCATGTCTACGAGCCGCCGCTGGTAAGAGCAAAATTACGGCGCCGCTGTGTAGTTCTGTCTTTTTAGGATTAAAGCATGTGTGCTGTCATCGGATTAATAGAAAGCAATTCATTTACATATAGGCCTCAAGAGAGGCTAGATAAAAAGGAAAAGCAAGGAATCCCCCCAAAAAGGAGAAAACTATGTGTCTCTTGATCGATTTACTAAGGAAGTGTAAGAATACACATATCATTTGTCATTTGCTTGTTGAGTTTCTTGACAACATGGTTAATTCATGAATTTTGTTGCTAGTGGGAGCGCTTAACGGGATGTGTGTAGCTTTGGGAGGATGTGAATGCATTTTGTAGCACATAGAACCATGTTCCTGTGCAAATATGAAGTTGTTCTGATACAGATATGCTTCAATACTTCCAGTAGAACCAGGTCCAATACTATTAGTCACGGCATCCGAAAATTCCATTAGCTCTAGAGCTCTCTCAAGACCAACTTTTAATAATTCAAAAATTATATTTTGAAATCTCAAATAATTCTAAAAATATCATATGAGTACATCTAAACATCTAGTATGGGAAATACAAGTTTTGTCGAAGTATTTTATCTCCCGTGATCTACAAAAGGAAATATGCAAATGTGGGGATAAAAAAGATAACTCATTTTTTAAAAGCAATTAATTGGTCATTTTTGTGTAACCCAAAGTACATAGTATTTCTTATAGACAATTGTCATAGTTTTTTGAAATGGAGGGTGGAACCCCGCATCTGCATCAAAATGATGCACATGCCAATTTCTTAATTCGAAAACAATAAACCATAAAACCTTACATCAATCAACCGGAAGCCACCTTCCTCGCGAGAAAAGTCGCTAAATCAACAAGTTTCATGACTGGCCGGAGCCATCTGCCCTGACCTCACACACCTACGCACATCATATGAAACTGGTGACCTCACCAAGCCACCCGACGGCAAGCTGGGAGCACAAACTATTTTGGAAGACCCTCAGTACGCACCACATGCGCACACTACAAAGTCGTCACCGTCGTCTTCTGCTAAAAAATCTTCATGAGTAATCAACGCTCCACCAGGAGGCCCTATCCGGGCATATCGTGCTCCAAAACCATGTCGTCAAGAGGGAAAACGGCACGGAAAATTCCTCCATCATTCGATCTGGAATTAGCGAAATTTAGGGCTTTCCCCGGAACATTAGGCATGCGACGAGATTGCAGCAACGACACCTTCATCAAGGTAACCATTTCCGAGGACGCTGACGTGGGGATGACCCCTGGACCTGGCGGGTGAGCCTACCCGGTCCAAGGCCCAAGACTTAGGCCCAAAGAGAGGTGTTGTCATGCGTTACCAGAAGGTCCAATGAAGGCCCACCCGCAAGACTTGCGGGTCAAGAAGGAAAGATCTAACCGACCTAGAACTAGGGTTTGCAACCCCCCCGGACACGGTTTGAGACCTAGCCATCTATATAAGGCTAGGAGAACCACCGAGAGGGGGATCCAATCTACTTTCTCCGCCATAAGCCTTAAGCTCGAGATCATATTCTCGACTTGAGCACCCCCATTGTAACCGATCTACTGATAATACAGATCGAAGAGCAGGAGTAAGGGTTTTACCTCTACGAGGGCCCCGAACCTGGGTAAATCGTGCCCCCTGTTAGCCGACGATTTTCACTAGCGCCTTTACGTTCTCTTAATCGAAACCCTACCGGATCATCCGAGGGACTTGTTGAGATGACTATTCGACAATTGGCGCCGTCTGTGGGAACGGCGGGCGTTGGATCCATGATGGTGCAGATCTTGCACTCGTTGGGATACCCCAGGAGGAGGGTGTGATGAGCACAGCGGTAGGAAGTTTTCCCCTTAGTTAAGAACCAAGGTTATCAATCCACTAGGAGAAGGAGGACCTTCGGTAGGTTGATGCCACTAACGGTGGTGCTGGCACTTCACCGGTGTCAGCAACAACGTGGAACCTACACACAACTCAACCAAAGTACTTGCCCCAATGGTACAGTGAGGTTGTCAATCTCACCGGTCTTGCTGAAAACAAATATTAGACGTATAGTGAAAAACAGTGTATGCTTGCAGAAAGTAAAGAAAGAGGAAATTGTTGTGGTTTGTTTAACAGTGTGGAAAATGGTCTGGGGTTCATAGTTTCACTAGTGGTGTCTCTCCATAAAAGATAGCATGCTGGGTGAACAAATTACAGCTAGGCAATTGACAAATAGAGGTTGCACTGTAGTGCACAATATGACATGAAGATTACTATGGTATCTAGTGCGGGCATTACCACAAGATACATAGACCGACATCCATCTGCATCTATGACTAATAATCTACCCTCAGGTTATCATCCGAGCCCCCTTAGGTATTAAGTTGCAAGCAGTAGATAATTGCATTAAACAAAGTGTGTAATGTAAGCAATGATTACGCACGCGGGCACTCTCGCCGCTGTTTTCTCCCTAATGGCAACATCACATCCTCCCCCTTCACGTTTCTGCCACTCGAGCAAGGCAACAAGGAGGCATGAACCCACTATCGAGCATAGATACTCTCTCTTGGAGTCACTAGCAACTACTTGGCCAGAATAACCACTAGCAACAGAGAGCATGCAAGATCACAAATAACATATGCAAATAAAGACTATAATCAACTTGGCATAAGGTCAATATTCATCGGATCACAACAAACACAACACAGAGAATTACATAAGATCAATCTCGATCATGATAGGCAGCTCACAAGATCTAAACATGGATGCATATAAGGAGAAGGCAACCATCTAGCTACAACTACGAACCCGTAGTGCAAGGATGAACTACTCACGCATCACTCCGGAGGTAGGCATGGTGATGTAGAGGCCTCCGGTGATGATCTCCTCTCCGGCAGGGTGCCGGAAACAACTTCAGTACCCCCCTGATCTAGGGTTGACGGTGACGGTGGCTGCGGAACTTTTTCGAGGATTTTGATCAGGTGTTTAGGGTTTTCCATCCGAGGGGCTTAAATAGGCGAAAGGGCAAGGCGGTGGAGGCCGGGGGGGCCACACCCATAGCTGGCGCGGCTAGGGGGCCCGCGCCACCCTATGGTGTGGCCCCCCTGCTGCCCCTCTTCGAATCCTCTTCGGTCTTCTGGATGCTTCAGGGGAAAATAGGACTTCCGGTCTTCGAATTTTCCAATTTCGAGAATATTTCGAGAACAACTTTTCTGAAACTAAAAAACAGCAGAAAAATGGGAACTGGCTATGTGGCATCTTGTTAATAGGTTAGTCCTGGAAAATCGATTAAAATGACATAAAGAAGGGAGAAAACAAGTAGCAATGCATAATATCATCATGGAGCATCAGAAATTAGGGATACGTTAATGACGTATCAAGCATCCCCAAGCTTAGTTCCTACTCGTCCTCGAGTAGGTAAACGATAAAAAAATAAGTTCTGAGGTGACATGCTACTAACATAAACTTGATCAATCTAATGTAAAAGCATATGCACGCTGAGATCATAAAACTTTAAACACATGCATGATAAATAAAAATTTAATAATAAAGCATAGAAATTACTTTGCATCACGAAGAGTAACTCAAATAAATGATCATGAATAATAATGCAAAGAAAGGTAAACGTTTGTTTCAGGTATAGAGAAAGCATGGCAAAGTGATATTTCGATAGTCCTTAAGAGTGGGGCAAAACATAAATGCCAGGACACCTTCAAAGTTCAAGAGGAAGTCTAGAACAAATAATTTAAGAACAAATAATATCACATCATGAAGTAATTATTGATGCTTATGGGACAAATGCACATAGAACTCAAAATGGAAAAATGATCTCTCAACTGTGCATAAAGTTAGAAGATGGAGACTCAACATAAAAGTAAAAGAAAGACCCTTCGAAGAGGGAAGCAGGGATCACCCATGTGCTAGAGCTTTTATTTTATTAAACAGAGGTATTAAAAGTTTGACATTTGTGGAGGAATGTCTATATTTTGGGAGATGTATGCTAATGTCAACGAATGGTAAACAGAAAATACAGTACATCACAAGTCAACTGGATTCACAAGAGCGGCTCCCATGGTGAAGGACGCAACTGGTGTAGAAGGTCATCCCTCTTTCTCTTTTGTTTACACAATTATACTTTGACTGATAAATTAGGGGGGAAAATAGTGAAGAGAATTTGTATGCATTAATTTGGGGCTGGGCACCCCGTTGCTAGCTCTTCTATCTTTTGGATAAGAGGATGAAGCCATTAGTCCAGGGTGTGAAATCCAATCATCAAGTGAGATAAAGATTCTTACTTACGTCCTCATGAGGAAAACAGGAACATAAAGCAGGAGTAATTTTGAAGGTTTTAAAGGTAACACGTGAGGAATTTACTTGGAATGGCATTTAAATACCACATGTAGGTAGGTATGGTGGACACAATGGGAAAAACTTTGGTTTAAGGGAGTTTGGATGCACGAGTAGAGCTCATATTCAGTACAGGTGGAGGCTAGCAAAAGACTGGGAGCGACAAATCAAGAGAGCATAAGAGCCATAATCATGCATAGCGACATAAGAATCATTAATTAAAACATAAGCAGTATCACAAGTTCAAAAACTAAGTGGTCATGGAGGCTATTCCTGACTAGTTTATAGTCACAAACATGGTGTGAGAATGCGCCAAGTCAACCAAATAAAACATTCGAAAGAGAATACCATATATTGATGCTTTACTATGACAAGAACAACTCATGAATCTTTCAATACATATTAAACACTCTCAGATATTTGAGGCTAATCATGCTACTCAACAACCACAAGGCTTTAAAACTAAAATAACATTTATCATGGCATGAAAAAGTTCTAGCAACAGTCTATACAAGCTTCTACTAATACTGTTATAAATTCTACTTCAAGCAGCAGCTTTCTTTTGTTTCTCCCAACAAGCACCATACAAAACATGCTTTAACAAAAATACTCTTTATGATAGAGCAAGCAAACATGAGAGTACTCACATAATACTACTAAAACTAACAACTCTAACAAGAGATTCATGCAAAACAGGAGCTGAATAAATGCATCAGCTAGACAGAGATTAAGAATACAACGTATTCTCAAGAAAAAGCGGAGCGTGTCACTCTCCAATAAAAGAATGCTGGGGTCTTACCAAGCTTATTAATAAAATAAAAACAAACAGAAAGCAAAAGAAAAAGAAAAAGCAAACTGAAAACAAAAATAAAAGACGCTCCAAGTAAAGCACATACGATGCGACCGAATAAAAATATAGTTTCACTAGAAATGACCTGATAATTTGTTGATGAAGAAGGAGATGCCTTGGGCATCCCCAAGCTTACACGCTTGAGTATTCTTGGAATTTTCTTGGATGTACTACCGGGGCATCCCCAAGCTTAGGCTTTTCACTCTTCTTGATCACATCATATCATCCTCTTCTCTTGACCCTTGAAAACTTCCTTCACATCAAAATTCTCACAATCTTCATTAGCAACGTTAGTCCAATCGAAATAATAAATCCACATGGTTCAGTTTCAACACAAGTCTAACACTCAAAAACACATTAGCTACTGTCACAACTTATTTCAAAACTCTTTTTCTCAAAAGAACACCAAAAGAAAGAGATTGAGATGCAAATGCGATAAATGGCAGAAATCTGTCAAAACAGAACAACAGGTAAAGATCGATTTTTTCAAACATATTATGTTGCTCAAATCAAAAAGTGGTCTTCTAAGAAATGTTGCGTATATAACTCAGGATTAAGCACAAAAAAGATCAGGTCATTTTAAATTTTCCGTGATTTTTAATGGAATTACATTGGACAGCAGAAATCTGTTTTCTGCACAGAAATCCGAAATATAGGCTCAACTTTCCACTAGTGGCTTTACTTGGCTCAACAAAAACACAAAAGAAAAGATACATCGGGTTTGCTATGGAAATAGAAAACACCCAGGTGCAAGCACACCAAAGAAAACAAAGGAAAACCTGAATGAAAACAGAGAATTAGAACGGGTTGTCTCCCGGAAGCGCTTTTCTTTAAAGCCTTTCAGCTAGGCTTAAAAGATCAACTCAAGTGTTTTCAAGTGAAGAAGCATTAAATCAAGATTTGGCAATTCTTTAATAATGCATTGTATTTTATCTAAGTGGGTTTCAAAGGCTCCTCTCTTAGTACTTTTAGGCTTACTATTCTCATCAAATAAATTCTCACGAACAATCAGTCAAAATTCTTTTCTTGGGCTTCGTGCAGTGCTACTAACTTAAAGGGGATTGGTACTTTATCCTCGTTTCCATTATTAGATTCAGTTTTTTCTAGTGCACCAACAATGTCTACACATGAGCCAAGCATATTAAAACGATCAAAGACTTTTCTAGCTTCTATAGCAACATCCCCAAATTCTTTAAGCATAGTTTCTAAGATGAAGTTTCTTTTATCAACATCTTCAATGTTATTCAAGTTGAGGAACATATGTTGTATTATGGGATGGAGGTTAACAAACCTAGCTTCTAGCATGTGAACTAAAGAAGTTGCAGCAATCTCGTAATTGGGAGCAAGTTCTACCATGGATTTGTTCCTCAAAGTTATCATGCTTACTAACATGATCAAAGAATTCTTTAATAGTGTCCTTTCCAAGTATAGAACCACTTCCTACAGGCAAATCTTTCAAAGTGAACTTATGGAAAACCATGATGAGAAATTAAACTAAGATCAGAAAAGCAAAAATAACAGCAGGCAAATAAATAACAGCTATGAAGTAAACTAATTTTTTCCTGTGTTTTTGATATAGAGAAATAAAAAAAACAAGACAAAAAAAACAAAATAAAGAGATTTAGAGTGAGAGACTCCCCTTGCCAGAAGACTTTGGGCCCTCTCGGTGATATCACATCAACACCGCTTGCAAGCACGTGATATGATCACAAGGATGTTATATCATGGGAACGAGAAAAGAGTACTTGTCGGTAACGATATTGAACAATGTATGGTTGATACCAATGATCAAATCTCGGACAAGTAAAATATCGCGAGACAAAGGGAATAGTTCACGATGTTGTTGGTTCACACGATCACGAGAGTCATCGTTGAATATATATAGGAGTCATCACGGATCTCCAGATCCCGTTGTTGATTATTGATCGGAGAGGAGTCTCGATCATGTCTATCTTATTCACGAACCGTAGGGTGACACACTTAAGGTTCGATGACGCGTTTGAGAGGATATGGAATATCGAAGAATATTTTGAGCAGCACCGAAATTGTTTCGGGGAAAATTGAAATAGTTCAAGGGGTTTTTCGTCGAATGGTTGTTAATAGAATTAACAAATGATTCGAGGTGCTATATGAAAAAGTTTGTTAATAGAATTAACAAATTCTGAAATAAAGAAATAAAAATGTTTTATTTATTTATTAAAGAAAAACTCTTGGATTTTCTAAGTGGAGTTTTAAGGGAAAATAAGTGGGTGTAAGTGGAGTATCCACTCACATCATGAGGGAAGAGGTGGGGGAACACCATGGGGCTGGCCGCACCCCCTTGGGCTGCCTCCCCCTCTCCTATAAAAGGACGGTGAGAGCTCTCCCTCCTTCACATACTTGCCCACCTCATTCCCTCTCCACCCGCTGCTCAATTCCATGGTTTCCGGCTTGGCGAAGCCCTGACCGTGGGATTTTTCACCACCACCACGCTGTCGTGCTGCTGGAGTTCCAAGGGATCCTCTACTTCCGTGCCCCGCTGGATCGAGGGAACGAAGGTCGTCATCAACTGTACGTGTGACCGATCATGGAGGCACCACCGGATTGCGGTGCACATCTTCTTGCTATCGGGGTCGGTGTGAGTACGACTACGCCAACAATGAGATTTGATCTCGTAACGCTTTGTGTCTTCGAGGTTATGTGTTCTCCTTAACCCTCTCGTTGCCCGTTGCACTTCATCTCCTAGATTAGATCTTGGCCTTTCGGGTGTCTCTGGCGTAGGAAAATTTTTGTTTTCTATGCAACGACCCCTTCAGTGGTATCAGAGCCGGATCTATGCGTAGATATTTTGTACGGGTAGAACACATATGTGTATGTGGGCGTTGATGATCATGTTATTGCCTCCTTGAGTATTTTATGATCTTAGTGGCATAGTTGGATGAAGCTGCCCTAGACTAAGTTTACGTGTACTATGTACGCGAGAATTGTCTCACTTGTGGCTGAGGGGGTGTCCGTTTCTCCAACTATAGTTAAGATCTAATCTACGAAAGGTTGTTAAAAATATGTTTATCAACGTTGTGGTTGATGTTCTTAGGTATGAACGGTTATATCCTCAAAAGCCCTAAGCTACGTAAAATATGCAAAAATAAATTAGAGGCGTCTAACTAGTTTTTGCTGGGCATATGATGTGATATGGTCAATGTTACAAATTGGATTATGAGATGATCTCTTTTGTAAATTATTGATATACCGGAAGGTATCTGATGGGGGGATGCTAACCCGGTATGTCAAGATCCGAGGAATAACCCGGCCCAGAGACAGTGAGCAGGTTACGGCTAGGGATAAAGATGTTTGTGGAGGCCCAAGCTCGTGGGCCTAGTGACCCGGATTGTGGGTGTTGTAAAGGAAAGTTAGGGTTAGCACGCCGTGTCTGGGTAGGACCCGGGTGAGCCTTGTAAAGTAAGTTAGGGGGTACGGGAGCTATATAAACCGACCCCCGGGTATAGATTGAGACAGAGATCTAAGAACCCTAGCAATATCGAGTGGAATCGAGTATCCAGTGTAAACCCTAACCGAGTTATTGTATCGAGAATAGAGATCCGGCGACTTCGATTGCCGGCTGTCAGATCAAGTTATACCATGTCTTCCCTTGAGCTAAACCCTCTCCCGAACGCCTGTGTCGACTTGCCCCAAGATAAGTTACCCCTGGTAACATCTGCCGTGATTATCCCACGACAGTTGGCGCCCACCGTGGGGCCTGCGTCCAAAGGTGTTTACATCACGGGAGAAGCTCGGAAGGGCATGGAGGATCTTGTCATGGGCGAAATCTACATCGACCACGAAGAAGAAAAGTCGGTGGACGATCCCGGCTGGGGGCCAGAATCGGATCACCTCGAGTCCGGATTTATATTGACGATCGGCCGGATCAATATCTTCGTCGACACGGTACGAACGACTAACTTAAAAGGACAATATCATGTGCATACTACAGGAACTTCTAGCAGGAACAAAGAGACATCAAAGCAAGCGGCAAATTCGGTTTCATCAGCCGTGCCGGGATATCTTAGATGGGCAGAACAAGAGATAACGTGGAGTAGAAGAGATCATCCGGAAAAGGTGGAGCGTCCAGGAGTCTTGGCGTTGGTGGTCGCTCCACAGGTTAATGGTTACGAGCTGAAGAAGGTCCTGATGGACGGTGGAAGTAGCATCAACATCCTTTATTGGGAGACCTTCTTACGGATGAGTCTCAAAGAGTCCCAGCTGCAGAAAAGTTCAACAATCTTTCACGGGATCGTACCGGGTCACTCGGCGAGCCCCGAGGGAAGGATCACCTTGGAAGTTGCTTTTGGGGAATCGACGGATAATTATCGAGTGGAGTGGCTCACGTTCGAGGTGGTCAAGTTGCGCAGTCCTTACCACGCGCTGTTGGGGAGGCCGGCTTACGCCCAATTCATGGCTAGGCCGTGCTACGTGTATTTGCAGCTGAAAATCCCGGGTCCTAAACGGACCATCACTATACATGGGAACCGGGATATAGCGGCCGAGTGCGACGAAGGAGATTCGGTTATGGCCGAGCAGGCATGCAGGAAGGAAGAGCTCGAATATTACCGGTCTCAAGTAAACCCGGACGATAGAACAGCCTTGAAAAAGCCGAATACTGAGGATGAGAGAGCAAAATTCAAGGCAGCGCAAGACACCAAGAAGATAGATTTTGTCGAAGGGGATTCTACTAAGCAGTTTACCATAGGGTCTAACCTGGGAAAAGAGCAGGAGGGAGCGCTCGTGGAGTTCATTCGCTCGAATGCAGATGTGTTTGCCTGGACACCCAGCGACATGCCGGGTATCCCTACAGAATTGGCTGAGCACAGTTTGCATGTGGATCCCAAGTCTAGGCCCGTGAAGCAAGGTTTGAGGAAAATGAATGAGGAAAGAAGGAAAGCTATAGGCGAAGAGATCGCTCGGCTACTGGCAGCCGGCTTTATCATGGAAGTATTTCACCCGGATTGGTTGGCTAACCCGGTTCTGGTGATGAAAAAGACCAACGAGTGGAGGATGTGCATTGACTTCACTAGTCTCAACAAGGATTGCCCAAAGGATCCGTTCGCGCTCCCAAGGATAGATCAGATTATAGACGCAGTAGCTGGAAGCGATCTGTTATGCTTCCTGGATGCATATTCCGGGTATCATCAGATTAAGCTCAAAAGGGAGGATTGGGAGAAAACATCATTCATAACCCCGTTTGGGGCCTTTTGTTATAAAACTATGACATTTGGGTTGAAGAACGCTGGCGCAACTTACCAACGGTGTATTCAAAAGTGCTTTGAGGACCAAATCGGACGTAACGTCCATGCTTATGTGGATGACGTGGTCATCAAGACCAGGAAGGCGGAGACATTTATCGATGATCTAAAGGAGACATTCAAAAACCTGAGGAGGTACCAGATGAAGCTTAATCCAACGAAGTGCGTGTTCGGAGTTCCGGCTGGGAAATTACTCGGCTTCATAGTTTCCGAGAGAGGAATTGAGGCAAATCCAGATAAAATCAAGGCGATCCAGAGTTTGAAAAAGCCGGAGAACTTGAAGCATGTTCAAAAGCTCACGGGCTGTGTAGCAGCCTTGAGCCGGTTCATATCTAGACTCGGAGAAAAAGCAATACCCTTGTATCGGCTCTTGCGAAAATCGGATAAATTCGTATGGGACCAAGAGGCAGATGAAGCGTTTGAAGCACTAAAGAAGCAATTATCTGAAGCACCAGTACTAGCGGCGCCGGGTCCTAAAGAGCCTATGTTGCTATACGTGGCAGCTGGCCCCCGAGCCGTTAGCGCAGTGGTTGTTGTGGAACGCAAAGAGGACGGGAGAGGTTACCCGGTTCAGAGGCCGGTTTATTACGTCAGTGAGGTGTTATCAGAAGCAAAGCAGCGCTATCCGCATTGGCAAAAGCTGGTGTTCGGGGTCTTTATGGCTAGCCGGAAGTTGAAGCCGTATTTCCAAGAGCATCCGATAACAGTGGTTAGTTCAATACCAATGTCGGATATCATCAGAAACTCGGACGCGACGGGAAGAATAGCCAAATGGGCGATAGAGATGGGGGATTATCATATCAACTACGAACCCAGGTCAGCAATCAAGTCTCAAGCTTTAGTTGATTTCGTTAACGACTGGACACATACAGGTATGGCTACCACAGTTCCAAAATCCGAGTCATGGACCATGCACTTCGATGGGTCAAAGCAATATGAGGGATCAGGAGCTGGAGTAGTGCTGACATCGCCCAGGGGAGACAAATTGAGTTACGTACTGCAAATTCACTTTGATTGCTCAAACAATGTGGCCGAGTATGAGGCCCTGTTGCATGGTTTAAAGGTAGCCAAGGAAATGAACATTAAAAGGATACGATGCTTCGGAGATTCGGATCTTGTGGTACAACAGGTATCGGGAACTTGGGACAGAAAGGATGCAACTATGGCAGCATATCGCAGGGAGGTCGACAGGGTTGCCGGGTGCTTTTCCGGGTATGAGGTGGAGCACATAGACAGAAGAAAAAACGAGGCAGCAGACGCACTCGCCAGACTCGGCTCGCGTAGAGAGCCGGTTCCACCTAATGTGTTCCTGGACGAGTTCTGGCGACCATCAGTTAAAACCGAGTCTGAGGAAGAACTGGCAAATCAAGACCCGGATTTGGAGTACGTGGCCACAGTACATGCCATCCCCGAGTGGACAGAGCCATACCTGGCCTACCTATCACGGGGCGAGTTACCAGAACAGGAGGTATTAGCAAGACAAATTCTGAGGCGAGCAAAGGGGTATTCTATCATCAATGGAGAATTATACAAGAGAAGCGCAACAGGAGTCTTCTTGCGCTGCGTAGCACCAGAAGAAGGCCGACAGATTCTCAAGGAAATACACGAAGGCGACTGTGGGCATCATGCATCTACAAGGTCTCTGGTGGCTAAAGCTTATCGACACGGATTTTTCTGGCTTACGGCTCTAGCGGATGCAGAACGTTTGGTAGCAAGATGTGACGGATGTCAAAGGTACGCTCGCCAAACACACGTACCGGCTATGGAATTACGGACCATCCCATTAACTTGGCCGTTCGCCGTCTGGGGTATGGACATGGTTGGTCCCTTCCATATGTCACCATCCAAGAAGACACATCTTTTGGTGGCTATTGACAAGTTTACCAAGTGGGTTGAGGTTATGCCAGTTACCAATTGCGAAGCGGCTACAGCAGTCAAGTTCCTGAAAAGGATTATCTACCGGTTTGGGTATCCCCACAGCATAATCACCGACAACGGAACTAACATGTCTCTTGGCGAGATGGAGAAATTCTGTGGCAACAATGGCATCCGGCTTGATGTTGCATCAGTGGCTCACCCGCAGGCCAATGGGCAAGTGGAGAGAGCAAACCAAGAATTGCTTCGTGGGTTAAAACCACGGTTGCGAGTCCCCTGTGTTAGGGCTGCTGGCGCATGGGTCGAAGAACTACCTTCTGTGGTTTGGGGTATCAACACTACACCTAACAGGTCTACCCAGATGACGCCCTTTTTCATGGTATATGGTGCGGAGGCAGTGTTACCGAGCGACATTATCCATGATTCACCACGAGTATCAGCTTACGTCGAAGTGGAGAACGAAAAAACCCGGCAGGACGCCGTCGATATGCTAGAAGAGCAAAGAGAACAAGCCTTGGAGAGGTCAGCTATATATCAGCAAGATCTACGGAGGTATCATAGCCGGCGCGTGAAAACCCGGGTATTCCAGGAAGGAGACTTGGTTCTACGCCTGGTTCAGTCAAATGAGGGAAAGCACAAACTATCACCACCATGGGAAGGACCATTTATCATAAGCCGGAATCTGCACAATGGATCATATTACTTGATAGATGCAAGGGAAGAGTCGGCTACAGTCAATGACACCGCACACACCACTTCATCTATGCAAGAAAGAGATAGACCATGGAACGTGGCTCAGCTGCGTCCGTATTATACTTAGTAAAGACTATATTGGCAAGTGGAATTGCACGATGTAATAGGCAGCAGGTTTTCTGACGTACTCTTTTCCTATCCAGGGCACCTTTGGGGACTGGACGGGTTTTTAATGAGGCGGCTTGCTGACCTACATTTTTCATATCAAGTAAAGAGATGGTTATCAAGAAAAGAGATGGTTGTTATCAGTTTTTCATATCAAGTAAAGAGATGGTTATCAAGAAAAGAGATGGTTGTTATCAGGTTATGTATCCTCAGTACGATGTGTATATCTAGGTCTTGGGGGCTGATCGCTTAAATAGCACAGTTACAAACTCAAAGACCCGGCCATGATGCCTATGAGTTATAAGGGCCGATTACTCGCAAACGAGTACGGCTACAATCTTATAACCGGACAAAGAAGTCCAAATTTCTTGGCTACTCTTACTTAAGCTCGATGTGACTCGCATTAAAGTGGCATGATTTGTTCGCTTACGATGGCAGTTAGTCATGAAACCCGACGGGAATTGGCTGGCTACGTCTTCGTATTGATGTAACAACATGGTATCCACGCGAAAGCCGGCTTACAGTACAAGACAGTCAAAAGGGTCATCTAAACCACAAGTTATGCAGAGTACAAGGCTGAATAGCTGGAAACTCAATGACTATTAAGCATAACTTCAAAACCGATGTGAAACAACTCATGGATCTTTGTGAAAATAGCAATAAGCATTTTGTTGCCTTTTCAAGATCAAGTGTCCTAGGCTCGGCAATCCGGGCCCGGTAGCTTGAAATCTTGAAAAGAACTGGCTTACTTGTATAGTTGCAAAAATCCAAAAATCCGAGTCTTGGGGACTTGGGGACTTCGAAGCAAAATCCGCTTGTCAATACCCATGAGACCCGGAAAATGAGTTTTCACAAAAGGAGCAATAAATAAAACCAGGTATCGAGAACAGATGAGCTTAAACTTACAAAGGACGGAACAGGCATCGAGTATATCAAGGCCTTAGTGTGCATTACAAAATACTGGTGAAAAAATATCAAAGGTGCACAGGCGCACCGCCTAAAAAATGACTGTTTCAAAAAGTATGTCGACCGACTGACGCTTAAGAAGAGGCATCGGAAACCATATATCACTCGGCGCCCATCTTGGCCTTACCCTTGCCATCATTGGTGGTAGCAGCAACACCCGGATCGGCGGCGCCAGCCCCTGCAGGGGGCGGAACGACTGATGTTGAGGCGGCAGGAGCAGAGCCGGCTTCAGCTTGTTTCTTGGCAGCCTCCGCCCTTATCGCAGCAGCTTCCTCCTTCCACCGGGCCAGCATGTCATAAGGCTCAGGAAGATCCGACTTAATTGCTTTGTCGGCAGAATCATATGCTGGAACAAGTATGTTAACATCCAGTTCATCAGCAATTACGCTGGCCGGGTAACGGACCTCCTGCTGGACGGCCTGGAAATCCTTTACTGAAAACTTGGATCCGTCAAGCTTGAACTCTGGGAAGCCGCCCATAAGCTTCGCTAACTCGAGCTTGGGGAGATAAGCTTTCGCAAGCGCAAGCCCCCGGGTCACTCCAACCCGGCAAGATGAGCGCTTCCAGTGCCGAATCCACTCGGGAACAGTGGATAGGGCGTCCAACAGCCTCCTCAGGTCAACATATCCTCTACCCGGACACCGTAACTCGTCAAGGATCCATCTGGTCCCGGCACATAGCTGCCGGATAACATTCTTCATGGTCTTCAGCTTGGCAATATCATCCTCATCCGGCATGGCTTCATCCGGGCCTGGAGTAAAATGAATATATAAGCTAAGCATTTTTTGTTGTTGGTCAAAAGGATAAACCCGGAGAAGGAAGCATACCAAGCAAAGAACGATAGGTATCAGAAATTTCGACAGAAAGGCTTGTCAGGTCGTCTTCGGCTCGGTGAGCCCTTCTTCGGTACTTCTTCATTAATTGCCTATTCCTTCTGGCTTCAGTCTCGGCCGCTTCGCGTAAAGATATCTCTTTTTCAACGAGCTTGGCGGCGTCCGCAAGTTTCTCCTCGTATTGAGTCACGTAAGACTGCATGGATGTTAAGAAAGCATTGGTCAGGTAAAAGAGCACAGTTATCAGTCATTGGTATAATAAAAGTACCGAGCAAGTCATGAATGAACTCCCTCGGAACTTGGGGACTGGACAAAGGTACAAGCAACATTAATCAAACTTACCTCGTGTTTGGTTATCAAAGACCCCAAGATATTTTCCTCGTTAGCCCTTAAGGCGCGCAGGGTCTCTAGCATCTGGGCAAAAGTTAACTCCTCGGAGCGAGTCCCGGAAGAGCCGGCAGCTTGATCATCTGGTAGGGGGGTTCCCCTTGCATTTGGAGTGGAGACCCGGACAGTCTGAGTGTCCGGGTTGGGAGGGCTCATCTTTGTATCTAGAATTTCTATCTCTTCGTCTACCGGTTCCGATAAGGAAGGAGATCCGACAGTTTGGGAAAGTGGATTGTTCAGAGGGCCTTGTTCCCGGTTAGTGGCCGCATCACCACCAGTTGCGGCGTTTGCGTCGTCAGTCGGCTTCTCCACCTGGAGGTTATCCGTTTCTGTGTTTTCCGGGTCACTGACGGTGACCTGAGCACTGAAAGAAAAAATGAAAAAAGGCAGTTATTAATGATGACGGTGGCTCGGATGAAAGTTCGCTAGAGGCAAAAAGAAATAGTAAGGCAAAAACTTACCCGGCATTTACGGTGTAATCCGATGGGAGCTCGCCACTTGAAGTAGATGAGGTATTCGCAGGAACCACTAATGGAACCCGGAATTGCCCGGCACGTGGGTGGTTAGGAGAAGGGTGGCGCTGAGGAGAGTTGGAAGAGCGAGATGGAGGAGCACTGCCACGAGGGACCGAGGGGGCGGAAATGCCCGGGTTAAGTGGATCTTCACCTGGGGAGCTCCGAGTTACCCTGCGCTTGGCTGGGAGGGAATCCTTCAAGCATGATGAATTTGATAATCGATGGTTAAGTCATCGCATGACGTCAAAGGAGTAAGGTTCAGAGGATAATGAGGAAAAAGGAACCTTGGACACTGTCCCCCTGCCTTTCCTCTTGGCCCCGACTGTTGCCTCGGGGTCAGACTCGGTTCTCTCCGGGTCGTCTTCATTGTTTCCACCCTCGTCTTCTAGCCCTGCGAACCAGATGTGTATTCATTGGGAAAAAGGCAGACGAAAGGAAAGTAATACAAGCAAAAGTATGCAGATCCTGGGTGAGTACCTTCGCTGTCGTCAGTCGTCTCGTCCTCCTCTTCCGGGTCTCTGGAGGGGGGGGAGTGGGTCCACTCTCCAGAAGGGGTCATCAGCCTGAAGTAAAAAGATAAAGTTAAGGTTTAGAAGCAGTATCGAGTTGAAATGTGGAAACAAGTTATGAGTGCCGGGTATTACCGTTGGAGCTGGATTTTCCCGAGTAAACGGAGGTAACCCGGAGATGCCCTTTATCACCTCCAGCTTCTCTGCCAAGAGGCTCTTGATGGTCTTGATAGTGTCACCGGTCGCAAAACTTTTGGAGGAATAGCGAAGTGCATCTGTAGTGTGACCCGAATACTCGCACATCAATTTGGTGCGGATGGAATTAGGTTGGATTCGGAAGTCGACCCATGTCTTTATCAAATTGAGTCCTAGGAGGCCTTGGGCCGAGAGAATGGCTATTTTGGCTAGTGCAGGAAGGATTGCTTCCCTGTCCGGGTCTGGTGCGAAGGCACTGAAAGACTCGGAGGGTTTGAGGGGGGTCTCTGAGTAACCCGGCAGCTTCTTTTCGCTGTCGGAGGAGGTATCGCGGCAATAAAAAAAGGATAACTGCCAATGTTTGGTACAGGATTGTAGGTTGAGGGTTGGCATTAAAGAATTCCTACGGCGTTGGATGGATACCCCGCCGCAAGTGAGAAGCGCCCCGTCGCCGCTTTCGCGGCACGGTTTGCATTGGAATAACTCAGTGAAAAGAGTCAGGTTTGGTGGCATGCACAAATATGACTCTGATAGAACTATGAAGTGGGTGATGTTCAACATAGAGTTAGGCCCTATGTCGAACACCCGGAGTCCGTAGTGATCTAAGACCTCCCTAAAGAAAGGGTGACCCGGAGGGCGAAATCCTCGGGTCACGTGCTCTACAAAGCAGATTACCTCATCTTCTGCGGGAATGGGATGAGTTTCGTTACCCGGCACCCTCCAGTGAATGTCTTTCTGAGAGGGGAGGGTGCCTAACTCGGTTAGTTCGTCCAACTTGGCCTTAGTGGTTGTGGAGCGCCCCCAATTGGCGGATATGGCTTGGGTGGTCCTTGCTTGAGCCGGATGTTTTCCTTGTCGCTTGGGAGCCATGGGGTCAGCCTGCGAAACACAAAAAGAAAAAGATGTATGAAATAAGACCCGGGAATGTTGGAATATCCGAGTATAAGGTACCAAGAAGGTACGAGGTTGAGAGCTGTCCGGGTATTGAGCACACTTATGGAAATTGTTGCTCACTTACGTAGGAAAAGGTATTTGGGGACGACGGATGGTTGCCCATATTTATATCGCAAATGAAATAGCTGGAAAAGGAGGGTTTTTCCGGGTGTTAATGCAATAAGCGGAAAACGGCGGAGGAACGGATCTAGATGGAAAAGTTCGCGGATAATTTTTAAGCAAAATTGGTGATCAATAATGATTGGAGGATCATTTGTGACTATCAGGCAGGTGATTAAAGTGTTTGGCAAGCACCGAATCAATCTAATTCGAGGCAATCGGACAAATAGCTTGCGGGTTGACCTAGATCTGATCTTGGATGAACTGAAAATTGCGAAGCTGAATTAATTGGCTGCGAAGAGCTTACCGAGGAGATTGGGGCCAAGTGTGATGGCGACGAGCGGCGTGGCACGAATGGGAGGAATAGAGGTATAAAGGTGGCGCTTGGCGGCGGCACGAAATGATTCGAGGACGAGCGCGGCCGCTGTTGATCCTGCGTTGGTAGCAGGCGCGAGTTCCTCACGGTGGTGCTGTGAAGGTGTTAGGAGCAAGGAAGAAAAGGGAGAGTTGTGGCGTGGTGATGGGTTTAGGGTTGCCCTCTAAGCGCTATTTATAAGGCAAGGGTGAGCTTATCTCAACGGCCCGAAACCGGAAATCGTGGGGTAATGGTTATCTACAAAGATTTCGCAAGATATGTGTAGAACATTGGGCAAAGCATTGGGTTAGAAGAAGGAAGGGGTTCGCCCGTGATGACAGGACTGGTTGTCAAGTGTGAGATCTTGGCATTTCTTATTGCGGTCTGGGCCTGGGGATTTGAACTTAAGTGTTTGGAAGAAAGGTCCGGGTTATTACATGGCCTCCATGGAGTAAGGCCTAGCAGAATGTCAAAGCATCTTAACTCGGTTTCCATGTGCCCGTGTGATTGATATCTTTTCAGGAATAGCAAGCGCTTCAAGGAGATCCGTGAAGCCCAGGCTATTCTGGGGACTACTGATGGGGGGATGCTAACCCGGTATGTCAAGATCCGAGGAATAACCCGGCCCAGAGACAGTGAGCAGGTTACGGCTAGGGATAAAGATGTTTGTGGAGGCCCAAGCTCGTGGGCCTAGTGACCCGGATTGTGGGTGTTGTAAAGGAAAGTTAGGGTTAGCACGCCGTGTCTGGGTAGGACCCGGGTGAGCCTTGTAAAGTAAGTTAGGGGGTACGGGAGCTATATAAACCGACCCCCGGGTATAGATTGAGACAAAGATCTAAGAACCCTAGCAATATCGAGTGGAATCGAGTATCCAGTGTAAACCCTAACCGAGTTATTGTATCGAGAATAGAGATCCGGCGACTTCGATTGCCGGCTGTCAGATCAAGTTATACCATGTCTTCCCTTGAGCTAAACCCTCTCCCGAACGCCTGTGTCGACTTGCCCCAAGATCAGTTACCCCTGGTAACATCTGCCGTGATTATCCCACGACAGTATCCATATGGTTGTCTTATTATTTATGGACAATCAAGATTGGGGTGCCATGGTACTTGGTACCACGCCGGTGGAATGATGGAGATCATACCATAATGCACATGATGGAGATCAAGTGCAAGGAGGACCATATCATATCACGTTATCCTTACATGTGATGTCTATGATGTTAATCCTTTTATGCATCTTGTTTTGCTTAGATAGCGACGTTAGCATTATAAGATGATCCCTCTCACTTAATATCAAGATTATAATGTGTTCTTCCTTAGTATGCACTGTTAAGAAAGTTCGTCGTTTCGAGACACCACGTGATGATCGGGTGTGACAGACTCAACGTTCGCATACAACGGGTGTTTTCAAGCCTAGCATGTACAGACATGGCCTTGAAACACACGCAATACTACGGTTCTACTTGGCGAGCCTAGCATGATGAGCTCAATAACTTTGAGCGCAACAAAGTTTGGAGATTGGTTGAGAAGCCCAAGGATTGCCACAATGTTATTGGCACCAAGTGGATTTTCAAGAACAAGCAAGATGAGAATGGCATTGTCATTAGGAACAAGGCAAGATTGGTTGCTCAAGGTTACACCCAAGTTGAAGGCATTTACTTTGATGAAACCTACGCACCCGTGGCTCGCCTTGAGTCCATCTGTATCCTCCTTGCTTATGCTTCCTCACATAATTTCAAATTGCAACAAATGAATGTGAAAAGTGCTTTCTTGAATGGTCCACTAAAAGAGGAGGTATATGTTAAGCAACCTCCGGGGTTCGAGAATCTCATCTTTCCTAACCACGTTTACAAACTTGACAAGGCTCTATATGGTCTCAAACAAGCACCTCGTGCTTGGTATGAGCACCTTAGGGAGTTGTTAGATGATCGTGGTTTCGAAGTTGGGAATATTGACCCCACTCTCTTCACCAAGAGAGTAAAGGGAGAGCTTTTCATATGCCAACTCTATGTGGACGATATCATCTTTGGCTCAACTAATCAAGCTTTCAATAATGAGTTCTCTAAGCTTATGACTGACAGGTTCGAGATGTCTATGATGGGTGAGCTTAAATTCTTCCTTGGCTTTGAGATCAAGCAATTGGCTCGTGGGACTTTCATTTCTCAAGCCAAGTATACCCAAGATATGATCAAGAGGTTTAACTTCCAAGATGCTAAGATCAAGACATCTCCTATGCAATTCAAGTGTCATCTCTCTCGTAATCCAAAAGGGAGTAAGGATGTGGACCAAAAGCTTTATCGTTATATGATTGGTTCTTTGCTCTATCTTCGTGCATCTAGGCCCGATATCGTTCTGAGTGTAGGTGTGTGTGCAAGGTATCAAGCGGCTCCTAAGGATTGCCATTTAATGGCGGTTCATAGGATCTTTCGTTATTTGGTTCATACCCCAAGATTTGGTTTGTGGTACCCAAAGGGGGCACAATTTTCTCTCAATGGATATACGGATTCCGATTGGGCGGGTGATCAAGATGATAGGAAGTCAACTTCCGGGGCTTGCCAATTTCTTGGTAGGTCCCTTGTAAGTTGGTCCTCGAAGAAGCAAAATTGCATATCTCTCTCCACCGCCGAGGCCGAGTATGTTGCCGCCGCAAGTGCATGCACTCAATTGTTATGGATGAGGCAAACTCTCAAGGAGTATGGAGTTCATTTGGTTAAGGTGCCTCTTTTGTGTGACAATGAAAGTGCCATCAAAATTGCATACAATCTGGTGCAACATACAAGGACCAAACACATTGAGATCCGCCACCACTTCATCCGTGATCACGTGGCAAGAGGAGACATTGCACTATCTTATGTGCCCACCAAGGACAATCTTGCGGACATTTTCACGAAGCCACTAGATGATGCAAGATTCTTATTCTTGAGGAATGAACTAAATGTGATTTATTCTAGGAGTTTGACTTGAGGATCTTGCACACACCCCTATAGATGAAACGTGTTTGAGCTTAGGTGTAGGCCTGGACATAGGGGGAGTGTTATCCTAACACATTGGGTTCTCCCTCCCCCCATTATGCCCATAGCAAAAATTTCATTGTGATCTCTCTTTTTCTAATGTTGAATTGTGAGCTTCAATGTTGAGTATTGGCAATGCCCCCAAGATATATCTTCGCGGTTGCATACCATAATCTCTTACATGGTGGCCTAGGCCACCAACCTCTTCGTTTCGAAGAGTTGTATCTTAGTTGGGTTTTATTTGACATTTCATTGCATTTCTAGTGTTTTTCCCTTCTAAGTGTTTCGTCTTAGGAAAATCCCACTCAATTGGTCGTCTCGTTGATTGGTTTCTTACTTTTGAGAGGGATAAGTACTAATTTTCAGTTTGATGATCTATCCTAAGCCATTCTATCAAAAAGCCATTCTTTTCTAGCACTTGTGTCGTCCTGTGAAACGAGGAAATTTCGGATCAGGAGGCAGCCGGAATTTCCGGTCCAGTTCTGGACCGGAATATCCGGGTGTACCGGAATATCCGGTTCAAGTATGAACCGGAATATCCGGTTCGGCGAAAATCATAAAAACTGGGACCCGACGGGGAGGAGGCAGTTCTTGGCTTTTTCCCCATCGGTTCCTCTCCACCCCCAAACGCCGCCTCTTCGATTCTAGGCCACCCGGGTCGATTCCTCCGCGGGATCTTGAAGTTTTGGCTCGGATCTTGTTCCCCTCCTCCTTAGGAACGTTTCTACCCAAGCATCTTCCTCCATGGATTCCGGTAATGTTCAATCCTTTTGAATCTTGGTGCTATAACCCTACCAATCCGTGGATTTACGTTTTTGTTGGCAATGCTTGGTAGAACTAGTTCCCTAGAGGTTCCTTTGCATGCTAGAATTGATAGATTAGATTCACTCAGGTACGATCTAGTTTTGAAGTCTAAGATCTAGATTTGTTTTGTGCTGTTCCGCCACTACCGGAATATCCGGTCCACGACTGAACCGGAATATCCGGGTAACCGGAATATCCGGTTCAGTTTTGAACCAGAATATCCGGCTATGTTCTGTACTGTTTCAGACAGCCCAAAATTAATCTTTCTCAGATTTCGACTTAGATTGTTCCCTTGAATCTCCTCTATTGTTTTTATGCATGATTGTTTCCATTGCTTGACACGAGTGTACTTATCTTGTGCTATCCCCCTATTATCTTGCTTCACAGGTGGTGGTTCTGAGCGGCGCCCTCCTAAGCGCCCCAAGCAGGTCTCTGTCAAGAACAAGCGTAAGGCTCGGCTCAACTATAAGACCGACATTCTTGTTCCGGAGTTCAATGTGCTCAGGCAGAAGGATGTGTACCTTGATCCTCGTGTTGCAAATATTGATCCTCGGTTCTGGAATCTGGAGCAGTCCTACATCTATGCTGATATCTATTGTGACTACCGTCACCCCATCCGTGTGATGCAGCCGTTTGACTTTGCTACCCTCAAGGCCAAGGAGGAATTTGCTGATGCAGCTAACATTGTTGAGCGGTTTGGACTGGTGAAGCTTATGGAGACTCAATGCAACTACAACAAGCAACTTGTGATGCAGTTTATGTCTACTCTGGTATTCAGTACCCGTTAGGGCACGGCCCGTTAGGCACGCAGAAATTCGAATTTCAAGTTTTTTTTGGGCCCAAAAAGAGCGGGAATGCTGTTTTTTCACCGTTAGGGAGTAATTAGGGGGCAATTAGCCCATTTAAAGTGTGATTTGTGTCAGTTTTCGTCTGTTTAGCCATATTTAGTCATTAGAAGGCTAATTTAGTCTAAAAAATCGCATTTTTTCCTATAAAATGGATGTACACTCCTCTAATTTAATCGTGCCATGTCGTGCCCGTGCCGTGCCATGTCGTGCCCGTGCCGTGCCGCGTGCCGGCCCATTTAAGCCGTGCCGTGCCGTGCCGGCCCGCGTGCCGCGAAACGAAAACGGGCACGGGCACTAGCGGGCCCGTGCCGTGCCCTGGCCCGTTAGTCGTGGGCCGTGCCGTGCTCGGGCCGTGCTTCCGAGCCGTGCTTCGGGCCGGCCCAAAAAGCACGGCCCGTTTGGCCACCTATAATCCCATTCGGCCCGTTTGACAACGGCGGGAGCACCTCGAGACGTCGGATTCCGATCTGACGGTCGGGAGAGAAAGCATCCGGAATAAACCAACGCTCCCCCGCCGCCCCCACGTCAAACCCTAGCTTCATCCCTTCGGCCCTCCTCTCTTTGATCCTGCGCCCCGCCCCCTCTTCTCCCTTCCCGTGTCAAAACCTAGCTCCCTCGATCCCATCAGTCGATGGCGTCAAACCTAGCTCCCACTCCATCCTCACCCTATCTCCTAATCCTCAGAAGATACGCCGGCATCGCGACCTAATTCTCCCCTGTCTCCGTCCCTCACGTCCACTGTGGCGGATCACCTTTCCCTAGATCCTCCTTTTTTGTGCTCTTAGTCCTGACCACGAGTCGGATCTGGAGTCGATCCAAGCGGTTGGCATGGAGGCGCCGCCCAGGGTTCTGACCACTGGCCACCTCCGTTGTATCGTCGGTGGTGTTTGGCGTTGCTCCGGTTGTACTGTCGATCTCTGCCTCGGGGTCGCGGGTCTCCTTCCCTTCTCTCTTGCTCAGTCTTGTTCCCTCGCTCTCTCTGTGCAGGCACCCCTCCAACCTGATGCCTCACTGGAGCGTGGACGAACCTGACGGTGCAGAGGATCGTGTACGCCCACTTCGGCACTTCCACATCAACGCCTCCATGAAATCAGGTTTCGTCAGTACCTTAATCTATATGTTGGAGCTTCGGTCGGTACATGTTGGAGCTGGCTGTACCAGGATCTTAATCTATATTGTATCCAACTAGGTCAAGTAATACATCTGTCCATGTGTGTTCATCAGAAAATTTGTGATACACGATCCTCTGAATCATCGGTCTTCCTAATTTATTGTGGTAGTTGTGCAGGAGTAGAGTAGGATTGCACATGGATCTGTAATCTAATTGTTGTTCAAGCTGCCTTATCCATAGAAGGACTAGCTGCTGTTGCCACTCATGTTGCTTTTCTAAAATCATATGATTATGTGCTTAGCAGATGCATTGACATCATTCGCAAAGGTGGGTAATGTTCATTGGATGTTCGGCTGTTCATTTATTGGCCTCTTGGCTGGTTTGTTTTACTTTCCGATGTAGAATATAGCCTGCAGAAATTTGCTTGTGTAGCGCAGCTGCGAGAAGTGTTCACGCTGGAGGATTGGATTGGATCTTTGAGTGTTTAGATACACCCAATCTATTGTTCGATCCGTGATTGCTGTTTTTGAAATTAGAAAGAGTTGTTAATTCCCGCAAGAGCACGCTGGGAATTGAGGAGTTAATGTTTGTTTGGGACGTTGGGGAGTTAGGATTAGGAGTTCTAACCAAACCTGGTGAATGTGGCGCGGTGTGCTGTTGGAAAGGGTGAGCTCGTGTGCCTAGAATTCGCAAGAAGGCCACTGTGCTTTTGTTATTGTTTTTTGTGTGGAGAATTGTTAAACCGAGTACCAACCCTTGTCGCCAGAGGGAATGTGCTGTCTAGAATCTTAGTGCTCCAACATTATCTGAATATTCATAAATGGATGGTTGAAGTGACTCAACATTATCTGAAAATGTGCTCTGGATTCGCTGCAGTTTCGAGTAGGTTTATTTTGTGTAGAATAAAATCATGAGCATGTTGCTTCCTGTTTGTTAGAGCTTTTTATAGTCCTGATGTTGCTTCCTGTGCATTCCATGATTAGAGAGAGACAAAGATTTACTGGTTAGACCAAGTGTATAAACTGAACATGATTGAGCTTTGCTCTTATCATCTTGTTGCTCTTATCAACTCTGTCTTGGACAACTTTGGTTCCTCCTGATGTTCTTCCTCATACCTTAGCCATCTTAGAATTCTGAAAATTGTTAGCCTATTTTTTTACATGGGGTTGAGCTTGATGATCCTTATAATGCTTCAATATGAACATTGTTAGCATATTTAAGTTCTGATCACCTAATGCTCACACCTCATTATTGTCAAGGAAAAAATATGGGGCTGGTGATGTCCCTAGTGTTGGCCATGCTGCCGCAGACCGGGTTCCTTGAGGTGAGCTCGGCCCTATTACTTGAAGAGGTACAATAATCTCTGACTATCATCTACTAGCAATGGCACTGTATTTTTGCTGTAACTGAATCTTGTTTGAACATTCTGGAATTTTCATGCCATAAGGTTTAGTTCATAGCTTATATGTCTCCACTCAAGTACATGATCAGTCCGCCTTCCCATTTGTCGGGCACTACTCTTGGTGTATGAATTGTCAGGAGAGAACACATAGTTTCCTGCATGGTCTAATAATGTCGATTTAATAATGGTATTGAGATTACAGCTAGTATTTTCATGGCATTGTACATTGTATCGATAGTTGGGTACACTGATCTCGAACCTTTTTCTAGATGTGTTGCCATGAATAATTAATCATTGAAGCGCTTTTCCAGTTTATCGCTTTCTTTAGAGGTTTATATTTCTTAAAGTTTGTTCATCTATCTGCATAAGTTGTACAAGTCAAATTTTGTAAAGATATTATGATAAAAACAAATTTGGCACAAGCATGCTGATTTAATGGTTGTCAATGCATTTTTGGGTGTTTCTACCTAACATATGATTGGGCAGATCCTCTGCATTATGCAATTAGCTTACAGATTCTGTCAATGTGCTCATTAATGAAATCTTGTGTTTGTTTGGTCAGGTGTGACCCTGCTGTTCCAGCCATGGCGGTGATGTTCCTGCTCCTAGGCCGGATGCAGCCTCACCTCTCATGGCCGCTGATGCTGCTGCTCCTGCTCCTAGGCGTTGCCCGTCTATTCCAGCTCTAGTGTTGATGCAGCTGGGCGTGGAGTGCTTGAAGCTGGGCACTACCCACTAAAGTAAGCACTTTCCATCCTCTCTTTTTTCCTCCCTAACCTGGTTTGCTGGTTCTATGTTGAACTGAATTAGTAAGACGTGCTATGCTTCAATTTCTGGTACCAAATTGCAACCATATGACATGCCATTTTGAAAATGAATATGGTAGCTTCTATCAATTTTTATTGGATCCATATCACATCCGTTCACTCACATGTACGGTACAAGTTTGAAGTGGCTGACATTTTTGTTGTCTTGTTGTTTGCCAGGTCTAGCGGCATCGTCATTCTGCAAGAACACACAGCTCGGGGAGGTCGAAGCCTAGTTGCAGCACCCTTTATGGAGATGTGGATTCACTTGATCCAGCCGTAGTGGCACCATTTTCCCTTGAGCTAAGCAATTGAATGCTCTGCTGTAGGGCAGCAAGTTCCAGGTGGAATGGATGTTCCTTCTATTTATGTAATTTTGAATGTAATGTTCCTGGTTATTCACTAGCGTCTTGCCTGATATTTTTGATAATAAGTTACATGAATGCTGAATTTTAAGTTCCTGTGTAATCTGTTGGCAATTCAAATTCTTGTCTATATTTGATTCAACCGCATACCTTGACAGAAAAGAAAAAAAAAGTGGTGTGATTCATTGCAATAATAAATAGAGGACCCAAAGTTTGCAGACCGCAAAAAGGCCATATCCTGGCCCATACAATGTCTGAATAAAAAAAGTAAAATAAAATATAAAGATTCAAAATAGCAGATTTCTCTAATGGACCGAAAAATATATGGGCTCTAAAATGCCCCTGTCCCAAACACGATTGAAAATATCATTAAAAGGCCGACTCCTAGACTTTAAAAGGCTAAGGCCCATGAAGATCACCGAAACGGACCGGGCTGATTTTGATCCACGACGATTTCGTTTCGTCGTAATCTTGCCACGTAGGACAAGCCACGTCGGAGCTGATGTGTCCTGCCCGGACTGCTCACGACGATTTTAGATCGTCATAGATTCATGACGTTCCTAAATCGTCGTGGATATCCATGACGTTTTCCAAAAAAACGTCGTTGTGGTTAATTACTGACGCTCGGTTTTCAACGATTTGTTTTTCGTCATAATATCGTCATGGATGAAATATGATGACGATTTGGTGACGAAAACAGAGCGTCAAGTATCAGCATATTTCTTGTAGTGAATGATATTGTGTGCCGTCTTAAGTGGATGTCTGAGACCACAGCTTGTGAGGCTTCCTTCGAGAGGTTTGGACGCCGTCTTGGATACTCTTTCAGCTCTCACCCTCCTCTTGGTCGCTGCGTCCATGAGGTTGATAGGCCTAGGAGGGAGGTGACCATGGTTGAGCTGTATGCTCCTGGGTTCACCATTGGAGGCCTTGAGGGACTGCTTCCCCTCTATGATCAGCTAGTCCGCATCTTCAGATCCTTCCTTGTGCCAAGTGGGGGTAACAACGATGCTCTCACCACTCCTCTTTGCAACCTTCTGATACTGGCTAAGGAGTGCATGGAGGAAGAGGACTCATCTGTCTCCTATACTGTGGATGTGATGGACATCATCTATCACGAGCTCTACGCTGCTATGATTGGTGGCTACACCATTCCCTATGCTCCCTATATCATGATGCTCATCAAGCATGAGATGCGGAAGGAGTACACCGAGTTACCCATGGTTGAGCACAAGGTCAAGAGGCTGTACATCAAGAGGAAGAAGAAGACTGCTGCTGCTGCCTCTCAGGATGCTTCTTTTGAGGGTGGTTCCTCTATGGGAGGTCCCTCTACTGGTTCTCACTCTGCGCCCATTTCTGATGTTAGCACTTTGCGCCATGTCAGGAAGCTCTCCTGGTTCCAGCGTAATGTGCTCTGCATGAAGGTGGACATCCACAAGGAGCAGCACAGGGCTTATCGCCGCAACACCGCCATGGCTAGCGCACAGAGTCAGATTCTGCACCACGTGAGTGGTGCCACTGGTGATGTACCTGCTCCTCTCACTGTCCAGTCTTATGCTGCTTGGTCTGCTGAGGATAGCACTCCCTGGGCGAGCATTGAGGCGGCTCTCCGTTCTACTCAGGCTACTACTTCTGGAGCCGGTGATGATGAGGAGGATGAGGATGAGGAGTTTGATGCTGAGCACGAGGCCGAGGGCGAGTCCGAGGAGTCTGCTGGCGAGTCTTCTGAGCACTCCGATGCTTAGACCGTGTCTGGGACGTTAGATTAGCTATTTCCCTCCTTTTTGGTGTCTCGATGCCAAAGGGGGAGAAGTAGCTATTAGACTACGGGATTTGCATGGGTTCGGGCACAAGCATTTGCTTTTATCATTCTTTGAGAGCTTGTGTCCATTTTAGTATCTTCGTTTGTCGTTTTCGTGAACTTATGTCGGTTATTGTCTCGTTTAAACTATGTGTGCTATTGTGTGTGAGACTATGTTGGTTATCTGGATATTATCGTGGATTATCTATTAGTGATGTTATGGTTATCTATCGTATATGTTGAGGATATTATCTATGGTTGTGCTTGGTTATTCTTGGATATATTATCGTCGCTCAAGGTATATACTTCTATCATACACTCAACATATTGGTGGTATTGGCTCTTTGGCATGTTTGCTATTTGTTGGAAATGTCTCCCCATACATCATTGCATCTATTTGCATTTGAGGCAAACAGAAGATATGCATAGAGATAGAGGGAGATGTTCCCATCTTGTTTCAAACATGTTCTTGTCAAGGTTTTATTGTAAATCTTAGTATTGTCATCTAACACCAAAAAGGGGGAGATTGAAAGTGCATTTCGTTTTCCCAGTGTTTTGTGTGTTAGTTAACAATACTAAGTACATTATTTATCGAGGTGTTTAGCGTGCAGGTGTTATACTTTACATCGGCATCGATCACCAAAAAGTCGGTGAAGATTGGCCTGAGATTTTTGGGACAGAATCCAACCGGATTATTCGGACCGGATTATTCATCCTGGACCGGATATTCCGGTTGCTCATGAAGTTGCGAAAACTGCTAAGGACTGGAAGCTTTGCTCTCAGAAGTCAACCGGATTATTTGGTCCGGATTATTCATCCTGGACCGGATATTCCGGGTGATGCGCAAAACTGCTAAGGACTGGAAGTTTTGCTCTCAGAAGTCAACCGGATTATTTGGTCCGGATTATTCATCCTGGACCGGATATTCCGGGTGATGCGCAAAACTGCTAAGGACTGGAAGTTTCGCTCTCAGAAGTGAACCGGATTATTTGGTCCGGATTATTCATCCTGGACCGGATATTCCGGGTGCTGCGCAAAACTGATAAGGACTGGAAGCTTGGAGCTACAGGAGTGGACCGGATTATTTGAACCGGATTATTCCGGAGGAGCCGGATAATCCGGTTCAGATCTGCTGGACCACGTGGAGCAAGCTGACCGGATATTCCGGTTCATACTTGAACCGGATATTCCGGTCCCCTTTTTCCTGTGCAACGACTAGTTGTGAGGAGAGGCTATAAATACCCCTCCTCCTCCTCCCCAAGATCTAGTTCTTCCCCTTAGCATTTATGAGCATTCAAGAACTCACCAAATCTCTCATTACTCCCAATCCCTCCACCCAATCTTGAAGATCTTTGGAGGATTGAAGGAGAAGGCCCCGATCTACATCTTCACCGAGACGTTCTTCATTCTCCCCTCTCTAGCTCGAGGGATCTAGCCTAGTGTAACGCTCGGGGAATTTTCCCCCTAATAAAATATGTTGCTTGTTATTCTTTTCTTTGCATAACATGGCATAATGCATCATTATTGACTTAAAACTTGCAATCAACTTAAATTACATCCAGTCCAATTTTATAAAATTTTCTGGAATTCGTTTGGTGTATAAAATCCATTTGTATTGGTGCCTAACCAGTTTCTGAAAAAAAAATGAAGAAACAAAGGAAAAGGAAAGAGAGCAGCCGGCCAGGCCCAATTTTCGGCCCAGCAAGGCCCAGCCGGCCCCCACCGCACTTCCCAGCCAAACCCTAGCTTCCACCGATTCCCCTTGGCAGTTTTGCAGCCACCCCGCCGCCGTTTCTCCTTTTCATGTTTAGGTCCTTCCACCTCTCAGACAGGAACCGCACGCACAGCACCTCGCTCGTCCTCCTGCTTCCTTCGATCGTGACCGGCGCACGCAGAGCCCATCGATCCCCGTCGCCTCCCACCTCCGGCCACCCTCCTGGCCGCTCCTCCCCGCCGTCCTCCTCCCTTTCCCCCCCTCTCTCCATTCCCCATGGACGCCGGCCCTCCTCCCCTTCCCCGAGCTCGCCCACCTCGCCTCCCGTCTCCCCTCGTCCGCCGCCTCCACCCACCTCCCGCCGGCCATCCCCGCCCTGCGCCTCCTCCCGCGGCCCGGAGCTCCGCCGCCCCTCCATCTCTCTGCTCGCAGCGGACGGCCGAGCCCCTGCGCCCCCGCCGCCGTTCCCTCCATTTCCGACCGAGGGCGGCCGGCGCCGCCACAGCTCCCTCCCGGCGCGGCCGGCGCCGCCACGGCCTTCCTCCTAGCTCCTCTCCGGCGAGCCGCCCCGACCTCGCAGCCGCGGGCCGGTAGCCCTAGGGCTGCTGCCCACCTCCAGGCGCCGTCGCCCCTTGTCCTCCCGGCGGCACGCACACGGCACCCTGCTGCGCCCCGACGTGGTGCTGCCGCCCCGCAACCGAGCGCCTCACCGCCGTCCTCCTCGGCTGCCGATGCTCGCCGCTCCGAGCTCCGACCTCCACTTCGATACAGCTGCGCCCGCATCACCATGTACATCGACAAGCACGTCATCAACCCATGAACATCTACGCCGCCGTCCGTACCCGTCCCGCCGTGTTCTCCTTGTGGGGCCGCCTTTGTGCGTATGGTGAACCTCGAAGATGGAATCGCCAAGGTCTACTTCCTCGACGAACCGTGAACACCGACACCGCCGCCGTTGGACTTGTTGTGGTGGCCGCCTTCGTGCGTGTCCACGAGAGCCCGACCGAGAGACGTCGACAAGTACACCGACGCAGTGAACCCCATCAACCCCGACGATGTCGAGTGTGACGGATACGTGGAACCGCCAAGTTCACCTCCGACCCCGAATACGATGCGGTAGCGGCTCGCCCACGACTTCTACGACTACACCGGCTCCGGATGTTGAACGACTACTTCGACGACGATGACCGCGTGATTCGAGAACGACTACTTCCTCTACGGCGTGAACGACTACCTCCATGACGATGACTCTGGAACGACTACGTCCTCGACGTCGACTACTTCCCCTACTACAACGACGTCGACTACTTCCACTACCACGCCTACGTCGACTACTTCCTCTATGACTCAAAGACATCGACTTCGACTACATCGACAACAGAAAGTCTACTTCCCCTGCATCGACGACTTCGTCTACTTCCATTCTTCGTCTACTTCCTCCATGTTCCGAAGTTTCCGGCGTTGACCCCGGCGATCCTCTTTCCAACGTGCGAACCCAAACCCCTAACCCTATGCCCTATTTTCTATAACATATCAACTATAATTAAAATGTCATCGCATTCATGTGTTGCATTGCATTTTTGTGGATAAATAAATAACGTGAACCTCCTAAATTAAATGTTGGGCTTCCGGCTCAATTTAAATTGATTTAATTGCATCAATCATAACTAATTCATTTTAACTCCAAAATTGAAAAGTAAAATATGATTTCGAATCAAAATTCTCTAAACTTTGCAAATATCAACTTGGTTTTCTGTTTTGAATAAATTAAATTGCTGAAAACAACTGTTTCTTATTTAATGCAATCAAAATTGCCAAATTAATAACTTGCTCATTTTAATTCCAAACCCAACAAATAAAATATGTTTTCATACCAGAAAAATGCACTTAATCTGTTCATGCCATCCATGTTCATGTTTGCAACTTGCATGTTGCATCCGTAGTAGTGTTATGTATGTTCACCTAATAAATAAATATGGAATGTGTTGGGGTATTTAATTCCAACTGTTGCCCCATTCCATTTAAACTGCCTAACTCATCTACTTTATTGTTTTCCATGCTAAACCACATTTAAATTGATGGTTAGATAAAAAACTTGAACCACTTCGTATTTCTCCGGACTCCGGTTCCGATTAAATTGCTTAAGTTGTTTCCTCTCCGTTGCATCTTGCCATGTCATGCATATAAAATAGGATCATGCTGGATTTTTGCCGTAGAAGTAATTATTGCATCCGGTGTTTCTTTTAGTTCGTTGCTTCTTCGCGGATAGGACGTTGAGATGATGTGAGAAACGACAAGTTCTGCTACCTTGCGGGATCTCAGGCAAGTATACTCACTTGCTGCCATATGGCTGCCTTTCATCACTTGTTACCGATTCTTTCTGTTGATTCTTTTCTGCTATCCTTAGTAGTAGTTGTTTCTGTTACGAACCCATCACATGAATCCCTCCACCTTGATATTGCCTCAACTCCATACCTATAACCATTGCTTGTTGCCCGTGTCTTACTAGCATGCTTAGGGTTGTTGTGCTCGAGTCTGTTACCCGTTACTTTCCGTTACTAGATTACTTTTATGTTCTGGGGCCTCGAGGTTAATCAATCAATCAATCCTGTTAATGTTAAGGGTAATAATAATTTGATGATAAGGCACCGGCAGGAGGCCCTTCGTGGTTTTGAGGCCTGCTAGTGTCGACCCTAATAGGAAAAGGGTCTTGTCTACTGATCCATGATGAGCGCACTAACCGCATGTGGGAAGCGAGTATGGGCGCCCCCCTCAATTTGACTCGATTCGCATCTCGTCCAAATCGCCTCATTTAGTTCGGGTTTTCCATTTGCTGCATGCATGATCTTGCGAGCCCTTGGTACCCGGGTGGAACCTTCGTAGTCGGCATATAGGGGGACACGGTCTTAGAGTGCTATGAGGGTCCCTTTTCTTCGGGGCTCGATTAGCCGTGCGCCCAAGGTTCTTTGGGCTTGATGCGAAGAAGAGTTGAGTTGTGTAGAGTACCCCGCTTGGTGGAAGTGCATTTCCATCTGGCGGGTTATTCTTGCGTGTACGGCTAAATTGGTGCAACCCTGCAGGGATAATCTTCTCGAGAAGCCGTGTTTTCCGCGGTTATGGATTACTTGGTGAAAGTACTGGCTAACAAGTACTCAGGACAACTTAAACCTAATCATTAACAATCTTTCACCCCATGATTAACAACTTGACTAGTAATAGGCTTATTGACACAATAATCTGAACCATCATTAATCCAACTGTGTGAGTTATCCTCGGATTGCTTCTTTGGATAAGGGGCGAGATCCAGGATGGGTTTGTTTGCAGTTATCTTTCAGTTGGTTACAATACTCGGTCTTATCTCCTTTCTGATAGCCGGAAGTTGTAGTATCTCTCTGTAGTTGGTTAGTGCAGCCTGCTGTCGCTTATTTGCAATAACCCCTTCCTTTCCATTGATCCTAAAGTATTTGTATCTTGTGATGACTGGCTACGCCGGTATCTTGTGAGTATGGGTTTTATCCCCCTTGCCAGTACTTAACCGTACTGACCCACGAATCTCTTTCGTGGCTGCAAATTCCAACTTGCAGTCAACAGGTTTGAAGTCTGACGACGTTAGCTTGGGAATCCCTCCGGCTTGGCCTGGGCAGAGATTGGACGCTCTCGGTTATCTTCAGGACTCTTAGTCCAATTTGGATCTGGTCCGTAGCCGGACGATAGTTTGTTTCTTCCGCTGTTATTTGGATCTTCGTAATGTATCAGTTGTATCCCTGGCTCGTTTGAGTCATCTTGTATCTATCTGTTTCTGTTGTAATTGTGGATTATTCGTGAACTATTGTAATGTTATCATAAATGGCAACCTGGAATCGGTTATTATGCGGATTTGGCGGGAATGCTGAAATCTGCATAGTGCCCGATCTCGGGGCGTCACAAATGGTATCAGAGCCTTGGTTCCGATTCCCGATATTGTTTCGATACGAATGGTTATCGAAGCAACGGGTCCGCAAAGCCTGTAGGATAACCTCGCTAACGGTCGTTTTTTCTAGAGTGTCAAAAACTATTTCTGCTAAACTATTTTGGAAAACATCTCAATAGGATTCTTGTTTTCTCCTTATCTCTATTCTACTTCTCCTTCTATCTCATTTGTTTTGGAGTCTATTCTCGTACTCAATCTTTCAAAGTGTTAGGATCCTACGTGGGTGGACGTTTTCTGAGCCGTTAACCTAATAGGTTCGATCATCGGAAGATTCCTGGTGGAAGAACATCGTCGTCACTCCGAGCAAGAATCTCTTGTTAGTGGTGTCGAGAAACCCTTGTTAGTGGTGTCGAGGAGATCAGCTGGAAGCATGAAGAATCGATAGTCGAACTTCTTTCCCCTCCCGGGTTAGGGGGTGGATTGCGAGGGCGCAATCCCTTGTTAGTGGTGTCGACTGTAACGCCCGGGGAATTTTCCCCCTAATAAAATATGTTGCTTGTTATTCTTTTCTTTGCATAACATGGCATAATGCATCATTATTGGCTTAAAACTTGCAATCAACTTAAATTACATCCAGTCCAATTTTATAAAATTTTCTGGAATTCGTTTGGTGTATAAAATCCATTTGTATTGGTGCCTAACCAGTTTCTGAAAAAAAAAATGAAGAAACAAAGGAAAAGGAAAGAGAGCAGCCGGCCAGGCCCAATTTTCGGCCCAGCAAGGCCCAGCCGGCCCCCACCGCACTTCCCAGCCAAACCCTAGCTTCCACCGATTCCCCTTGGCAGTTTTGCAGCCACCCCGCCGCCGTTTCTCCTTTTCATGTTTAGGTCCTTCCACCTCTCAGACAGGAACCGCACGCACAGCACCTCGCTCGTCCTCCTGCTTCCTTCGATCGTGACCGGCGCACGCAGAGCCCATCGATCCCCGTCGCCTCCCACCTCCGGCCACCCTCCTGGCCGCTCCTCCCCGCCGTCCTCCTCCCTTTCCCCCCCTCTCTCCATTCCCCATGGACGCCGGCCCTCCTCCCCTTCCCCGAGCTCGCCCACCTCGCCTCCCGTCTCCCCTCGTCCGCCGCCTCCACCCACCTCCCGCCGGCCATCCCCGCCCTGCGCCTCCTCCCGCGGCCCGGAGCTCCGCCGCCCCTCCATCTCTCCGCTCGCAGCGGACGGCCGAGCCCCTGCGCCTCCGCCGCTGTTCCCTCCATTTCCGACCGAGGGCGGCCGGCGCCGCCACAGCTCCCTCCCGGCGCGGCCGGCGCCGCCACGGCCTTCCTCCTAGCTCCTCTCCGGCGAGCCGCCCCGACCTCGCAGCCGCGGGCCGGTAGCCCTAGGGCTGCTGCCCACCTCCAGGCGCCGTCGCCCCTTGTCCTCCCGGAGGCACGCACACGGCACCCTGCTGCGCCCCGACGTGGTGCTGCCGCCCCGCAACCGAGCGCCTCACCGCCGTCCTCCTCGGCTGCCGATGCTCGCCGCTCCGAGCTCTGACCTCCACTTCGATACAGCTGCGCCCGCATCACCATGTACATCGACAAGCACGTCATCAACCCATGAACATCTACGCCGCCGTCCGTACCCGTCCCGCCGTGTTCTCCTTGTGGGGCCGCCTTTGTGCGTATGGTGAACCTCGAAGATGGAATCGCCAAGGTCTACTTCCTCGACGAACCGTGAACACCGACATCGCCGCCGTTGGACTTGTTGTGGTGGCCGCCTTCGTGCGTGTCCACGAGAGCCCGACCGAGAGACGTCGACAAGTACACCGACGCAGTGAACCCCATCAACCCCGACAATGTCGAGTGTGACGGATACGTGGAACCGCCAAGTTCACCTCCGACCCCGAATACGATGCGGTAGCGGCTCGCCCACGACTTCTACGACTACACCGGCTCCGGATGTTGAACGACTACTTCGACGACGATGACCGCGTGATTCGAGAACGACTACTTCCTCTACGGCGTGAACGACTACCTCCATGACGATGACTCTGGAACGACTACGTCCTCGACGTCGACTACTTCCCCTACTACAACGACGTCGACTACTTCCACTACCACGCCTACGTCGACTACTTCCTCTATGACTCGAAGACATCGACTTCGACTACATCGACAACGGAATGTCTACTTCCCCTGCATCGACGACTTCGTCTACTTCCATTCTTCGTCTACTTCCTCCATGTTCCGAAGTTTCCGGCGTTGACCCCGGCGATCCTCTTTCCAACGTGCGAACCCAAACCCCTAACCCTATGCCCTATTTTCTATAACATATCAACTATAATTAAAATGTCATCGCATTCATGTGTTGCATTGCATTTTTGTGGATAAATAAATAACGTGAACCTCCTAAATTAAATGTTGGGCTTCCGGCTCAATTTAAATTGATTTAATTGCATCAATCATAACTAATTCATTTTAACTCCAAAATTGAAAAGTAAAATATGATTTCGAATCAAAATTCTCTAAACTTTGCAAATATCAACTTGGTTTTCTGTTTTGAATAAATTAAATTGCTGAAAACAACTGTTTCTTATTTAATGCAATCAAAATTGCCAAATTAATAACTTGCTCATTTTAATTCCAAACCCAACAAATAAAATATGTTTTCATACCAGAAAAATGCACTTAATCTGTTCATGCCATCCATGTTCATGTTTGCACCTTGCATGTTGCATCCGTAGTAGTGTTATGTATGTTCACCTAATAAATAAATATGGAATGTGTTGGGGTATTTAATTCCAACTGTTGCCCCATTCCATTTAAACTGTCTAACTCATCTACTTTATTGTTTTCCATGCTAAACCACATTTAAATTGATGGTTAGATAAACAACTTGAACCACTTCGTATTTCTCCGGACTCCGGTTCCGATTAAATTGCTTAAGTTGTTTCCTCTCCGTTGCATCTTGCCATGTCATGCATATAAAATAGGATCATGCTGGATTTTTGCCGTAGAAGTAATTATTGCATCCGGTGTTTCTTTTAGTTCGTTGCTTCTTCGCGGATAGGACGTTGAGATGATGTGAGAAACGACAAGTTCTGCTACCTTGCGGGATCTCAGGCAAGTATACTCACTTGCTGCCATATGGCTGCCTTTCATCACTTGTTACCGATTCTTTCCGTTGATTCTTTTCTGCTATCCTTAGTAGTAGTTGTTTCTGTTACGAACCCATCACATGAATCCCTCCACCTTGATATTGCCTCAACTCCATACCTATAACCATTGCTTGTTGCCCGTGTCTTACTAGCATGCTTAGGGTTGTTGTGCTCGAGTCTGTTACCCGTTACTTTCCGTTACTAGATTACTTTTATGTTCTGGGGGCTCGAGGTTAATCAATCAATCAATCCTGTTAATGTTAAGGGTAATAATAATTTGATGATAAGGCACCGGCAGGAGGCCCTTCGTGGTTTTGAGGCCTGCTAGTGTCGACCCTAATAGGAAAAGGGTCTTGTCTACTGATCCATGATGAGCGCACTAACCGCATGTGGGAAGCGAGTATGGGCGCCCCCCTCAATTTGACTCGATTCGCATCTCGTCCAAATCGCCTCATTTAGTTCGGGTTTTCCATTTGCTGCATGCATGATCTTGCGAGCCCTTGGTACCCGGGTGGAACCTTCGTAGTCGGCATATAGGGGGACACGGTCTTAGAGTGCTATGAGGGTCCCTTTTCTTCGGGGCTCGATTAGCCGTGCGCCCAAGGTTCTTTGGGCTTGATGCGAAGAAGAGTTGAGTTGTGTAGAGTACCCCGCTTGGTGGAAGTGCATTTCCATCTGGCGGGTTATTCTTGCGTGTACGGCTAAATTGGTGCAACCCTGCAGGGATAATCTTCTCGAGAAGCCGTGTTTTCCGCGGTTATGGATTACTTGGTGAAAGTACTGGCTAACAAGTACTCAGGACAACTTAAACCTAATCATTAACAATCTTTCACCCCATGATTAACAACTTGACTACTAATAGGCTTATTGACACAATAATCTGAACCATCATTAATCCAACTGTGTGAGTTATCCTCGGATTGCTTCTTTGGATAAGGGGCGAGATCCCGGATGGGTTTGTTTGCAGTTATCTTTCAGTTGGTTACAATACTCGGTCTTATCTCCTTTCTGATAGCTGGAAGTTGTAGTATCTCTCTGTAGTTGGTTAGTGCAGCCTGCTGTCGCTTATTTGCAATAACCCCTTCCTTTCCATTGATCCTAAAGTATTTGTATCTTGTGATGACTGGCTACGCCGGTATCTTGTGAGTATGGGTTTTATCCCCCTTGCCAGTACTTAACCGTACTGACCCACGAATCTCTTTCGTGGCTGCAAATTCCAACTTGCAGTCAACAGGTTTGAAGTCTGACGACGTTAGCTTGGGAATCCCTCCGGCTTGGCCTAGGCAGGGATTGGACGCTCTCGGTTATCTTCAGGACTCTTAGTCCAATTTGGATCTGGTCCGTAGCCGGACGATAGTTTTTCTTCCGCTGTTATTTGGATCTTCGTAATGTATCAGTTGTATCCCTGGCTCGTTTGAGTCATCTTGTATCTATCTGTTTCTGTTGTAATTGTGGATTATTCGTGAACTATTGTAATGTTATCATAAATGGCAACCTGGAATCGGTTATTATGCGGATTTGGCGGGAATGCTGAAATCTGCATAGTGCCCGATCTCGGGGCGTCACAAATGGTATCAGAGCCTTGGTTCCGATTCCCGATATTGTTTCGATACGAATGGTTATCGAATCAACGGGTCCGCAAAGCCTGTAGGATAACCTCGCTAACGGTCGTTGTTTCTAGAGTGTCAAAAACTATTTCTGCTAAACTATTTTGGAAAACATCTCAATAGGATTCTTGTTTTCTCCTTATCTCTATTCTACTTCTCCTTCTATCTCATTTGTTTTGGAGTCTATTCTCGTACTCAATCTTTCAAAGTGTTAGGATCCTACGTGGGTGGACGTTTTCTGAGCCGTTAACCTAATAGGTTCGATCATCGGAAGATTCCTGGTGGAAGAACATCGTCGTCACTCCGAGCAAGAATCTCTTGTTAGTGGTGTCGAGAAACCCTTGTTAGTGGTGTCGAGGAGATCAGCTGGAAGCATGAAGAATCGATAGTCGAACTTCTTTCCCCTCCCGGGTTAGGGGGTGGATTGCGAGGGCGCAATCCCTTGTTAGTGGTGTCGACTGTAACGCCCGGGGAATTTTCCCCCTAATAAAATATGTTGCTTGTTATTCTTTTCTTTGCATAACATGGCATAATGCATCATTATTGACTTAAAACTTGCAATCAACTTAAATTACATCCAGTCCAATTTTATAAAATTTTCTGGAATTCGTTTGGTGTATAAAATCCATTTGTATTGGTGCCTAACCAGTTTCTGAAAAAAAAATGAAGAAACAAAGGAAAAGGAAAGAGAGCAGCCGGCCAGGCCCAATTTTCGGCCCAGCAAGGCCCAGCCGGCCCCCACCGCACTTCCCAGCCAAACCCTAGCTTCCACCGATTCCCCTTGGCAGTTTTGCAGCCACCCCGCCGCCGTTTCTCCTTTTCATGTTTAGGTCCTTCCACCTCTCAGACAGGAACCGCACGCACAGCACCTCGCTCGTCCTCCTGCTTCCTTCGATCGTGACCGGCGCACGCAGAGCCCATCGATCCCCGTCGCCTCCCACCTCCGGCCACCCTCCTGGCCGCTCCTCCCCGCCGTCCTCCTCCCTTTCCCCCCCCCCTCTCTCCATTCCCCATGGACGCCGGCCCTCCTCCCCTTCCCCGAGCTCGCCCACCTCGCCTCCCGTCTCCCCTCGTCCGCCGCCTCCACCCACCTCCCGCCGGCCATCCCCGCCCTGCGCCTCCTCCCGCGGCCCGGAGCTCCGCCGCCCCTCCATCTCTCCGCTCGCAGCGGACGGCCGAGCCCCTGCGCCCCCGCCGCCGTTCCCTCCATTTCCGACCGAGGGCGGCCGGCGCCGCCACAGCTCCCTCCCGGCGCGGCCGGCGCCGCCACGGCCTTCCTCCTAGCTCCTCTCCGGCGAGCCGCCCCGACCTCGCAGCCGCGGGCCGGTAGCCCTAGGGCTGCTGCCCACCTCCAGGCGCCGTCGCCCCTTGTCCTCCCGGCGGCACGCACACGGCACCCTGCTGCGCCCCGACGTGGTGCTGCCGCCCCGCAACCGAGCGCCTCACCGCCGTCCTCCTCGGCTGCCGACGCTCGCCGCTCCGAGCTCCGACCTCCACTTCGATACAGCTGCGCCCGCATCACCATGTACATCGACAAGCACGTCATCAACCCATGAACATCTACGCCGCCGTCCGTACCCGTCCCGCCGTGTTCTCCTTGTGGGGCCGCCTTTGTGCGTATGGTGAACCTCGAAGATGGAATCGCCAAGGTCTACTTCCTCGACGAACCGTGAACACCGACACCGCCGCCGTTGGACTTGTTGTGGTGGCCGCCTTCGTGCGTGTCCATGAGAGCCCGACCGAGAGACGTCGACAAGTACACCGACGCAGTGAACCCCATCAACCCCGACGATGTCGAGTGTGACGGATACGTGGAACCGCCAAGTTCACCTCCGACCCCGAATACGATGCGGTAGCGGCTCGCCCACGACTTCTACGACTACACCGGCTCCGGATGTTGAACGACTACTTCGACGACGATGACCGCGTGATTCGAGAACGACTACTTCCTCTACGGCGTGAATGACTACCTCCATGACGATGACTCTGGAACGACTACGTCCTCGACGTCGACTACTTCCCCTACTACAACGACGTCGACTACTTCCACTACCACGCCTACGTCGACTACTTCCTCTATGACTCGAAGACATCAACTTCGACTACATCGACAACGGAATGTCTACTTCCCCTGCATCGACGACTTCGTCTACTTCCATTCTTCGTCTACTTCCTCCATGTTCCGAAGTTTCCGGCGTTGACCCCGGCGATCCTCTTTCCAACGTGCGAACCCAAACCCCTAACCCTATGCCCTATTTTCTATAACATATCAACTATAATTAAAATGTCATCGCATTCATGTGTTGCATTGCATTTTTGTGGATAAATAAATAACGTGAACCTCCTAAATTAAATGTTGGGCTTCCGGCTCAATTTAAATTGATTTAATTGCATCAATCATAACTAATTCATTTTAACTCCAAAATTGAAAAGTAAAATATGATTTCGAATCAAAATTCTCTAAACTTTGCAAATATCAACTTGGTTTTCTGTTTTGAATAAATTAAATTGCTGAAAACAACTGTTTCTTATTTAATGCAATCAAAATTGCCAAATTAATAACTTGCTCATTTTAATTCCAAACCCAACAAATAAAATATGTTTTCATACCAGAAAAATGCACTTAATCTGTTCATGCCATCCATGTTCATGTTTGCACCTTGCATGTTGCATCCGTAGTAGTGTTATGTATGTTCACCTAATAAATAAATATGGAATGTGTTGGGGTATTTAATTCCAACTGTTGCCCCATTCCATTTAAACTGCCTAACTCATCTACTTTATTGTTTTCCATGCTAAACCACATTTAAATTGATGGTTAGATAAACAACTTGAACCACTTCGTATTTCTCCGGACTCCGGTTCCGATTAAATTGGTTAAGTTGTTTCCTCTCCGTTGCATCTTGCCATGTCATGCATATAAAATAGGATCATGCTGGATTTTTGCCGTAGAAGTAATTATTGCATCCGGTGTTTCTTTTAGTTCGTTGCTTCTTCGCGGATAGGACGTTGAGATGATGTGAGAAACGACAAGTTCTGCTACCTTGCGGGATCTCAGGCAAGTATACTCACTTGCTGCCATATGGCTGCCTTTCATCACTTGTTACCGATTCTTTCCGTTGATTCTTTTCTGCTATCCTTAGTAGTAGTTGTTTCTGTTACGAACCCATCACATGAATCCCTCCACCTTGATATTGCCTCAACTCCATACCTATAACCATTGCTTGTTGCCCGTGTCTTACTAGCATGCTTAGGGTTGTTGTGCTCGAGTCTGTTACCCGTTACTTTCCGTTACTAGATTACTTTTATGTTCTGGGGCCTCGAGGTTAATCAATCAATCAATCCTGTTAATGTTAAGGGTAATAATAATTTGATGATAAGGCACCGGCAGGAGGCCCTTCGTGGTTTTGAGGCCTGCTAGTGTCGACCCTAATAGGAAAAGGGTCTTGTCTACTGATCCATGATGAGCGCACTAACCGCATGTGGGAAGCGAGTATGGGCGCCCCCCTCAATTTGACTCGATTCGCATCTCGTCCAAATCGCCTCATTTAGTTCGGGTTTTCCATTTGCTGCATGCATGATCTTGCGAGCCCTTGGTACCCGGGTGGAACCTTCGTAGTCGGCATATAGGGGGACACGGTCTTAGAGTGCTATGAGGGTCCCTTTTCTTCGGGGCTCGATTAGCCGTGCGCCCAAGGTTCTTTGGGCTTGATGCGAAGAAGAGTTGAGTTGTGTAGAGTACCCCGCTTGGTGGAAGTGCATTTCCATCTGGCGGGTTATTCTTGCGTGTATGGCTAAATTGGTGCAACCCTGCAGGGATAATCTTCTCGAGAAGCCGTGTTTTCCGCGGTTATGGATTACTTGGTGAAAGTACTGGCTAACAAGTACTCAGGACAACTTAAACCTAATCATTAACAATCTTTCACCCCATGATTAACAACTTGACTAGTAATAGGCTTATTGACACAATAATCTGAACCATCATTAATCCAACTGTGTGAGTTATCCTCGGATTGCTTCTTTGGATAAGGGGCGAGATCCAGGATGGGTTTGTTTGCAGTTATCTTTCAGTTGGTTACAATACTCGGTCTTATCTCCTTTCTGATAGCCGGAAGTTGTAGTATCTCTCTGTAGTTGGTTAGTGCAGCCTGCTGTCGCTTATTTGCAATAACCCCTTCCTTTCCATTGATCCTAAAGTATTTGTATCTTGTGATGACTGGCTACGCCGGTATCTTGTGAGTATGGGTTTTATCCCCCTTGCCAGTACTTAACCGTACTGACCCACGAATCTCTTTCGTGGCTGCAAATTCCAACTTGCAGTCAACAGGTTTGAAGTCTGACGACGTTAGCTTGGGAATCCCTCCGGCTTGGCCTGGGCAGGGATTGGACGCTCTCGGTTATCTTCAGGACTCTTAGTCCAATTTGGATCTGGTCCGTAGCCGGACGATAGTTTGTTTCTTCCGCTGTTATTTGGATCTTCGTAATGTATCAGTTGTATCCCTGGCTCGTTTGAGTCATCTTGTCTCTATCTGTTTCTGTTGTAATTGTGGATTATTCGTGAACTATTGTAATGTTATCATAAATGGCAACCTGGAATCGGTTATTATGCGGATTTGGCGGGAATGCTGAAATCTGCATACTGCCCGATCTCGGGGCGTCACACCTAGGGTTTCCTCTTGTGGAGAACCTAGGCATCTTGATACTTGTTGGTGATTCAAGAAGAGTTGGGAGCCCCCAATTAAGTTGTGGGTGTGTGCCCCAAGTTGTTTGTAAAGGATTTGATCCCCGCCTCAAAGGGGTTCTATAGTGGAAGGTGAACTAGGCCTTTGTGGCGAAGTTCATCGGAGAATAGGGTGAGGCCTTAGTGGCGTTGAGTAGGCCTTTGTGGCGAGCTCACACCCCTCCAACGAGACGTACTCCCCTAAAAAGGAGGAACTCGGAAATACATCGTGTCTCCGTGTGCTTCCATCGGTTACCTCGTTCCTCCCTCTCTTTACTTACTTGTACTTGTTGCATTAATTGCTTGTCTTGTCATATAGGTAAATTCACCACTAGTTGCACTATCTTGAAGAATTTACCTTCTTGTCAAGCCTAAACTTTAAGAAAAATTAAAATTGGTCGTAGCACCTATTCACCCCCCCCCCTCTAGGTGCCCATACTTTGCTTTCAACATACACCTTAGGGACTTACAAACTACAGCTATCGACGAGCAGCCGCCTCTTGAAGCAGTCGGTCAGTCTCCTCCGCGGTCAGCCGAACAATTTCCTCTGCTGCAGGATGCACAGCCTCGTAATGTGGGACAAAATCTACAGGTAGACCTCGGGTATCCAGGAGTCCCGCCACAGAGTTGAAATTAACCTCAGGATTCCACAAAAGCACGAAGACGAGCGCCACCTGAGCTCCACATATGAGTTGTTGGCGCACACACTCGCGAACTTCTCACACCCGACCAAACATCCTCAGCAAGCCACTCAAGCTATCCGGGACAACTCACAAAGGATAAAACACCTGATGGACAGAAGAGAGAGCCTCTCGACAAGACTCAACGAGTATCTGCGCCTGACTCGCCCGGTACTTCAGGGTAGCCAAGATGAAACATCAGCTACAGTCAGACCAGAAGTTGCTCGCGTGAGGATTAGAGCTGCTCGACTCGTAAACAATATGGTTATCCACCCATTGACCCTCGCTGACTACATCCGGCTCAACAACTGCACAAATAGCAAGCATGTCAAAACAAAAACAAAAACAACAATCATCGACAAGTACTCGGGGGCTCGCAAAACTTACAGAGCATGTTCTTAGCAACACTCGACAACTCCTCCATTACAAATTGCTCGCTCTCCGCCACAAGTTTCTGCTTTGAGTTGGCCACATCAGCCATGCCTCACAGAGCCTTCAGCCTACGATCGCCATCCGCGACACGGTCACGAAGTGATGCAAATGTACTGGCAGCAGCAATTAACGGATCAACCAGAGAAGCAGCTCCACTCGACGAACCTCCGCTAGAATCAATCACCTACAAAGAACAAAAAAAGATTCAGGGACAGTACAATACCCCACTCGAGAATATAACACCCAAGATGTTCGGGTGCTCGGGGGCTACTCCCATCGGGAGAATACAAAGTAAGACACAAAGATAAAACGCCGACACTTTTTCAAAACATGTCGATTAGAAAAAATAATGTACGGGAATACATACCAGGGTTCATTACATATCAAAGCATACAAAAACAAGAACTATTCTATGGAGCTGCGGAGGTAGTTCCACTCGCAGCAGGCTGTCCTTTGCGCCTGGCGCGGGAAAGTACCCCGGAAAGCTTCTTCGAAAGCTCCTCAGCATGATCGCCAAAAGGACGGAGTGCTACCTTTTTGCCTAGGGTGTCGCGTGGAACCTCTGAGTACACCTTCTCCAGGTCACCCGAGACACCATGCGCCAGGGAAAACTGGATAACTGTCTTGGCCCCACACTCCGTCTGCACCAGCGAGTACTCGTGGACGAGATCTTCATCGCCTAGGAAAAATTGCAAGAGACCGCTCAGAGTAGGCGGAACCGCCACATCCACGAGCAGGCGCTCATGGAACTGCGTCAGCACTCGGGTAGCGTTATGGATGAGGGAGCAGACCCTGTTTGCATGCTCCTGAAGCTGGACACACAAGTCGGAGACAACATCAACTCGCATTTGTCCGGGCAGCTCCAACCCAACTCCGATGGTGTCTAAGACAAGGGCAGAACAAGTATCAGAAAAGGAAAATGACAAGCCACAGTCGAAGGAAGATAAAGCACAAACTCACCAGCAAGCTTCTGAGCCAAGGGACGGATGATGCCGACAAGATCATTGTCGTGCTTCAAGCTCGCCTCCTCCAGCTACTTCAGAGCTCCCTGGGCCTCCGCGAGACTGTCAGCCGAGCACTTGCGTGTGGTTTCCAACTCCTTTCGAGTGGACTCCAGCTCCGCCTCAAGGGTTTTCACCCGAGAAAGATCCTCCGCCTTCTCAGCCTTCAAGCGGGTAACTGATGTCTACGCACGCTTCTATTCTTGTAGACAGTGTTGGGCCTCCAAGTGCAGAGGTTTGTAGAACAACAGCAAGTTTCCCTTAAGTGCATCACCCAAGGTTTATCGAATTCAGGGAGGTAGAGGTCAAAGATATCCCTCTCAAGCAACCCTGCAATCAAGATACAAGAAGTCTTTTGTGTCCCCAACACACCCAATGTACTTGTTAGGTATATAGGTGCACTAGTTCGGTGAAGAGAGAGTAAAATGCAAGTAATATGGATGATAATAAGTGATAATAGCAATCTGAAATAAAAATGACATCAAGCAAACATGTATTAGAATGGGCGGAAAATGGTGTTTCAATGCTTGGAAATAAGGCCTAGGGCTCCTACTTTCACTAGTGGAAACTCTCAACAATGATCTCATAAATGAATAACTAGATAGCTTCTCTCACTATGCTACTCTTAACCCTCTCCGGTTGGATAACGAACACTAATCATTGCATAGGACTGTAACAACACTCCTCAAGTTTGTATTCCCATGTCTAGTTAACCCCACGCTGTCACTATAAGCGCCCTAGAAGGTACTAAGCAAACTCCATAATTTCATAGAGGAGACACACACGGCGTGCACACTGTCCCCTTCACGCCGCGATACAAGGTGACTCCAAAGTTCATATTAATAAAGCACTTGAGTAGCAAAAGATGAAGAGTAACATCTACGAATTCAAATAGATTACAAAGCTCATGATCACATATAGATCACACCATGGGAGAGAGATGAACCACGTAGCTACCGGTAGAGTCCTCAGCCTCGGGGGAGAACTACTCCCTCCTCATCATAGGAGATAGCAACAGCGATGGAGATGGCGGTGGAGTCGATGGAGATGGCTTCCGGGGGCACTTCCCCGTCCCGGCAGGGTGCCAGAACAGAGATATGTCCCCCGAAACTTCTCGGTGGCGGCGGCGGAGCTACGGATGTATTTTGCGGAAAAGGTCGATTCATCTAGGTTTTATGCCTCGGGGAGTATATATGGGAGAAAGGGCGATGACGGGAGGTGGCCAGGGGGCCCACACCCCTAGGTGGCGCGGCCAGGGGGACCCGCGCCACCCCATGGTGTGTCCACCCTGTGGCCCCCCTCAGGGGCTCTTCAGGACTTCTGGATGCTTCCGGGACTATTAGGACTTCTGGCTTCCAAATTATCCAATTCCGAGAATATTTCCAGAACAACTTTTCTAAAACTAAAAACAACAGAAAACAGGGAACTGGCTCTGCGGCATCTTGTTAATAGATTAGACCCGGAAAACATAAGAAAACGTAGGAAAACATGGAAAACATGTAGCAATTGACATAATATCAACATGGAACATCAGAAATTATAGATACGTTTGAGACGTATCAAGCATCCCCAAGCTTAGTTTCTACTCGTCCTCGAGTAGGTAAACGATAAAACAAAATAATTTCTGAGGTGACATGCTACCACACAATCATGATCATAGTATATAAAGTAGAACATGTAAACTAGGATCAAATGAACTAAAGATGTGATCTATATTTGATATCAACAAGTAATGCATAAACAAAGAAGAAAGAAGTAAAACTTTTAATGAATCAATACTAAAAGACTATCAATTGTGCAAAGTTTATTAGAGATGATTTAAGCTTTCAAGAACATCAATATCATGCACATCAAACAATCTTCACAACCCCTGTTAGGATCAATTCAAGCTTTCCACACGATGCATTGCTTGAATATTGAAATATTTGCGCACTAAAAACAAGCAAGTGTTCTGCGTTGGTCCCTGGCACCGGGATGTAATGGCAAAGAGAACATTATGGGGGTTTTGAAAGGTCAATGGAAGAAAGGCTCACAAAGCTGAAAGTGGTCATTAGACAATAGAAAGTCTTACAACCGAAGCTATGCAGGAGTAGGGATTGCCACACAACGGATGCACATAGAGCTATAAGTGTATGAAAGCTCTACAATGGAACTAGTGGGGGTGGATCCAACTTGCTTGCTCACGAAGACCTAGATCTCATTTGAGGAGGCTCATCATTGGAATATACAAGCCAAGTTATATAATGTAAAGTTCCCCACATAGTTACGAATGAATGATAATATGAAAAATTTCTCCAAACCGAAGCATTGGTGCTAAACATGAAGCACAAGTGTGGTATAAAGGATAGTGATGCGCCCCCTCTCTCTTTATTCTTTCTTACGCCCTTTTTTTCTTGGGCTTTTTCATTTTATTTTTATTTTATATATCCTCATCGGTAGGGGAAACATCCTATATTACAATGAATCATCACACTTTTTAGTACTCATAACTCATAATGGAATATCTCTGATGTATCCAACTGCATGCTCTTGCCAGTGTAGCAGTATGCATAAATAACCATGAAGCTCATCGTCAAGTAACATAATGGAGGTGGATGTTGTGCAGCAATATATCTCGGATAATGGAACTCGGCTCCCCTTTGGGAGGCGTATGGAAAAACAAAGGCCGACAAGGTGGCAAGCAAGGGCGCCAGGCAGATAGGGTTTGTTCCCGTTTCGCGGCTGCGGCTGGCTGATTATGGTTCTTTCCCGCGGCGATCCGCGAAGGGGAAGAGATGGATATGGAGGGGAATAGACCTACAGGCTACAGCGAAGGGGATGTATAATTTCTTGAATATGTGAACTGTGAGGTTGGTAAAATGTGCAAAGCACTCATTCTTTTAGTGTTTTCAATGGCAGATTTGAGAAAATAGTTAGTGTCACTTCATAGTAGGTGAACATGTTGATCACTCGCCTACTTTCTTAACCAACATAATGAACAATGACTGCTAACTTACTGAACTATATTACTCGAATGTGAAACTTCAATACTTGCACATGATTTATTTTGTACCATATACCAACCTTATGTCCCAACAAGTTTTAGCCATATACCATATTTGATGCATCCTAAGGATCTAAATCATTTTTCTATATAATACACGAAGTTTGTCCCCCGCATCCTACATATGTGCCTTGCATATCTCTACTATTTCCTTGTCTTGTCATTTTTATATGTTGCTCTTTACTTATGTGGTAGCCATGGGAGGCACTAGGAAGTTTCTAGTTACATGCATTGTAGTTGAAACGACATAGGATCACGGCTCTGGTCGTGGGATTATCGATGAAATGTAGTAAGTTATTATGTCACTACCTCCACTACATCTAGACAAACAAAGAAGCGTCGGCTACAGTACAAGGTTCTCCAGCGCCATCTACACGGTTTTGACTTAGTTCCTTGAGTACGACCACACTGATGGTGCTAGAGCACGTAGCTATATTCCTTATAAATAGATTCCAATAGAAGGAACTTCAGTGTATGATTATGTGAAGCTCAAGACTGCAACACTACTTATCTTTTCATTGTTTGGTTTCGGTTTAGTATAAACTAAGAAAATACTTTCGATGAGTTTCTATAATAATTAGATTTATACTCATGTGAGTAGTTGCACTTTATTCTTAACATCATGTCATGAATTTATTTTTAAAGTAGAAAACTACTCTCATGGTCGCCTATGACGTGTTCATTCTAGCCACTAAAACCATAACCAAGCTGGTACAAACAAAGATTCTCTACCTGGAATTTATTATCTGTAATTTAGAAAACAAATCTTGATGGCATAGTGAGGTGGTTTTAGAATAGAAAAATGCTTTTGCCTTTGAGAAGCTAGGACAGTTGAATAGTTAGTTGAAATAAGAGAAGTTCGGTAAATTATGGAAGTTTGTATTGTTTCGTTGTAGAGACGGGGGCATGCTCCTATTTATAAAATAGATCTACCTAAACAGTTCATTGATCATGTAACTATATATGTATGATAGAATGCATATGTAAATAGGTCATGTGATGGTTCTTTATTTCCATATTTGGTCAAACGTATTGTGCTAGTTCCTATAGTTTTCATATATTTAATTCATAAAATTTTGTATCTATAATAGTTCATCAATATAATTATTAGTAAGTATGGTAAATTATTAATGATAGATTTACAACATGGAAGTTTATAACACTTTTAGGAGATTTATGATTTTGAGATGATTGTGAGTCAAGTTAGGAGCAGATTTCAATACTAAAACAACTATGTAAGAATACGAACATGTTGTTACGTTGAATGATAAAGTGCATTCTTGGATAAAGGAAAATATATTACTCAAATCATCGAGGAGATACAAAAGCATTACACCCGGCCTCTATATAATTAAGATGTAAACAACCAAAACAGTCAAAAAGTAAAATCTAAAGTTGATGAATTACAAAGGATCAATCAAATAGCCTGTAAAACACATATGGTGTAGGTGGAGGCCCGATCTACAAATTATGCCGCCACCCATATGGGATAAAAAAATCCCTCACCGTGTGTTCCAACCGAGTAGACCCCTCCATATACAGGTCGTTGTAGGCGGAGAAGTTCCTGGAGTGCAGTATTTCCCAGCCACTTGTCCTTCCACAATCTTATCTTTGATCCATCTAAGATGGCAAACGATCCAAAGCGGAAAAAAATGTCTCTTTGTCACCATCAGACCTGCCAAAAATGAGAGTTGCCATGTTTCCAATACAACTGTGTCAATGCATTTTGGCCTATGTATTTCCTCTTCAAGGGTGCTTCACACCCCATATTGGTAAGAATCTTAAAAAACCATTAACCTAAGAGAGTTGTGTTTTTTAACATGGACTTCATGAACTCCTAGACGTCCCCAGTCCTTAAGTCAACAAGCCGCATTTCATCAGGCCAGTTGATATTTCTTTTTTCCGTTATCCCCTTGCCAAAAGAATCTTGACCAGAAAAAGTCCATTCTATGTAAGACTCATTTCGGTAACTGTCGAGATATCGTAGTAGAGTTCATAGACGGGGTGCCATGAGCCTACTAGTAGAACCGCGGGGGACGTGATAATATGACAAACGAGAACACCGAGTTTTACCCAGGTTCGGTACGATGCAACTAGGCGGCGTTCCTACTCCTGCAATCTCACTAAATCAGGGTTGAAGACTGAAGTATACAAAGTACAATTTGAGTATGGTTTCGCTAACTCGGCGAGGATCAACTTCTCAGTGAGTTGGCTTCTAGCTAATTGTCGGTCTGTTCTTGCTCCCGTCCGGCTTTATATAGATAGCCGGATTAGGACTTACAGAAAGGAAACCTAGAAGACTACGGAAAATATCTAACTTGAAAAGTAAGGAATCCGTCTTCTCCTCCAAACCGCACCACTTTGGGCCGTGGTCCAGATCCTTCCAGAATCAGGCTTCCTGCGCATCAAGTTACTGGGCCGCCCAATAGACTATGATCCATTACCTATGGGTCTCCCCGGTAATCCGGCTTTTAGGCCAATGCCGGACATACCCCTAATCGGCATATATCCGACAGTAACTGGAAGAAAGAGATCATATAAGTACCATATTACTTAATACCGAGTTAATGAAAACTAGTATTCCACCCAGAGATGACAATTTTCCTTTCCAGCTGCTTACCCTTGCTTGCAAGCGATCCTCGACATGTTTCCATTTAACATTTGTGAGTCTTCAATTTTGATTAGGAATGTCGAGATACCATATAGGAAATTGACCTTGCTCACAATCTAAAAATTATGCATAGTGTGCAGCTATTTCTCGGGCCTCGCCGAAACAAAAAGAACCTCTCTTATGGAAATTTATTTTTAGACTGAAAGGTTCTCGAACAATGATAATATTAATTTCCTTTCTTAGCTTTTTCGATGTCGTGTTCCATAAAAATAATTGCATCATCTGCGTATTGAAGAATAGATATACCACCGGCCACGAAGTGTGGAACCACACGTTCAATATGGCCATTAATTTTCGCATGCTCAATTATGGCTGCTAACATATCCGTCATAATATTAAATAATATTGACGATAATTGGTTGCCTTGGCGCAAAAATTTCTTTGTCTGGAAATATCCAACGTCATCATTAACTTTAATGGCCACACTTCCTCCACTAATAAAAGTATGGACCATAGCTCTCTACTTGAATGAGAATCCTTTCATTCTCAGAGTTTCTTGAATAAAGGACCATCTCACTTTGTCATATTTTTTTCCGAAGTCAATTTTTCATATCACCCCATTCAACTTTTTTCCGGTGTAGTTCATGAACTGTTTCATGTAGGATGACCACTTCATCGAGTATGCTTCTCCCTTGGATGAACGCGGTTTGCGTAGAACGGATCACATGATCGGCCACCAAAGTCTAATAGTTGTGGTCTTGGCACTAGTACATAACCTCACAATAGAGACCGGATATACCCATGGTCTCTAATGTAGGTGCCACTAAAGTCGGTTCCAAAAAAACGTCTCTGACGACTAAATCCCTTAGACGGTTAGAAAAATTAATCGTCTCTAATAATGAAACTATTAGAGACGGCTTCTAAAAATGCCAGACTCTGATGAGATGAGTGTCAAAGGCGGTTGTATTTCATGACCGGCTCCCAAGGATAATTGAAAATTATTCGTATCCTCTGGAAAATTTCCGGAGGGTAAGATTGTGTGGTACTAATGAACTACTCCCTCCATATCAAAATATAAGATGTTTTAGCATTTTGTAGATATAATGTATCTAGACATGTTTTAGTATGTAGATTCACATACATCTTACACTAAAACATGTCTAGGTACATATTGTCTAGAAAATGGTAAAACATCTTATATTTCGATACGGAGGGAGTACTAATAATAAAACGATAGAAAATGACACAAACAATATCTATTAATGTATATATGAATTTTCAGCAAACAAACTCGTCAGCAATATAAAAGTTCCACTTATTAACAGAAAAATATAAGCAATACTTGATGAAGCTATATCTAGATGCATGATATGCATCTGATCAACAACGCAACTCGAGTCTAGGGTCATTGCTCACTCTTGATCTGAGGCTTCATTAGAATTAAAATCGTCCCTTGAATGTCCTCTTCATCGATGCCATAGTTTATCACAGCAACAGATATCATAGGATATGGACCCGACATAGTAAAAACTAGTAGGTCCCCTGTGTGGAGATTGTTTTTAGCGTGACGAACTCTTCAAATCATTCTCTGTGCAACCAGATTCTTCTCTATCTTTTGACACAAGAATAATCTTCATCCTCCCAACAGCATGAAACAACACACTTTTTCCTACTGAATTGTTGAACACTAGGCGAATGTTGCATGATACAATCTACGGTGAAAAAGAAACAAAAATAAACATAAAAACTAGGTAGATAGACAATTTTGCATATTAAAACTAGAAACAAAATTGAAGAACTGTTTTTTCACCGCTGAATTGTGGTGACACTCTTGCGTATGAAGCCTAAAACTGGATAGAGTCAATTTTCTACTTGCGCATTCATTTTTGCATACTTGACATGCCATTTCCTGTTAACTTGCAACAGGAAGCTGAAGTTAACTACATGGCTATGGCTATGAAATGGAAGCAACTACCTATCAAAATTAAGCACGATAAACTATATAAATTGCTGAACAAATGCAGGATGGAACAAAGGGACAAATGCAACAATTCAAGAGGGACACGTCCCTGTACTGGCATTGGATTCAATCACTTCAAATAGGCAACACACCAAATTTTTGAGCCAAATATAGCCACATAGGAGATTTCTTATCAATCAGAAAAATAAAAGCATTGTATTTTAACATACTCTAAGTACCATAAGTTTGGAGAATTCTATTTATTTCTTGAAAAATAAGAACAATCGGCAAATTAATTTCTACTATGGATATAGATCCGAAAAAATAGCTCGTCGCATGGGTATGTACGTCCATGGCTCTGAACGATGATTGAAAGCCGTAGGGACCACGGGTAGAAAATAGGCCTATAGTCCCGGTTTGCCAGGGCCAGTAGTCCCGACCGAGCAGGCGGGACTAGCTATGCGCGACTAAAGACCCCCCCTATAGTCGCGCCGATTACGAACCGGAACTAAAGGCCCGGCCACGTGGGCGGGTGGCGGAGCCCGGGGGGCGGAGGACCTTTAGTCCCGGTTGGCCACCTGAACCGGGACTAGACTTTATTTCGTCATTTCCTTAATTCATTTGGGTTTCTAATTATTTTTCACACCAATTTTTCTCTCCCTTTTTTTCACACCCTTTTTTCACTCCGTTTTTTTTTCAGAATTTGTATTATTTGCTTAGTGTCTAACTACAATTATCTCTAGTCAAATTACTTACTCATGGTCAAACTTCCCGCTCGGTCACCCATCCTCCCACTACTCTAGCACTAGCACGCTTAACTTCCGAGTTCCATACCGTCCCGCATCCAAGTGTTTTGCACGCATGTATGTGATAGTAGTATCATATCAATCTTATTAACATGTTGGTCGATGCCACATTTCTTTATTGTTTGAATTTCAAATAAATCTTTTAATAAACAAAAGTAATGATGTAATTAATAATTTTGAATAAATAAATAAACATTAACTTTTTAATTTGTATTATTTCTAAAAATACAAATAATATATCAAAAAATTAAGAAAAATAGAACTAATTCATTTTAAAATCTTAAAAATACAAATAATATATCAAAAATTTAAGAACAATAATACTAATTCATTTTAAAATCTTAAAAATACAAATAATATATCAAAAAAATTAAGAAAAATAATACTAATTCATTTTAAAATCTAAAAAATACAAATAATATATCAAAAAATTAAGAAAAATAATACTAATTCATTTTAAAATCTTAAAAATACAAATAATATATCAAAAAATTAAGAACAATAATACTAATTCATTTTAAATTCTTAAAAATACAAATAATATATCAAAAAATTAAGAAAAATAATACTAATTCATTTTAAAATCTTAAAAATACAAATAATATATCAAAAAATTAAGAAAAATAATACTAATTCATTTTAAAATCTTAAAAATACAAATAATATATAAAAAATTTAAGAAAAATAATACTAATTCATTTTAATACTGGATGAGTTTGGTATTGACTAGATATATGTTTTCCTGGCTTAGATTAATTTTTGGTGAACAGATATATAGAAACTGTAGTTTTTCTGTTTTATTTTCTTGATGTGTTTTTGTTTGTTTTCTTGATGTGTTTTTGTTTTTGCTTGTTTTGAAACGTGTGTTTGACATAATATAGAAATAGTATAGCCAGGAATTAATATAGAAATAATATCCATTACACTTTGCAACACTTTGCAAATTTTTCCAAGTCATTTAAAACTAGAAAACAAAAATAGTTTTATGAACAACAAAAGACAAGTGGTAATTAAATCACAAGTAAAATACGAGTAGAGACATCACAATCATGAATAGAACACAATCATATCACATTCATAACATAGAGTCTTACGATCACACATAACACAAACATAAGTCTCACAATACTAAGATAACCATTACATACTAAGATATCCATTACATGCATATATATCGAACGCATACATCTATGGCTCCGTCGAGTAGATGCGGAACAACTCGTACGAGACATATGCATCTATGGCTGCATACTTGACGTTCTTCAAGTCCAGTGGGGTCTTCTCCCAATACCAGTGATTCCTCGAGGGGAAACCAGACTTCATGGTTTCGTAGCCCTCGTGGATGAAGGCAGTTGCCATGCGAGCCATCCCGGTCTTTGGCCCGTTCAAATGGATAAGATCCTGAAGATCAATGTAGTGATCTTCAGGTATCACAATACCCAAGCGCATCAACTTCGTACGGTCTTAAGTGATGTCAACGCTGCAAAAGTCATATCCCTTGTTGACAAGAAAATCAACAACTGCCGGAGAATGCTTTGAACTACTGCAACAATAAAATTTGATACGTGTTAGATATGTTGGAACACATGTATTCTTCACATGCAACAAACAAATCGAAGATGCAAGATTGTACGTGTGCGTTACCTTGACCATTGGAAGACCAAAACGGCCTCCTTGAACGCAATCTGGATGCCGGCAACATCCCGTTGATCCGCCGTATACTCCAGATCAAGCCCGAAGAACCGGTGTTCATCGGGAGAGGAGAAATAGAGATTGGTCAAATGCCGAAGAGCACCGGGGAGCCTCTCGCAACTGTTGGTGTAGCACACGTCGAGACGCTTGCCGCATGGTGTGGGACCACGGAATCTCTCCCAAACTTCAGCCATGGTGTGCTTGGTGGAGGAAGATCGAAGAGAGGGAAGAGAAGAGAAGAGAGGAAGAAACAGAGACTCGGACGCGCACTGTAGCAATGGCGGCCCTTCTGCCTCGCTCGCGAAATAAAAACCGCCGCGCGGGAGGCGAGCAGTTTGATCTTTAGTCCCGGGTGGCCACGCCAACCGGGACTAAAGGACCATTAGTCCCGGGCGGCCATGCCAACCGGAATTAATGCCCTCCACGCGCCTCAACGCGCTTCCCAACCCGCGACGCATGACCTTCTGTCGCGGGTCTCCTCCCGACCCGGGACTAAAGACTCATTAGTCACGGTGCGCAACGTTTGGGGACTGATGGGGCGTATGGAAGGCCTTTTTTCTACCAGTAGACGGGAGCGGTTGACGACGGAACACGGCGGTGGAGGAGCGGGGCGGATGGCACATAGGACGTGGCGGGGGAGGGGAGGATTGGCCACATAAGACGGCGGCGGAGACGAGATGGGGTATGTAGGAGGGACAGGCTAGGGCGAGCTAGCTAGAGATTTGTAATTGCGGCGTGACAATTGAGGAAAATATCCCTTCCCCATTACCAATATTGAGCCCAAATTTTAAGTTTGTCGCAAAAAATAAATGTACTCCGGGAAGTGCCATGATGGAAATAAGTACACTTTTTTCCAAAAGAATGGAAACACAGGTACATACATGATTGTTATTGCTAAATTAATTTTCAGAACAAAAATTGTTTGTATAAACCGAAGAGATCACAAAAAGTTAGTGCGTACATTGGAGTTCACATCGAAATATCACATGATTTTGTGACGGTGTACTTGATAACATTAGTGCTAGTAATTTTGGAATTGTTCAATATAACTATCACAACTTAGTGGTGTCATGCAGTGAACATGTTTCAACATTTAAAAAATATTATATTATTAAAATGAAAACAGCCTACTGAAAATTCGTAGCATACCCGGACCGTCGGGATATTACTTTTTGCACTACAAACATTTGTACTCTCCGTGAATACTAGTCCACGCGGTATCTTTCCCTCTGAGAACTCAGAACATGCCCGGACCATCTAGATAAAAATGTGTACCCATGCTATACAGTCGCTGACGATCGGGAGCCATGCGGAAGGGAGGCTGACCGGTGTCAGTGTGCAGCCACGCGGAAGGCCACCACCGAGTAGACGTCTCATTGGGGTTTATTACGCGTCCCACCACCACAGTGGTCCTCATCCACACCGGTGCCCACCGCGTGCCACTCTGTTTAGCCCCTCCTCCTCCCCCCCCCCCCAAAAAAAAAACACATTGCTTCTGCTAGCCTGCACTTACCCACCATCACCGGCCTTCATGGTTCGCCAACGTCAGATAACATGGACTAAGGGCATCTCCAGTCGCCCCCTCCCCCCAGAGCCCCCCCGCGCGGACTTTTTAGCGGCGAATAGCGTCGTTTCCTCATCAGTCGGCCCCCCAGAAGCCTAAATAGTGCCGTTTCGGCGCTATTTCGCGCCGCGGCATCCAGGCCAAACCCAGCCCGCTGGGTTCGGCTTGGGGGGGGCGAAACTGCGCGGCAGCACTCGCGGGCCAGCTCTGTCAGTGACGCGCCGAAAAACCGCAGGAACAGAAACCCCCGTGATCATCTTCTCGGCTCCCGCGTCGGTCAAAGGCTGCCGGAGTTTATGTCGTGGCGGCCGCCCAGTGTATGCGCCCGTTCAAAGGCTGTCGGCGTAATGGCGTGGCGGGCGGCAGCGAGGGGACGCGCGCGCAGTAAATGCCCGGCAGCTACAAAACCCCCCCACCGCTCGCCGCCCGCCCCATTCTTCCACCTCGCTGCTCTCTCCTTCCTCGGCGCTCTCCTCTCTCCCCCCGTGCTATCTCCTTCCTCCACGCAGATGGCGAACTACGATAGCGCCGCCGCCGCCAACGGCTGGATTCGCCGCCACCTTCGCCGGAATGAGGCGTGGGCGCTGTACCGCGCGGGCTACCCATGCCCGCCGGACATGCGCCTCCCGAGCTCTGGCGGCGGGCAGCCTTGCTGGACCCTCAGCACGGGCGGGGTGCCCGTGCCTCCGATCCCGTCAACGGACGCGGAGTTCCGGCAGGCCATCGCCGAGGTGCGTCAAGGCCTGCCGGCAGATGAGGCCGCGCGGCTCCATTGGAGGCCGCACGGCCAGGACGCCTTTTGGTGGCAAGAACTCCAGCGGCGCCGCAACGCCGAGCTCGCCTCCGAGGGCAACAACAGCCCCGTCGAGGGCCGCGCCAATGGCCACGGGCGCAGGCGCTGGTGGGGAGGCCAGCACCGCACTCTCGAGTGGGTGCTGGACTACATCCACGCCGGCAACGCGCCCCGACTGGAGATGCCGCCCCGCCAGAACTCCTCGTGGAATGCGCGGCGGATGGGCGGCGGCTCGTCGTCAGCCACGTCGTGCTCCTCCGGCGCGCATTCCATGTCTCTCACCCCTCCCCTTCTAAACTCCGGCGCGCCTGTCCCTAGGGGCAGCGGCGGCGCCCTGCGCATCGGCGAGCCACGCCACCGGCAGGACGCCGGCTTCGAGCGCACGGTCCGCCTGAAGACGGAGACGGACGAGGACGAGGACGACGAGGAGTGGCCTGACCTGAAGGTCGCCGAGGAGCTGTCGCGCAACACGCTCCAGCCCGTCGCCGACGACGTCGCCGCGGACTACAGCCTGCGCGAAAGCACCGCCGAGGAGCTGGAGCTCCAGCGCCACCTGCTCGCTGAGGCCGAGCAGGCGCGACGGCGACCCCGGACAGGGACCGAGCAGGCGCGACGACGACGACGACGGCGACGACGTCGACTACAGCCAGGCCATCGCTCCGCGCCTAGGACTTAAGTAGTTTAGGTTATTTTAGTTTAAAATTTGCGTTTTAGTTTAAATTTGCGTCGAAATTGTATGAACTTTGCGTGAAATCAATAAAATGCGCCGAGTTTCAAATCGCGAGTTTTTTTGGGCCGAAACTTGGGCTCGGGGGGGCGACTGGGAAGCCTGCCCCCCCCCCCCCCAGGTTCCAGATTAGCATCGTTTGGCGCCGCGGCGGCCCCAAAACGGCGGCGTTTTGGGCCCTTGGGGGGCGCAACGGCTGGAGATGCCCTAAGCTCACGGCGGCGCGGTATGCCGAACCGGGGGCCGAGACATGCGCCACGATCACTGCGACCGTAAAAAATGACCCTACCGCGGATGGGGCGTGAACGTGGTAGCACCCGAGGCGCACGATGGCTAGGCCCCAGCGGAGGATAGCGGCGCAATCGTTGAGGCGGGACAGGCCAAGGCGCCGGAGGGTGGCCAGGTCGTGGCGGACAAAGGACAGGTGGCGGCCGAGGCATACGTGCCCATGACGCGCGAACAATGGCGCAGTACGAGTTCCACCAGCATCTCCCTCCCTTTGAGGAGAAGCACTATGCGGCGGAGCGGCAGCTCACCGACGAGAAGCTTGACAATGCCCACATGCGGCAGGACGCCCACTTCTTCACGATGAACAACAACAACGCCATCCTCGAGTACTTCAAGGATTTCCGCGACAAGGACGGGAATGACATTGAGGACAACTTTGACGACCGGAGCGACGAGGAATCCAACGAGGACGTAGAGATATCCACCCCCCCTCCCCCCCCCCCCCCAAACGACCATGATGAGGATGTCGAGATGTTTCCGACATCTGGCTAGAAATGTATGGCCCCGCCGCCACCGATGTCTACTCCGACAACGAGGAGTAGTAGTGCTAGGGTTTAGGGTTTCTATGTGCAAATATTTAGAGACGCCTATTAGCCCTCGGTCAATTATTTCAACCGGCTCTAAAGGTAATATTATTATAGACGGCCAAAAAATCCGACCGGCTCTAGTATTAGGCCTTCCGTAATAGGGGTATCTTAGCGTGGGATCATAGGCAATTTGCTTACGTGGCACCCTATTTAATGATGAAAGAGATTATAGTTGTATCTTATATAAGATACAACTCTTGCACGAGATCATAGGCAAAAAAGATTGATAGGCCAATCACAAACAAGTATTAGGCCAAAATCATTAAATACAACTTGATTTAGATACAACATGTAAGATACAATGCATTAGTGTGGTCGTTTCTTAATTTTTTTTCTACCTAGGATAGCGCGCTAAGATACAATGCATTACGGAAGGCCTTATTGAAAAAGAAACTAAAATTACGGCCGTCTAAATGATATTTTTTTCAGTGGCTTTTGTTTTTATTGGTCCAACCGGCTCTAGTATTATTGGAGTTTGTACTGAGGTGGTGAATATTTTGGCACTAACATTAAGAAGACATCGATTTAGTGGTTCTAGACTGCCTTAAGAACACTTGCTTCCGAATCCAATCGTCAGGTCTATCATTTGAAGACATTTTTTAGCAAATTAGCAATGCCTTGGGTGTATCGACTGTGCAATTTCTTCCACAGCCACACAAAAACCAAATAAGTTACATTTATGTGAACATGTTGATCACTTGCCTACTTTCTTAACTAGCATAATAAACAACCGCCAACTTATTGAATGCATCGACATGTATTCTCTCTATACAATCTACCCACCTATGTTCTAATGAGATTCAGCCATCTACCATATTTGACACCCTGTAAGGATCTAAATCATTTTTCTATTTATAATAGACAAAATTCGTCCCCCACACCCTAGATATGTTCCTTGCCTTTCTCTAGACTATTTCCTCTTGTCTTTGTCATTTTGCTTTGTTGCACATTACTTACGTGGTAGCCATGGAAGGCATCGGGAAGCTTACAACTACATGCAGTGTGCTTTCTACGACATGGGATCTGAGTCTAGGTCGTGGGATTATCGATGTGAGGGACTAATTTATCGTGTTACTATCTTCACTGCATCTAGACAGTTGGAGAAGCGTCGGCTCTGGCACAAAATTGACCCGCCACAAACGATCACATGCTAACTATTGTAGAATGAGTGCTGCTATTTGTACGATGATTTGTCGTCACATCTAAAAAAGACTCTCAGGAAACCATGAATTCAGGTAGCCTTCAGGAAACCATAAAGCCTCGTTATGTCCAAGCAACGGGATGCAAATCTTATTACAACGCATAGGGCAGAAGTTGACGTTCTTGTGAAGAAAAATTAGGACTGTAATTCCATTCTACATCACCGCCATGAACAAGACAAGTCTGTCCGGGTCTCTGGTACATGTGAAGTGCTTATCTTCTACAGGGACAAATGACTAATCATGCACATTTTGTTGAATAATGTTCAGGATTCAGACTTGTTTTAAATTGTGTTACTCCCTCCGATCCCATATAAGTGTCGTGACCAGTTCAGAATTTTGTACCTACAGAGTTCATCTTCGTCGTCACTTATTCCAGATGAGAGGGAGTACAATTCTGAAACATTGTAGCACTCGTATATTACAGTCTTCAGATAACTCTGACAGCTAGAAGATTCATTGACGACATAATAACGCGCACGATCAATGGAACGCGCATTGACGAAATGAGTGCTGAGAGCTCCGGGGGCGACTCGAGGGGCGACCGTGCGGTCCCCCTCGCCGGCGGTCGTTTCTGGGCCCTCCTCTCGGAGGACGACGAGGATGGCGATGCTCCCTCCTCCCCGGCGTCGGTGGCTTCGACGCCGCGATCATACTGGAGGACGCCGTCTCCTGCGTCTTCGCGGGACTTGGCGGACTCGCGGCAAGGTAAGCGTTTGGAGAGGAGGCGTCAGCAGCGTCTGGCGGCGATTGCTCTGGCGATCACGCCGCAATCCGAGGAACCGACCGCGGATCCTCTACATGCAACAATGGCGATGGGGCGTAGGGGGGGAACCCGAGAGCAACGGCTCAAGATCCCACCTCTACCTCCGAGTTTCTATATTCAAAATGATGACGATGATCTACCGTGGTACGTGGTAGGGAAGAAAGGGCGCATCTCGATTGTTTCCGGCGAACCGTCGCCGGAGAAGACGACGATCGCCGCCCGTGGTGGATCCTCTTTTTCAAATCTTGATCCGGCGAACGCGGTGGGCCACACGGGCCCAATGCACCGCCTCTGTTTGGGCCTACCACGGACTCCCGATCGGACTCTACGCCATACGGGCTTAGACCGTATCGAGTGGTCTTTCCGTCCTAGACTTCGATCGCTAGGGTTCGGAAACAGAAACGCAGCACCCGTGGTCTCTTCGATGGCGAACCAAGGCGGAGGGAGGGGGTACTATGGCGACGGCCGTGGCAATGGCCCTCCCCCGTTTCGTGGCGGCCCGCCGGCGAGAGGAGGATACGGTCCGAACTTTCGTGGTGGCTTCAATGGAAGGGGAAACCAAGGCCAAGGGGACTTCGGTCCCGGGAACGGAGCGCCGTTCGGTGGCTTCAACGCGGGGGCTGGCTTCAATGGCGCCCAATACGGCAACGGCGGCGGTGGTGGTGATCGGCGCCGGTACCCCTACCGTAATGCGCCGGGAGGCATGCAGCGGGGGAACTTTCGGGGAAGAGGACGTGGTCGTGGGCCGGTGGTGCCGCGGCCGACCACGACGCCGGCTCCTAGCAACGGGGGCCTCACCGAAGCGTCGGTGGAGGCTGTCGTGCGACGTGTCACGGAAGCTCTCTGCGCAAGGGATGACGACGGTGACTCGTCCACCGGTTCCTGTTGCCGCGCCGGCAGCGGCGGGTGCCGCCGTGGCCACACCGCGCGTGCTGGCTCCGCCTGCCGTGGCGCCTGCCGTGGCGCCTGTTTTACCTGCCGTGGGGCTGCCGGCAGCGCCAAACTCTGCCGCGGCTGCCGGCCCTCCTGCTGCTGTCGTGGTTCGCAAGGTGACCCTGCCGGTTACGGGCAGGGATCATGCGTTGCGGGCTGCTGCCGCGTCTGGGTCTGGTGGTGCTGTGGTGTAGTCCAAGGGCCACTCGGAGGTGGCGAGAGCTGACCCCTCGACGGATGAGGTAGATGATCCGAATGCGAAGAAGGCAAAAAAGAATGAAAAGGCAAAATGTTTTCTCTGTGGTGTGCAAGGTCATGTGAGTGCGGCGTGTACTCAGGTGGTATGTGAGTATTGCGAGGGTATGGGGCATGCCCCCGATGATTGCCCTCTTCTGTCCGTTGCTAAACAACAAGTGATCACACATGGTTTGTTGAACGAGGGGTTGATGTTCTATGAGGCGGTGCCTACGGCCTCGTACAAGCCCAAGATAGACTCCGTCAGGCTGGGCAAACTCACTATTACAGGAGGATCGCTTTCTGTTGATGAGGTTATTTCGCAGCTCCAGAGATTGGTGCCTTCCGAGCAGTTCAGATGGGAGGTGGTTCTTGTAAGTGATAATATTTATAAGGTTTCTTTTCCTACTAGAGCTGAGTTGGATCGTATGATCGTTTTCGGTGCGTGTCATATTCCTAACAGCAGCTGTGTCATCACTGTGGAGGCCTGGGTTACGGAGATGAAGCCTTGTGGCTTCTGCCTGAGATCTGGATTAGAGTATCTGATATCCCACCTAAGCATCGGGGTGATTTCTTGCTTCTGTGGAGTCTTGGTTCGTTATTTGGTAAGACTCTGAAAGTGGATATGAATTATACTCGTAAGCATGGTGTTCTGAGAGTTCTAGTGGGGTGTATGGATTATACACTGGTTCCTGATGGTTGGCCGGTGTTTATACGTGATGGTTTTTATGAGCTGAAATTTCAGGTGGAAAATCCTAATTCGGATGATGAGGATGAGATGGTTGTGGACTCAAAAGATGATACTCGTAAGGATGACGAGGGTGATGGTGAGAATGCTAAACAAAAGGGACCGGCAGTTGGGAATATGGACATTGATAGGTCCAAACCGAGCACTAGTGGTACCAGTGGGTCTTCGGAACCGGCTGGGAAGGAGACGGATGGTAACGGGGTGAAGAAAACGTTCTCCCCCGGGGTGGTCCTTTCACCAGCAGTGGCTACTTCTGTCAGAGAGGCTCGCCTTGTTCTTTCTTCGATGAGTAACACGCAACTCGAGACTACGCAGCTTTCCGATATGGAGGCAGTTGACATTGACTCGGATTCTTTGGGAGTGTTTGATGATTCCGTGGAGGGGATGGATGCCTTGCAGGTTTCGGCTGGGGATCATACTGAGGAGTCGTTGAGGGAGGCTGGTGATGGGCGGGTGGTCTCGGTATCAAACGGATACCTAACGCCATCTGCAAATTCGACTTCTCACCTTGTGCGTGGGGGCGGTGATATGGTTCCACGGCGCCTCGACGGTGAGTTTCACGGTGTGCACTTACCCTTCATTCAACCAGGCGGGTTGGATGGGGTGGGTGTCGTATCTTCTCCGACTTATACTGTGTCACCGACGGTGCCCTGCATTCAACCAGGCGGGTTGGATGTGGGGGCGTCGACGGTGGCGATGGCGTCTGCTACGACGGTGGTTCCCCCTATGCCGGTCGGACATAGCTCACCTCAACCAGGCGGGTTGGGGTTGGCAGCTGCGTTGACCACGACACCGCGCCCTTCGATGGCGGCGGTGATGGCGTATGGGGGTCTCGCAGCGGCTGATACTGAGATCCGTTCTAGTGCACGCTTGCGGGCGAAACCAGACGCGGATCTTCCTCAAGAGCTGCGGGCGATAGCTCTTGCGCACCGCAAGGATATCGTCTTCCCTAGAGGTACACCCCCCATCCCCGTTGGTTTATCGTTACTCTCTTTTTCAAATTCGGAGATTAAAGCGCGGGCTGATAAGTTAGGTGTGTCTCTAGGTAAAAACAGACAACAAATTGATGCATCTATTCATGGTTTGTTAGAACAGGAAAAAGATAGGTCTCTCATTTTTCTTCGAAACAATTTAAAAGAAATGTTAGATGGTGATCTCGTTGATTCTAACTCTACTTTGACTCTTACGAAAGCATCAAATTTGAGTGAGGATCTCGGTGATGAGGTTGAGCATGAGGATGATCAAACGGATTATCCAATTCTCTCAAAGACGGTTAAACGTAACCGCAAGAAGAATTTAGGTACCGTATCTAAACCTAGGAGAAGTACTAGAATTAAACAATTTAAGAAGTGAGATGAAAGGTTTAATCTGGAATAGTAATGGGTTTGGTGATCATGCAAAACATTTGGCGGTTCATGAATTTATTAAGGAACATAAACTTGATTTCATTGCTCTAATTGAAACCGGAAGATCCTCCTTTACTACGCATTTTCTGGACTTTCTTGCTGGGGGTAGGGACTTTACGTGGTTCTGTTTACCGCCGCATGGTCGCTCTGGGGGGATGCTTGTTGGCTTTAATGGATCTACTCTTTCGGCACAAACCGTTGTGTCTGGAGATTTCTGCCTTAAGTTTCATGTTAAGACTAAAGCGGATGGTTTTGAATGGGCTTTTGTTGTAGTTTACGGGGCTGCACAAGACTCAAAGAAACCAGATTTTCTTGCTGAGTTAGTACGTATTTGTGATAACGAAACACTTCCGATACTAGTGGGAGGGGATTTTAATATTATTCGCAGGCAGGAAGAAAAGAGTAATGATAATTTTAATGCGAGATGGCCGTTTATTTTTAATGCTATTATCGACAGTTTGGATTTGAAAGAGATTACTTTATCTGGTAGACAATTTACTTGGGCTAGTTGGGGAGATAACCCGACGTATGAAAAACTAGATCGTTTTCTTAACAGTGTTGAGTGGGAGCAGAAATATCCTTTGGTTACGGTGCATGCTCTGACTCGAACGGGGTCGGATCACACACCACTGCTCTTAGACTCTGGGACACAAGCACATGCCGGAAATAAGAGTCATTTCTCCTTCGAACTTTCTTGGATACGCCAGGAAGGTTTCTATGATTTGGTTTGTAAGGAATGGAGGTCAGTCAATTATGGGCAAAACCCATTAGATAAGTGGCAAAATAAGATAAGACATCTGAGACAATTTTTACGGGGATGGGCGAAGAATCAGAGCGGGGAATATAGAAAACTAAAAGATAAGTTAACAGCCCTCATAGATATGCTAGATATTAAGGCCGAATCGTCTCCTTTGACAGTGGCCGAACGGGCTGCAAAAAAGGAGGCCGATGATTATCTACGTAACTTGAAACGAGATGAGGAATCCAAATGGGCACAAAGGGCAAAAGTTAAACATATACAAGAAGGAGGGAATAATACGAAATATTTCCACCTTATTGCAAACGGGAAACATAGGAAAAAAAGGATTTTCCAATTGGAGCAGGATGAGGGAACAATTATAGGTGAAACTAACCTTAGAACTTTTATCTCGGAATACTATAAGAAATTATTCGGGGCACCGGCGCCGAGTAATGTTTCTTTAGTAGAGGAGAGGACGGAGGATATGTCTAAAATATCACACGAGGAGAATTGTATTCTTACATCTCCTTTTACGGAAAAGGAGGTATTCGAAGCAATCTCTCAGATGGAACATAACAAGGCTCCGGGTCCCGATGGATTCCCGGCGGAGTTTTATCAGAGATTTTGGGAGGTGATTAAGATCGATTTAATGGCGATTTTTGCTCAGCTATATAATGGCGATTTACCATTATTTAAATTAAACTTTGGGGTCATTACGTTACTTCCAAAGAAGGAGGATGCGAGTCGTATTGAGCAATATCGTCCAATTTGTTTGCTTAATGTTAGTTTCAAAATCTTCACCAAGGTGGGTACGAATAGGGTAACTTCTATTGCGAGTAAAGTTATCCGACCAACTCAATCAGCGTTTCTACCCGGTAGAAATATTCTTGAAGGAGTTGTCGTATTACATGAAACTATTCATGAGCTAAAAAGGAAAAAATTAGACGGGGTTTTGTTTAAAATTGACTTCGAAAAAGCTTATGATAAGGTGAATTGGTCTTTCTTACAGCAAGTATTGAGGATGAAAGGTTTTTCACCTAAGTGGTGTGATTGGATTGCTCGTTTTGTTCAGGGGGGAAGTGTCGGCATTAAAGTTAATGATGATATCGGTCATTATTTTCAAACGCTTAAAGGTTTGAGACAGGGTGATCCGTTATCACCTATTCTTTTTAATCTTGTAGCGGATATGTTGGCTATCCTCATAGATCGAGCTAAGGAGGATGGTCAAGTTGGAGGATTGATTCCTCACCTTGTCGAAGGGGGGGTATCCATACTTCAGTATGCCGACGATACAATAATTTTTATGGAACACGACGTACAAAAGGCACTGAACATGAAACTCATACTTGCGATGTTTGAGCTTCTGTCCGGTCTTAAAATTAACTTCCATAAGAGCGAGATTTTTTGTTTTGGTAAAGCCAAGGACGCCCAAGATGATTACCGAATTATTTTTGGTTGTGAGGTCGGAACGTTACCTTTCAAATATCTTGGCATACCAATCCACCACAGAAAACTCCTTAATAAAGAGTGGAAACCTATTGAGGATAGATTTGACACGAAACTCAGTTCTTGGGTAGGGAAACTGTTGTCTTACGGGGATCGCCTCGTGCTGATAAACTCTGTCTTATCCAGTTTACCGATGTTTTTGCTCTCCTTTTTCGAAATACCAGTGGGTGTTCGGAAACGTTTGGATTTTTATCGCTCAAGATTTTTCTGGCAAAGCGATGTCAAAAGAAGGAAGTACCGTCTTACAAAATGGAATATTGTTTGTCGCCCTAAAGATCAAGGGGGCTTAGGAATCGAGGTTTTACAAATTAAGAATATGTGCTTGCTAAGCAAGTGGTTTCATAAATTATTGTCAGAGGAAGGGGTGTGGCATGAGTTACTCTCTAATAAATACCTAGGAGATAAAACGTTATCCCAGATAGAGAGTAAGCCTTCTGATTCACCTTTCTGGAGAGGCCTTTTGAAAGTTAAAAATGAATTCTTTTCACGGGGCAAATTCTCATTAGGTAACGGTCAGCATATACGCTTTTGGGAGGATACATGGTTAGGGGATAAACCGTTATCACAGTCCTATCCATCGTTATATAACATCGCTTCGTGTAAACACGTTACGGTTGCGGAAGTGTTAGCCCATAACCCTCTAGATGTTCGGTTTCGGAGGAATTTGATTGGTTACAGGAGGGACCGTTGGTTGCATTTGGTTGAAAGGTTGATGGGGGTGTCATTAACTAATCAGTCAGATGTGTTCCGTTGGAATCTCACAATGGACGGGGTTTTTACGGTTAAATCGTATTATGTTGACTTGTTACACGGATCCACAAGATTTTTACGAAAATATTTGTGGAAGCTAAAGGTGCCATTAAAGATTAAGATCTTTCTTTGGTTTCTTAATAGGAAAGTTATTCTTACTAAGGATAATTTGATAAAGAGGAATTGGCATGGTTGTAAAAAATGTGTTTTCTGCGATACAGATGAGTCTGTAGAACATCTTTTTATAACATGTCCGTTTGCCCGTGATATATGGCGTCTTATTCACTTCACTTATAGCATTTACCCACCTACTAGCATTGCGAATATGTTTGGTAATTGGTTAAATGGTATTGATAGGAAAACAAAAGCACGAATACGAATTGGTGCGGCTGCTTTCCTGTGGGCAATTTGGAATTGTCGCAATGATTTGGTTTTTAACAAACACACGAATGTTCACTTCTTGCAGGTTGTAAACAAGGCGGTCTATTCTATCCAGATGTGGGCTTTCCTTCTCCCCCTGGATCAGCGAGGACTTATGGATTCCGGCTGTGCTCGACTGATGGCGGTCGTTCGGGCTATTTACAGCCAGGCTGGGTGGCTTAATTCTAGGCGAATTAATGCGTAGTTCGTCTATGTTTCGGTGGCTTGTCTTTGTGGCCACGCTTTCGGACCCATGATTGTATTAAACTATATACTCTGGATGTTTCTCTTTGTTTAATAAAAAACCGGCTGTGTGCATCACTTTGATGCAGAGGCCGGGGCCCAGGCTCCCATTTCTAAAAAAAGCTAGAAGATTCATTCATGTGTAACAGGTATCTGCAAGGATATTCCACATAAAGACCAATTCATCATTCTGCCATCCTTAGAAAAGAACATATGGGTAGGCTATTTGAAGGTTAACTGATGGCGCAAGCATGCTTTCAGCTAGCTTGTTGTGCTTCGTTCGCCATAACTAGTTGGAGGAAAGTGATATCTGTGTATTCGAAGTATCGAAAAGGGATGGTAAATCACCATTGTTTGTTTATTCCCTTGAAGGAGGCCATCGGCTACCAGGTGAGTATGAGACCCAAACACACCCATGTTTTCCAGGAAGGTCGATGGCAGGTTACTTCTACTGGGCTAAGTTCCAATCTGCATAATGAACAACTGCCAACTTATGTGGACATGTTTGTCACTTGCCTACTTTCAACTAGCATAATGAACAACCGCCAACTTATTGAATGCATCCACATGAATTCTCTCTACACAATCTACCCACCTATGTTCTAGTGAGCTTTAGCCATCTACTATAGTTGACACCTCGTAAGGATCTAAATCATTTTTCTATATAATAGACAAAGTTTGTCCCCCACACCCAAGATATGTGCCTTGCCTTTCTCTAGACTATTTCCTGTTGTCTTTGTCATTTTGCTTTGTTAATCATTACTTACGTGATAGCCATGGAAGGCATGGGGAAGTTTACAACTACATGCGGTGTGATTATCACGACGTGGGATCCAAGTCGTGGTCGTGAGATCATGGACGGAAGGGAGTAATTTAGCATGTTACTATCTTTACTGCATCAATCTGCAGAACAGAGAGATCGACAAGGGCTCTGCCATTTCCTGGACCAGCATTTTGCATATTGTCTTACAGAAATTATACTTCTGATAGACAAAGCGCAAGCCAGTGATCTGCATTTCTAAAGTAGGCGGTCAATTCTTAGGAAACCTATGGAAATACCATCTTTTACCGAGCCCTGCTTCGGTACAACCCCCCCTCCCCAAACTCAAAAGGTCAATACGGACTTTTGCTCCTAATTAATTATTTAATTAATCTAATTAAATAAGATTGGCCCATCCAGGCCCATATGTATCCAAATCCTGTATACCCCAGTATTGACATACGGTATTTGCATCTATCCCGAAGTCCCGATCCCCACGTCCTGCTTGCGTGATTCACGGAAAAGAAAAGGAGAAGATCCCTGTTCTATCGTTCTAGTTTTTTTAGAGGAATGGCATTATGGCAAGACTCTGCTCCGTTCCGATTGATGAACGATAAAGGCTACTGCTTGCGCTGTCTGTATTAGTGCTCCTAATCGCTTGACGCCGCCGCAGAGCAACGAGCTGCCGGCCGCCTCCAGCTCGGCTAGACGCCAGCCCTGAGCACACCATGCTCTTGCCGGCCGCCGACTCCTCACCCTAATACCGTCGCTGAGAGCGCGCAACCGCTCGCCGCCACTCATGTCCGCTGGCCGCCGTAGAGGGCATGGCACTGCTCGCCGCCGACATGGGACGTGGGCACCATGAACGGTGGGAGAGGTATACGGCTAACCACGAGCATCGGGCTACCAAAACCATACAGCTTTGTACAAATATACGCCGTACTAAGTGTACAGCATTTACATATCTAAATGGGCCATACAATTTTAATAGCGTTATAATTTGATTAAATGATTTACTAATGACCATCATGCCCATAATTATGAAAGGGTACAGAACTATCCTAACCGTTGTTGTGTTTAAGTTTAGGTGAGGGGGGGTGTGCTTCCGTACACCCCCCCTCCCCCCAAACTTAAGAAAGGGCACGATCGTCTTTTTGCCTCAATGACTAATTATCCCAATTTAATCAGTTCCTGGTCGTATTATACAATCTTTTTTTTAACACAGTATTATACAATCAGTAGAACGCCATTTCCTCATGGCTCCGGCGCGTCCTTTCCAAAGGCCCTGCCCGCTCCTGGAGGCAGGTTCGCGAGGTAAGCTCGAACGCCGTGTTGCCGGACAATCTCGACCTTGGCCTGTGCGCCGCGGAGATTCTCCACAGCCAGCAGTGCCGACACATACTGCAGCGCGTTGAATCAAGGTTTAGAGAGACAGGGTACTGGACCCAAGGTTGGCGAGGATGATCTCACCGAGCTCCGCCGGGATGAGGCGGCGCCGACTTGGGAGCCCTTCTCGACCTCAGGGTCATTGCCCCTTGTAACTGCTGTCGAGCACCTTGAACGCCTCAATGTCGCACATGGTAAGCCTCCCAGGACACAGCACTACAGGGTGCACGCCCTCCTTACCGCCGCTCATGGTCCACGACCACTGTATCCAGCGTGTCTGAGTATGTGAACGGCGCCGTCGGCCATCGGCAGCACCTCCGTCAATCGACTTAGTCGACACCTTCTAGGGAAGGTGTGATCGACAAGGACATGGGCTGATTTCGTATACGCGTACCTACCTATATGTATTATAATCGTTAATTATGAATTAAAATTCGTTAATGGCCAGGATGTCTTATATATGAAGAGGTACGGAGGGATCTGAGCCGTTCTTGTGTCTAACTTTCGGGGAGGGGGGTGTACCGAAAGCCACCAAATATAGGATCCACCATAGAATCAATTCACAACACCCTGGGGATACAGCAGGGTCAGGTCTCAAACCACAGTGTTGCAATTTAATTTAGGCAACAGAACAAAACTGCAACCAGTGAAGTACTCATTAGTACCTCGATGGCCTCCGATCCGGGGGAAGGGGACAGACTAAAACCAGTGTTCAAGAACTCGATTCGAAAGCAGTACAGCAAGAAGGCAGCAGCATTTTACTTGTGAAGACAGGAAAAACAAGCGCTCAGCGCAGCCTCCTGGCCTCCCGCTCAGACTCGAGCAGGGTGAGGATGTCGCCCTCACGGGCAGGGCCCTTGACGTTCCTCATGATGAGACGGTTCTGGTCATCCAAGAACTTCACTCTGACCTGGGTCACCTGACCCCTGGAGCCCGTGCGGCCCATCACCTTGACCACGACAGCAAGCTTGACCTGAGTGTCCATGCTGCACAAACACAAGGCACTGGATTAAGCAAAGCAGGAGCACCGACAGAAGTAGCTAGAGTACAACCCAATTGCTCTTGCAGGTACAAATTCAATTACTTGTAAACACACCGGTGAGTACCCAAAGCCAAAGGTCCATGTATGTACTCCAGTGGTGCATACGTTTCGTAGTCTATCAGAAACATGCAATTAACAGTTCTGAGAAATCAAGCAACTGACAGCAGAGTAAGTTTTTCATGTTTCCGTGTCTGCTATCGAATGCCAATATATTTAAGATTAAACTACTTTTAGGCATAATTAATCCCAATTCCTCCTTTACAAATCCTCAACAAGAAGAACCTAGCAACTGAAATACAACGTAAATATATCGCCAACTTTGCAAGTACAGACCCGAGGCCTATTCTGAATCTAAAAACCAGCTATTTCCTGTACGTACGATGATTTATTAATGATAGGTTTACAACATGGAAACTTATACTAGCACTTGTAGGAGATTGAAGGATTTAAGATGATTATGAGTCAAATGTTTAAGTTAGAATCAGAATTCAATACTACAATAATTATGTGAAAAATATGAAATTGTTCTTTCGATTAAATGAAAAGGTATATCAGTGGTTCTGAAATGCCTTAAGAAAACTTGTTTCTGAATCAAATCATCCATTCCATCATCGTAACATGACGTGTAGTAAATTAGCATGTCTCGGGCATGCTAATTATTGTAGTATTGAATTCTGATAGAAAGAGAGTATTAACAATGTCCCACCTCCGCCGATGCTCGTTCTCTCGGACGATCTGACATGAGGTGCTCTACTGGATTCGATCTATGTTCAGACCTCCGGTTGTGGAAGACGACTTTGTGGAATGGTAGTCGCTGACTCTGAGCTCCACCCCTCGACCGCTGCGGAGAGGCACATCAACGCTGGTCGCTCTCACGGCATGGTGGATTTGGAAGCAGCGGAACACAATCGTTTTCGACAACGCGATCCCATCGGTCAGCGCTTTGGTGGAAATCATCAATACCGAGGCTAGAGATTGGGTGAGTGTGGACGCTAAAGGCCTCGCACACGGCTTCTCCCCTAGTTTAGTCCTAGGTTGAGTTGTATAGTGTGGGGTGGTCTCTTTCGTAGGCTTGTACAAATAATCTCTTTCTATCAATGCAATGAAACGCAAAACATTTTCGTTTTCGCGAAAAAAAATATCAACCAATCAACTCATCCTAGGGCCACATAAAAAAGTAAATAACTTACATTTAGGTGAACATGTTGATCACTCGCCTACTTTTGTAGCCAACATAGTGAACAATGACTGCTAACTTATTGAGCTATATTACTTGAATGTGAAAATTCAATACGTGCACGTGATTTCTTTTTGTACAATCTACCGACCTTATGTCCCAACTATTTTTAGCCATCTACCATAATTGATGCCTCCTAAGGATCTTAATCATTTTTCTATATAATACACAAAGTTTGCCCCACACACACTACATATGTGGCTTTCCTTTCTCTACTATTTCCTCGTCTTGTCATTTCTATTTGTTGATCTTTACTTACGTGGTAGCCATGGAAGGCATTAGGAAGTTTACAACTACATGTGCAGTTTAAACAACATGGTATCGCCGTTTTTGTCATGGGATTATCGACGTAAGGTGGTAATTTATCATGTCACTATCTCCAATGCATCTAGAAAAACGGAGAAGTCTTGATTCCGATACATGATTGACCAGCGTCATCTAAACGATTGTAACTTAGTTCCTTGAGTGTGACGGCTCTGATGGTTCTAGAATATGTAGATATATTCCTTCTAAACAAATTCAAATAAAAGGGACTCCCTAGTGTATGATAATGAAGCTCAAGACTGCAACACCCCTTATCTTTTTATTGTTTGGTTTCAATTTAGTATTAAACTACAACAATACTTTTCAATGAGTTTCTATAGTAATTAGCTTTATAATCATGTGAGTGTGGTTTATTCTTAACACCATGTCATGAATTAATTTTATATTTAAAGTACAAAACTACTCTGATGGTCGCCTAAGACGTGTAGTTCCTATCCACCGAAACCACAACCGCGCTGCCAATAAATTCACACACAAAAAGTGGAAATACAATGCAAACAAAGATTATCTTCCTAGAAGTTGTTATCAGTAATTTACAAAAACTGTCTTGGTGGAATATTCTGGTGGTTTTGGAATACAAAAATGCATTTTCCCTTTAGGAGTTGGAACAGTTGAATAGTTAGTTGAAATAAGAGAACTTCAATAAATTATGGAAGTGTGCATCGTTTCTGATGCTCCCATTTAGAAAAATAAAATCTACGTAAACAGTTCATCGATCAGGTAACTATGTATGTAAGATAGAATGCATGTTGTGGTATGTAGATAGGTCATGTGATGGTTCTTTATTTCTATATTTGGTCAAATGTATTGCGCTAGTTCCTACAGTTTTCGTATATTTAATCCATAGAATTTTGAATCTATGATAGTTTGTCAATATAATTATTAGTAAGTATGACGAATTATTAATGATAGGTTTACAACATGGAAGCTTCATAACACTTTTAGGAGATTGAAGAATTTAAGATGATTGTGAGTCAAGTTGGGAGCAGATTTCAATACTACAACAACTATGCGAATAATAAGGACTTGTAGTTATGTTGAATGATAAAGTGTATTAGTAGTTCCGAAATGCCTTAAGAACACTTGTTTCCGAATCCAATCGACTGGTCTATAATTTGAAGAGTTTGGGTAGCAAATTAGCATGCCTTTGGCGTATCGACCGTGCAATTGCTTCCACGGCCGCACAAAAACCAAATAACTTACATTTATGTGAACATGTTGATCACTTGCCTACTTTCTTAACTAGCATAATGAACAACTACCAACTCCTTGAATGCATCAACATGAATTCTCTCTATACAATCTACCCACCAATGTCCTAATGAGCTTTAGCGATCTACCATATTTGACACCTCGTAAGGATCTAAATCATTTTTCTATATGTAATAGACAAAGTTTGTCCCCCACGCCCTAGATATGTGCCTTGTCTTTCTTTAGACTATTTCCCTATGTCTTTGTCATTTTGCTTTGTTGCTCATAGCTTAAGTGGTAGCCATGGAAGGCATCGGGAAGTTTACAACTACATGTAGTGTGTTTCTCGCGACATGGGATCGGGGTCATGATCGTGGGATTATCGATGTCAGGGAGTAATTTATCATGAATACCCGGTCAGCCTATGACGTGAGGAGTTTCGTACGTCGAATGAGTAGCCGTTTGGGTTCCTGGATAGATCGAATGGTCGTGATTCTACTACGATGGTAGTGACGGTGTGGCATTGTGGGAGCACCGCAATGCAGTCTGTAATGAGGAGAAAATGAAACATCCTCGCTGCCTAGTTGAATAGATCAAGGCTTATATTGTGATGATCTTGTTGCATCTATTTAAACAACCTACCGACCATAGTCGAGAGACCTCCTCTTTAACGCTCTATTGGTCTCCGCTGCCGAAAGGTACGGTTTTTATTAACGTAGATGCAGCTCTGTTCTCTTCTTCGTCTCAGATGGGGGTGGGTACCGGGGACCACATCTACAATTGCTTGCTTGCTTTAAACCAGCTACTTGATGAGGTTACGGCGCCTGACATTGCTGAAGCACTAGCAGTCAGGTGTGCTCTAACCCTTGCTCGGGATGAAGGCTTGAACAACGTGGCCTCGGACTGTCTTTCTTTGGTGCAGCTGATTAAATATCCTCTACATGATCGCTCTCTTGTTGGAGTCGTCATTAAGGACATCAAGGTGGTGGCCACTTCCATGTCTTCTGTGACATATCAGTCGTTTGCTCAATACTTCAGCACATATTTTAGCTCATCGAGTTAAACATTTTGGTAGTTCTATTTTCCATAATTTTGTACCAAATTGTATCTGGAACGAACTTTGTATTGATGTTGATTGATCAATAAAGTGCTGAAGTTGCTCAAAAAAAAGTTCTGGTACAAAACTGACCCGCCACATCTCTAAACGATTGTAACTCGCCAGTTCCCTAAGTGCAACAGTACAGGTGGTTTGCGGTGAGCAATTGGTTAATCTGTGTGGTTTATGCAGCGGCATGTTTACATAGAGTGTCGAGTAGGGGTGTTAAAGCATCTCCAGCGGTAAAATCGGTGTGCTATAATCGTGTTTACAGCGCGCTGTTGCGTCTGTTTTCACGCCGCGCGGTGGAGCGGAATTTCAGAGGCACAAAAATGGAGTTGCGTCGCGCGTTGACTTTTCCAGACACTGCACAATAGCGCGCGGCAAACACAGTTTGCACCCATTTTGCGCTGGGGAAGATCAAAATGCGACTAAAAATAGACAGAAAAATACCATTTTATTTTAGCGACATAGTTCGAGAGACATAGAAATACTGGAAAAAAAACTAAGCTAATAAACTAATCCTAGTCGGAGTCCGACAAGGTGAACAAATCCTTGTAGCTAGGATCGTCGTCGTCCCATATCGACGTTGGGTCGGCGATGTGCGCCTGGACGACGGTTTTCCTGCGCCGCTTGTACCCCCGCTTCTCGGCCTGGCGCTGCCTCCCGTACTCGCGCTCGGCGACGACGTCCTGCGGGAAGCGCTCGTCCTACTCGGCGACGAGGAGGCAGCGCTGCTCCTCGCGGTGGTGCTCCCGATCCGCCTCATTGATGAGGTGTGGAGGCGACGCCATCTCTTTCGCCTGCGCCTCGTCCAGACGTCGCTGAAGTTCATCTGCGACCAGGGCCAGCCGAGGCGCCACGCCGCAACGTTGACCGTGCGGGCTGCCTCGTGCGCTATCTCGTAGGTGCCGAGTTGTAACCGCATCTCGCCGCTGTGAATCTCGGAGTAGAAGGTCCTATTGGGCCAGGCGCGAACGCCACGGTGCCCGCTTGCTCCTGTCCGGCGGCGCAGAAGCGGCGGGGAAAATAGTAGGGAAGAGATAGAGCGTTGCGGGGAAAAAAAGGTTTGTAGCGCGCGCGGTTTGCCACGCGCAAGACTTCCCGCGCGAGCGCCATCGCGCGCCGCTGTTTTTTCCGCGCGCGGACTTTTCCCGCGACCGCTGAAGCGCGCCGCGTGGGCTCTCGCGCTGTATTTCAGTGGTTTTTCCTGCGTGGCGCCTATTTACATCGACCGCTAGAGATGTTCTTACATAAAGAAATAATTAGATGCATTTCAATTAAATGCAATTTGGTGTCGTCATGAAGCGGGCTCCTAATGTTCAAGAAATAGGCATCGGTCTTTCCCGAGGAATAATGGCCTTGTAGTCTTGTACCTGTGATTTATCACTGATGTCTTAACGATTGATTGTTGTTGCGCAGCTGAACTCGTCACATCTCCAAAAGACTCAGGAAACCATGAATTCAGGTAGCCTTCAGGAAACCATCAAGCCTCGCTATGTTCTAACAACGGGATGCAAATCATACTACAACGCAGAGGGCAGAAGTTGACGTCCTTGTGAACAAAATTAGGCCATTCTACGTCACCGCCATGAACAAGACAGGTCTGTCCGGGTCTCCAGTACGTGCGAAGTCTTCTACAGGGACAAATGACTAATCATGCACATTTTGTTGAATAATGTTCAGGGTTCAGAATCTTGTTTTAAATATTGTTAGAATTATAGAAACATTGTATCACTCGTAAATTACAATTTTCAGATAACTTAACAGCTAGACAATTCATTCATCCGTAACAGGTTATCTGCAAGGATTCCACATAAAGACCAATTCATCACTCTGCCACTGCCATCCTTAGAAAAGCAACATATGGGTACACTATTTGAAGGTTATCACTGATGGCACAAGCTTTCAGCTGCCTTGTGCTTTGTTCGCCATAACTAGTTGCAGGAAAGTGATATCTGTGTATTCAAAGTATCGAAAAGGGGTAGTAAATTGCCATGGTTGTTCATTCTATTGAAGGAGGCCACCGCCTACCAGGTGAGTATGAGACCCAAACACATCCTTGTTTTTAGTACTCCCTCCAATCGACGGCAGGTTCCTTCTACTGGGCCAATCTGCCTATACGACTGCTCACAATGGGAGTAACATAAGTGGTAACATAAGTGTCACGTAGGCAAAAAAAGATGATGTGGCACTCATTTAATGAGGAGAAAGGTGATAGTGGTATCATAGGTAGATACCGTAACATAACGGATTTCAAGACAAGATGTGTCTATAGCCTAATAAATATACTAGTATATGATACCACAAATATGTTACTACCCATTGTGAGAGTAGTAACATAGACTAGTATCATATGCATGATACTACTCTATGATACTCCACACTATGACTAGTCTACAACTGTTGTAGTACTCCCTCCAATCCAAAATATAAGATGTTTTAGTTTTTTGTTTTTGAATTTGCATGATTCACATGCATCTAGACACATTTGAGTGTTGGTTCACTCATTTAACTCCATATATGCAGTGTACACTGAAATATGTAAAACATTTTATATTTTGGAACAGAGGCAGAACAGAGAGATTGAAAGTGCTCTGCCTTTCCTGGACCAGCAATGTCAAATATGCGAGGGGCAGTAGAGGTTTACAATCAGCATGTTGTTGTCTTACAGAAAATATACTTTGGATAGACAATGAACAAAAGAGGTTTACAATCAGCATGTTGTTGTCTTACAGAAAATATACTTTGGATAGACAATGAACAAGCCAGTGATTTGCATTTCAAAAGTAGGCTGTCATTTCTTAGGGGAATTATGGAAATACCATCTTTTAGCAGGCTACACATGTTGCAAGGTTAGGAATCACAGGCACATCATTACTCCATAATTGCATAAAACTAATCAGATTTGTACGAGCAACCAAATATAGGATCCACCATACAATCAATTCACAATACCCATTGGTGACAGCATGGTCAGGTCTCAAACCAGTGTTGCAATTTAATTTAAGCAGCAGAACAAAACTGCAACCAGTGGAGTACTCATTACACCTCGATAGCCTACGGGGGAGGGGGACAGACTAAAACCAGTGTTCAAGAACTTGATTCGAAAGCAGTACATTAAGACGGCAGCAGCATTTTACTTGTGCAGACAGGAAAAACAAGCACTCAGCGCAGCCTCCTGGCCTCCCGCTCAGACTCCAGCAGGGTGAGAATGTCGCCCTCACGGACAGGGCCCTTGACGTTCCTCATGATGAGACGGTTCTGGTCATCCAAGAACTTCACTCTGACCTGGGTCACCTGACCCCTGGAGCCCGTGCGGCCCATCACCTTGACCACGACAGCAAGCTTCACCTGAGTGTCCATGCTGCACAAACACAAGGAACTGGATTAGGCACCGTCACAAGTCGCTAGAGTACAACTCAATTGCTCTAGTGCAGGCACAAACTCTGCCTTCAGAAATACTCCTAGGCTAGTAACCAAATGTTCATGTATGTAAATCAAAACAAAAGTGACTAAATGCAGCATCCAGTGGTGTATACATTCCCTAGTCAATCAGATACATGCAATTAACAGCTGCATGTTTTCCGCATCTGAAGAAGGCATCTTGTCAGGTCAAAACAGAAAAGCTTTCTGGGAAATCAAGCAACTGGCAGCAGAGTCCAGTGCCATTATAGCTAAGATTAAACTACATTTTAGGCATAATTAATCCCAATTCATCCTATATGAATCCCCCACAAAAAGAACCAGCAACTGAAATACAAACGCAAATATATTAAAGGACAGACCTGAGGCCTATTCGAGTTCTAAAACCAGCTAATCATATCCGCACAAACCCAGCAGTACAAGTTGAAACTAAGAGAAATATCTCCCTCCCAGCGAAACTAGAGATCCGGCCGGCGGCAGCGCCCCTGAACCTAGCTGAAACTAGAGATCCGCATCCAACAGTTAACGTCTCATACGCGTGTGTGGAGATGTACAGATGTACTCACGTACTAGCTGGTCTAAGACAAGTCAGATTACAATGACTAATCACGCGCACACGGATCGATCGAGCATCTAAATCAGGCGAGGTAGAGGAGAAGGGGAGGAAGAGGAGAACGAACCTTTCTTCTGCTGTTGGCGATGGCCGATCGCTGCTTCGGCTACGACGACGGAAGCAGCGGCGGCGGCGGCGCGAGGAGGGTAAAAGAAGAGAGCATAAAGCCCTAGCTCTCCTCCAGTTCTTATACAGGGTCGTGGTTTGGTCGTAACCGAACAGATGGACTCTTGGGCCGAAAGCCCAAACTGGTGCTACTTTTATCAATTTCCTGTAACTTGCGGAAAAATAACTGAACCATTTTTACTCTCCGGCTCCAGTACCCAATTCGTTTAAAAAAAATAGAAATTTCAAAAATATTTATAAAAAATTCTGGATGTTGTCCATGATATATTCTATAAACGTGCACAATCAAAACACGAAATTAGTTATATTATGTGCTACACAAAAATGACAAAATCTTAATAATTTACGAGATTTGAAACACTATATTTAGATCCGTACATTTTTATTTTTTATCATAAAATATAAAATATTTCAAATTAAAATTTTACATGTTTGTAGGATACATCTTCAAAACATATATGAATTTTTTCACATTTTTTTAAAACTTTGCAATGTGACTTTTGATTCTTTTTTTAAATACATGGAGCGAGCAAAAAATCTCCACTCCTTAAACAGTCATTACTGTGTTGGACCTCAAATTATCATAAAACAATATGCAGGGCAGAAATAAAAGAGGAAAGAGAGATCCATAGGAACGTGTCGGTATTTATTATTCTCAGGTGACCATTTATATTGTTCGTATTTGTAATTTATTTACGATGAAAATAAGGAATTATGTGTGATTTCTTCTTATATACAACTTGGTAAAACTAGGGCTTATCATAATAAGCATGTAGCACAATTATTATTTATTTTAGTATTTGACTAGTTTAGTTTAACAAAATTTCTAATCTTAGAACGGTCGGCAGGTGGCAATCCTGTAGAATGCACTCCGCATAGCCTCTACTTCAGGGTGGGCATTCGGTCATGACCGAAAATTCGGTCTTTGTATTTCGGTTAATTTGAAATTCGGTCAGTAAAATATGAGAACCGAAATTTACTCAGAACCTTAAAGGACCGAAAAATTCGGGTAACCAGAATTTCGGTCTCTATTTCGGTCATGACCGAATTTGACAAAAGTAGCTAATAGCTCCAAAATAATGATGAAATTAAAAAAAAAAATGCCAGCACTTCGTCTATAATTTGGACATAGTTGAATCCACATATTTATATCAAGTTGCAGCAGACCATAATCAACATAAAAGCCTCACGGGAGGACATACATTCATACATCACCACAATCTCACAAAAAGGAAAAATACACACGTTTAGAGTTTGGACAAGAAAAAGTGAACTGCATCATTGCAAGTTTGCAACCAAGAACGCATGTATTGTTTCCGTCGCTCGCTGGTACCTAAATCGGTCTCTTCGGCCTATTCGGGTTTCGCCCATGTGTTGCCCGAATTTTTCAACAAATTTCGGTCTATTTAACTCTGCTAACCAAATTTGCATCGGTCCTTTCGGTTTCGGTCATCTCGGTTTCGGTCTCGGTCTTTTCGGTTTCGGTTTTCGGTCATCGGTTTTTATGCCCACCCTGACCTCTACTCATGCCAGCCTAGCAGCAGGAGACGCTGGGAGGCGGACAATCTACTTTGGTTGCGGGAAAAACAACCATTTTTATCCTCCATTGAGACCAAACCGTTTCGCATCTCCTCCACCGCGGGCTCAAGTCGCATGAGAGAAGTCATTCCTTGCCCTTCCCCTCTCAGCCAAGAAAATTGGTTTTTAAATTGGTAATGAGAAAGTTATGTGGAAACAGCTTTTGCATAACAAATGCTTACACTTTAAGACCGTAGCTCAATTAACAACGAAACCACTAACCCTCCCTTTTGGAACATATTAGTGAGGGTTCAACGTGATTTTTTCGACCCTTTCAGATTGGGGATGGAAGGAATACTCTTTTTTTTTGGAAGACACGTGGTTAGGTGATCATGTTTATCTTTGCAATACCCATCTTTGTATAAAAAACAAATTTCGGTGGCAAGCGTTATGACGGGACTTCCGCCAAATATACCTTTTGGACATAACTTAAATGAAAACGGTGGACACAATAGTTGTATTTCGTTGAACGGTTAGTGAGCATTACTCTTATTGAACAACCATATGTTTTTGTGTGAAAACTTACTACATATAGAGATTTCTTTGTGAAATTTATGTACCTTGACTACATGAATGATCCTACTCGCTTTCTTTGTAAGTATATATGAAATATGTAAGTACTATTGAAGATTATGATATTCATGTGGCTTCTCTATCCTAAAGTTTTGCTCACTGAAGACAATTGGGAAAAAGAAATCGGAAGGGTAGCAAGAAGTGTTATTTCTGTGATAGCGATGAATCAATTAAACATATCTTTACATCATGTCCGTTTGCAAAATTAATTTGATGCATTGTCCACAAGGATTTTAATCTATCACCCCAACTAATACAACGATTTTTTTTTGACAAAAGGTTGAGTTGAATTGAATCTTTTAAATTCGGGCGGGAGTTTGTGGCTTCCACTTTTATGAAGGTTATTTATTTGACTACTCATTGAATCTGTTCGTGGTACTATCTCCAGCACGAGGACAAGTGTGGTTCTCTAAAGTATGGGTGCAGCCAGCCCGCTGCAGGATATTTCATTAGTAGGGGCACCTCGTTGTTTGCTAGTAGTAAGGCTCATGCTTTTGATGTTACTTCTTTTTAGATGGTTGATTCATCTAGCAATGTTGTGTGACCCATAAATTGTATGTTTGTTGCCTACTTTGCAATAATAACTTAATATAGGGTCATATTTGTCAATCAGTGCACAAAAAAAGAGGTATTAGCACCGGAGGTACAAATAGTTGTCCTGCGGGAGCAATTTCATACAAGAAGTTGAAAATGTGGTTGCACATGTACAAAACATTGTCATGTTGGAGCAAATTCATACATAGCCATTCAGAGAAGGACATGTGGCAGCCACGCTGGAGGTGTTGTATTTGTGTCGAATATTGTGTACGTGTTAGGTTACGTTTGGACTTGGAGTTGTAATAGGTGTGGATAGGTTACGAGTAGTGTTAGAGTCGAACTCTTGTAGCCTGGCCCTCTCATATAATGGGGGGCACCACACGTGTAACCTATGACGACTTGATAGCAGTAGACGCGTGAGGGGAGCCGGCGGCTTGTGTCGGCGACCAAGGCGGCCGGTGCAGCGGTATCAATGGGGAGGTGCGCCCGTAGTCATGCCCCACAGATGTAGGCGAGTTCGCCGAACTGCGTTAACAAATCTCGGTGTCGTCATTTTTGTTGTGATTGCTTATCCTCGCTAGATCGATTGTGCGCCTACGATTTGTAAAAGTGGTATCAGAGCAAGGTTGAAGGCCACATATTGTGATTTAGAGGAGACACTTTGGAAGAGATCGGCGAGTCGGGCCTTGTTGCGGGACATCTGGGGTGAAACTTTGATAGCAGCGAAACGAAGGACTCCATGCGATTAGGAAGAAGCGAAGCAATCGGAAAGTTTGCACGCTGAGCAGATTGATCCGACCGGGCGAATCTCTAGCCTAGGTGTCGCAGCACGCGGCGAGCGATCAGGCCAACGGTAAGCAACGCGTGCTAGCTAATGGGCTAGAGGTGCACATGCATCCAAGGCAGGAGGGCTAATGGCAGGGTCCAGGTGAAGGAACGCACGTGAAAGCCGGTCACGTTGGTGTTTGGGTTGATCGGGAGCTCCAAAGAGCTAGCATGCACAAGAGATTTGTTAAAGAACAAAAAAAAAGAGGCCGATCTCGCGAGATCGGAACGGGTGACGTACGGAAATTGCTGTGTGGAGGTCAACGGGCCTAGTGGAGGTCAACGGGCCTAGAAGGGGGCATCGTGGGGGAGCTGCTGGACATGTGATGAATCAGGAGTTTGTGCATGTGTTGAAACAAAAGAAAATAAAAGGCAAAGGAGCTATGGGTGTGTTTAGATTGGTCTTTGACTGGTTGGTTAAAACCAGTGACTTTGATTTTGCATATGGACACACTAGAAAGGCTACCAGGGCTAATCTTCTAAGCGTTTATGTTTTGTACGTGAATTGACTATCAACATGGCATCTTGGCAGCGGCAGCGTTTGTTGGCGGCAGATAATTTCGGAGGGTACGTCATGGAGGATCATGCATATAGTGGGCGTCGGATAGTACACAACAGTATGGCGGGTGGACTAGACGCAAGGTGGAGCATGGTTGCAGTCACATGCGTTCGGCTGGATTGGACTGGACCGTCTGACGGATAGAGTACGGTGAAGATCGGCGATGACGACGTATGAGCGTGACGGCTGATGGTGTCCGAATTCTGTGGCGTGGAAACACGCGGCGCATGACTATGCGCGCTTCGACATGCGATGGTGCAAGGTTGATTCAAGATGGTGCACATGTAATATCTTGAGGTCGGCGGGGCGCGGGTGGACTGATCATCTACCATGGAGTCATGTTGAAGGTGGAGCTGGAGTCTGACGATTCCACTCAGCTGATGGACGGGTTACGGCGTAAGCATGCATAGAGTCGAAGCCTAGTCAGCGGGAAGGCGAGAAGCATGTTGGTCGGACTGGACGTCAGGGTTCGAGAGATACGTAGAACTCGGCATCGATCTGAGGTGGTGTGGGTTAGCGACCCGGTAGATCTTGGCGAAGATTGCGAATGCTCGACGCGGTAATAGCGGCGAGGTGTGCGGTAAGCACGCGACACGGCGACGGATCAGGGCACAGGCGGTCGTACATGAGGTTTGACATGTGTGCAGGGGGTTCTAAAATAGTGTTGGCGAGTACCAGGTTCGAGTTGGTGACTGAGTCTATGGAGATTGACGTCAGGTGATAGACATGAGTCAGCCATAACGAATCTGTGAAAGTGTTGGAAAGTCTATAATGTCAAACGGTTGGAGAGTACATGCCGTATATTCTGTAATGTTCAGTGCACATGGCAAATTGCGGGTTGACAAAAGATGTAGAAGGAGGCGAAGTGTTATAGCTGCAAGACATGTAGAATACTATCCAGAAAAAGATGAGACAACTGTGAATTTGATTCAAAGTGACTAAGTAGCGACGCTGAAATTCCTTCAAGTTGAAAGTGCTTTTCACGTAGACCAGTGGCCGGTATGTGATGGTGTTGAACGGGAAGAAGGAACTATGGTTGCAGGTGGAGTCACATGGAGTCTGAGAGTAGCAGTGGAGCTCATGGAAGACATCTCAAGTCCGGAGTACGTGGAGATTTGACACATTGACGAATTCAAGGTGGTGAAGAATATTCGCCAAGGTCGAGTTTGTTGTATTTGTGTCGAATATTGTGTAGGTGTTAGGTTACGTTTGGACTTGGAGTTCTAATAGGTGTGGATAGGTTACGTGTAGTGTTAGAGTCGAACTCTTGTAGCCTGGCCCTCTCATATAATGGGGGGCACCACACGTGTAACCTATGACGACTTGATAACAGTAGGTGCGCGAGGGGAGCCGACGGCTTGTGCCGGCGACCAAGGCGGTCGGTGCAGCGATATCAATGGGGAGGTGCGCTGATGGCTCCCAAGTGCTGAGATCAATTGTAGTACTTTTCAAATTAGAAAGGTTGTCGAACCCACGAGGAGCAGAAGGAACTGGTAAGTAGAATAGCAAAGGAATAATAAAAGCAACAGGTGTTTTTGTGTTTTAATTGTGTAGTGCAAGTAAAGTAAAATGCGGAAACTAAATTGCAGCAAGTAGTAGGTCTCAATGAGAGACAAAGCTCAATCCTCTAATGCGCAAGAGGACAAGCTCAAGTGTGTGTTTGTGTCTTATATGTGGAAAACGTTCCCGAGGGCTGCACGGATTTAGATGGCATAGTGATTCATTGCATAACATGTTTGTATATCTTGTCTAGTTTTAATCTTCTTCGGACGGAGCCACAAATAGGAATAGCTAAATAAATAAACTATCACCCCTTATGATGGATCACATGGCCAATTAAATGATAGCACGAGAATTATTAAGACATGATGTCCCACCATAGCCTTATGCTTTAAGGTCCCTGATACAAGTACCCTCATAATGCAATTCAACGACTCTGTCTCAAGTTCCTGTCACCTAAAGACATCATCACGTCACTACACTACGGTGTTCTTCAATGAACCCATGTAGGTGAAGTGTTGTACAGTCGATGTTCGTACAACACCATCATAGAATCACATAAAAGATAAATACTAGATCAAATAACAACTCATCTTATGTAACAAATCATTGCCAATTCATCCTATGCCCCCAGGAACATGCGGGAACTACTCACAACGTGCAAACATGATCATGTATGATGACGTATGTGGTACAACACAATCTGAAACAATGGATCCACCACCAAATAATGACCAAGTACTCAATCCCAAACATGCAACGGAGTACAATAACACGTATCTAGGGTGTAGCAATGATCAAACTATGAGGGGAACGGAGTGGATCACGGTGATGGTGATGGTGGAGATGCAGGTGCTGGTGAGGATGGTCATGGAGATGTCTCCTCCCACGCCAAGGAGGAGATGGGGATGAAGATGGGGATGATTTCCCGCTTCTCCGGAGCTCCGGAGCAACAAGATCTGTCTCCCCCACGGAGAGTTTCGAGAGTTTCGCCGCCCTGGTGGCTCCGTCTCGTCTCGGGAAAATTAGGGTGTTCGTTTTCGGGGAAGACGGAGTCGTCAGCAAAAAGACCTCGGGGAGGAGGTGTTGTGGGCCCATTTGGGGGCCCCACACACGGCCAGGGAATCTGGCCGGGTGGGCTACCCCCTTTTGGGCCTCCTGGCCCTCGTCCTTTGTGTCTTGTGCCCATGGCCTTTCTCCCGAAGAAAAACTGACAGGGTTTCTTTCCTTCCGCAATTTGGATACCTGTAGCTCCTGAAACATCAAAAACATGAAAACAGGTGTTTTCTGACACCCAGAAATTAAATACCAAAAATAGGGACTTTGTAGGAAAGTCCCATAAAATCATCTAAAACATGCAAAAAATGACATAACATTGATAAAACATCCCAATAATGCCTATATAGAGGGTATAAATGATGATATAAAATGCACGTATCAACTCCCCCAAGCTTAAACCTTTGCTCGTCCTCGAGTAAATAAGGACATAGATCATTACATGCATCAATGGACTTATGGTTGATAAATAAATACGGGCATTGTATCATCATCATGTTCAGTTATAATGCAAGATGAATGAATATAACTCATACACATAAGGATAACATATTCGAAGCTCTAGCAAACACCCCATACTTTTGAAAGCAAATAACCATTGTATGTTGGAAAATCGAATTATACTCTTTAATTTGGAGAAAGATAAATGAGTAGGGGTAAAACATGATCAAGTCTCATTTAGTTTCCAAACTATTCAGCTTAAATTACTAATTGTAATGTGGCATCCATTGGGCTAAGACTCTCATTGCCCCTTTATCATTAGCATCTTAATTTATGAATGTTGAAGTAATGTGGTTGACAAGGTGTTGGTTGAATGTCTCATGCCCCGTGAGTGTGAAAACCTACTCCATGATTACTCAACTTAAGATTCCTAATAAGCTTTGTACAATCATAATAAGTATTAATGACATCATAGAGAATTGCAAAGAGGTACCTCTTGCCCCATGACATAGAAACCAGCCCATGTCACAATAACAAGATGAACAAACGGAGTAGACTCATCATCCTTTTTTATTTCATTCACTATATGCATAGCTTCTTATTTTATTGCAGGATGTGTTTGTAGAGTCCACTCTAGCTGTAAGTAAATTTCCACCATGATCAAGCATGGCTTGGGTTAGCGGCCCAATGCAATTTCTCTAGTCATATATACTTACTCACCAAAACTTACTATTCCTCTATTTCATTTCGGCATGGCAGGAGTCCAAAAATAAAAGCACATGACATCATCTAAATATAAAATTTCTTTGTGCAATGTTGAAAGCTTTTCACGTGATGCACCTGTTAGCCAACTCCCAACCAAAATCCTTGTCAAGCACAAAACTTTTAGCTCCCATTAATAGGTCATGTTTGTTAAGTGCAATAGAAATAAATGTGTGCATTCAAAAGTTCGTGAGAGTCTTATCCCAAATTCAGCCCATGCAAATTAATAACATAAGCATCTTAATTTAGAGCATAAATGAAACTATAACATGGTGAACATGCTCGGAATAGCCATTAAGCTAATAGATAGATAGTGGATTTATGGCATATTGAGATAATTCTACAATTGTCCAACACACTCAAGTTAATTAATTTCAAGGCAAGATGTGATTGAAACCTCTAAATATGCCATGCTCATTTGCATGAGTGTTACCCATAAATCCCCAAAACAAGGGAATCATGGATGACACCATACTTTATTATTCATTGATAAACCATAAGACGGGGATGCATGATAATGCTCAATGAGCTCACTCAAGCCTAAACGAAAACGATACTAGATAATAAAAGCAAGACACACCAAAACTAGATAGACATGATAAAGCTGATAAAAGACGGGGGATAGGTGAAACTCCCCCAAGCTTAGAAGTTTGCGTCCTCCGCGGCTTTGTCCTTTTCATATTCAGCCTCCCACTCTTCCTTCCTCTTGTCGTAATCTTCCTTCCACTCCAGATTCATGAAGTGGTGGGCATCAAGGCTGCATTCAACAATAGAGTTATACCTGAAAACTGTTTGTTCCAGAGCCTCCAGCCTCTCCTCCAGCGTGCCTTCGGTCTTGGGAGCCTTCACCTCCTCCATGAGCAACACACCATCCTTCAAGGTCAGGGTTTTCATGGGGGTCACCACGGAGTTGAGGTAATGGTTCACAATGCCTTCCTTGGGTGGATCTTCCCCCCCTAGGTTGGATCCGGAGCTTGACATGGCTAAACCCTGGCAGACCGAAACAACAGAAACAAAGATCGTGCGAGAACTCTCGGTGTGGGATTAGATCGACAAAAGGGGGTATATATTGACGGGTTTTAGGGTAAGACGAAGTGTCGGAGTCGAAAACGAGACGGAACGGGACTCCGAGGTGGAAAAGGGGTACCTCCACGCGGCCAAGGAATCTGGCCTAGTGTGGGGTCCTCCTTTCCCCCTCGAGGTCCAATTCCTTCCAATTTTCTTGTCCCACACGTTAATTTCCATAAAAAATGAGTTCCGTAAGTTTTCACGCAATTCCGAGAAACTTCCAAACACAATAATTGTAAATTATTGAATTTGGGTTTCTGAAACTGCAGGATCCCTTACAATTACCTCCTCCAGTGTCATTAACTTTATCTCCTGGATGGTTCCTATGAAGCTCTTTCCTGCAATATAATGTTGTAGGCGTTGTCCATTGACCACATGAGGTTTACCTTTCATATCACCGTGAAGACGGATGGCCCCCGAACGGTATACCTCCTGTACTACCAATGGACCCTGCCATTTTGAAGCTAATTTCCCTGCAGAAAACTTAAAACGAGAGTTGTACAATAGGACTTGATCACCTACTTTAAATTCCTTTCTTTTAATTTTCTTGTCATGCCAAATTTTAACTTTCTCTTTAAACAATTTTGCACTTTCATATGCTTCATTCCTCCATTCATCTAATAGATTTAGGTCAAGCAATCTCTTCTCCCCCGCTGTTTTTAAATAAAATTTAATTTCTTAATAGCCCATCTAGCTTTATGTTATAATTCAACGGGTAAATGACATGCTTTTCCATAAACCATTTTATAAGGAGACATACCCATAGGATTTTTATAAGCTGTTCTATAAGCCCACAATGCATCATTAATTTTAAGTGGCCAATCAGATCTAGCTCTGTTTACTGTTTTCTCTAAAATAAGTTTAATTTCCCTATTATTTAATTCAACTTGTCCACTAGTTTGAGGATGATAGGGTGATGCAATTCTATGATTAACATTATATTTTGCCAATGTTTTTCTAAGAACACCATGCATAAAATGAGATCCACCATCAGTAATTAAAAATCTAGGAACACCAAATCTAGGGAAAATAATTTCTTTAAGCATTTGCATGGCTGTGGCATGGTCTGCACTCTTAGTAGGAATTGCTTCTACCCATTTTGTAACATAATCAACAACAACCAAAATGTGAGTATGTTTTGTACTAGATGCAGAAAATGGTCCCATAAAGTCAAAACCCCACACATCAAATGGTTCAAGTGGTAATGTATAGTTCATAGGCATTTCATTCCTTCTACCAATGTTTCCTACTCTTTGACATTTATCACAAGTTTTAATATATTCAGCACAATCCTTGAATAGAGTAGGCCAATAAAAAACACATTGTAATACATTTGCTGTAGTACTATCTCCTGCATGATGTTCTCCATAGGGACTGTCATGACAATCTCTTATAATAGCCTGTTGTTCATGCTCAGGTACACAACGTCTAATAACCATCAACACTTTTCTTATACAAGAATGGATCATCCCAAAAATAATGTCTAAGGTCATAAAAGAATTTCTTTCTTTGTTGGTACGTAAATTGTGGTGGCATAACTTTCCCAACAATAAAATTTGCATAATTAGCAAACCAAGGAGATGCAACTTTAGCACTAGAAACACTAACAAGGGCAAGTTGTTCATTAGCAAAACTATCATTAATAGGAATAGGATCATCAGGTATATTTTCCATTCTAGAAAGATGATCAGCTACGGGATTATCTTCTCCTTTCCTATCTACTATGTGTAAATCAAATTCTTGCAACAAAAGTACCCATCTTATTAGCCTAGGCTTATCATCTTTCTTATTCATCAAATATTTAATATCAGAATGATCAGAGTGCACAGTGACTTTTGAATCAATTATGTAAGATCTAAATTTATCACATGCAAATATTACCGCTAAAAATTCTTTTTCAGTTGTAGCATAATTTCTTTGAGCACCATCTAGTGTTTTACTAGCATAGTAAATAACATTCAATTTCTTATCAACCCTTTGGCCTAAAACAGCTCCAACTGCATAATCACTAGCATCACACATAATTTCAAAGGGCAAGTTCCAATCGGGAGGTTGAATAATAGGTGCAGTTATTCAGGCTTTCTTTAAAACATTAAAGGATTCTATGCAATCATCATTAAAAGAAAACGGAACATCCTTTTGCAAAAGATTGGTTAGAGGATTTGATATTTTAGAGAAATCTTTAATGAACCTACGATAAAAACCTGCATGACCGAGAAAACTTCTTATACCTTTGATGTCTCTTGGATATGGTAATTTCTCAATAGCTTCAATTTTTGCTGGGTCAACTTCTATTCCTCTTCCAGAAATACGATGCCCAAGAAAAATTCCCTTTGTTACCATAAAGTGACACTTCTCCCAATTAAGAACAAGGTTTTGGTCTTCACAACGCTGCAAAACTTTGTTAAGGTTGAACAAGTAATTATCGAAAGAAGTACCATACACCGAAAAATCATCCATAAAGACTTCCACTATCTTTTCAATATAATCAGCAAATATAGCATTCATGCATCTCTGAAAAGTAGCAGGCGCATTACATAAACCAAAAGGCATTCTCCTATAAGCAAATGTACCATATTGGCAAGTAAAAGTGGTCTTTTCCTGATCATCACTATGAACTGGAATTTGAGAGAAGCCTGAATGCCCATCTAAATAACAAAAGTGAGAATGTTTAGATAATCTCTCTAGCATTTGATCAATAAAGGGCAATGGATAATGGTCCTTACGAATTGTTTATTTAATTTTCTATAATCAATGCACATTCTATAACCAACAACAGTACGTTGAGCAACAAGTTCATCATCTTTATTAGGAACCACAGTAATTCCACCTTTCTTAGGAACACAATGAACAGGACTAACCCATTTACTATCAGCTATAGGATAAATAATACCAACCTCTATGAGTCGAATTACCTCCTTTCTTACCACTTCCTTCATTTTTGGATGTAGACGGCGTTGGAAATCAACAACAGGTTTAGCATCTTCTTCCAAATTAATTTTATGCATACATAGAGCTGGACTTATGCCCTTAAGATCATCAAGAGAATAACCAATAGCCTTATGGTGGGCTTTAAGCACATCAAGTAATTTCTCTTCTTCCTCAGCTGAAAGGTTAGCACTAATAATAACAGGATATATATTTTTCTTATCCAAGTATGCATATTTCAGATTTTCAGGCAAAGGCTTTAATTCAAAACTAGGATCTCCTTTAGGAGGTGGGAGTACTCCTAGATTATCAGGTGGGATATGCAATTGTAATTGTGGAGGTTGCTGCCATAATATTTGTTCTAAAGCTTCTTTTTCTGCATCATTAAATGGCTCTTCCTGATTAAGCATATAACGATCCACCACGTCTGATGAAGCTACAGCTATATGAGAAAGAGTTTCAATTATATCTTTAGATTTTGGTTCTTTCTTAGCAGGTTTATCAGCAAATTTAAAAAAATTAAATTCAAGTTTCTCTCCAGCACATTCAATAAACACCCTTTCTCTAGGCAAATCAATTTCAGCACCAACAGTATGTAAGAAAGGTCTACCAAATATAATAGGACAGAAAGAATCTTGTGGACAACCAAGCACAATAAAATCAGTAGGATATTTTATTTTCCCTACCAATACTTCAACATCTATAACAATTCCAAAGGGACTAATATAATCTTTATTAGCAAGCTGAATGGTCATACCTATTTCTTCCATGGTGATAGGATCAATATCAGGCTTAATTTCTTGATAGAGAGAATATGGAATGACACTAATGCTTGCTCCAATATCACATAAACCATGATAACAAGAAGTCCCAATAGAGCATGATATAATTGGCTTACCAACTTTGGATGAATTCCCTTTAATAACTTTGGTAGCATCTTCACATAAATAAACATCAACATGATCTTCTTCATTTAATTGCTTACTAATAGAGACTTGGTTCTTGACTTCCACCTGTTCTTTAGGTTGAGAACATCTCTTTCTACTTTTGTCAGCAACAGCAATAAGCAAATTCTCTTTAACTTTTTCAGGATATGGAGGTGGTTCAATATATTCTTCTATTACTACAGATGACACTGGTGTTTCTTTAATAAATTTAGGGACAACAATAGAAGATTTAACAGGTTCAACATAATAATCAAAGCCACTTTTAGGAATTCGAATGTGCTCAGCAAATTTCTTAGCTATTTCAATTGCAACATATGGATCAAGACCAAAATCTTTAATAACATTCTTGAATAAAATAGAACTAGAGAAACTTTCTACACATGAATATCCATAATCAAAATAAGCTTCATTACCTTTGTCTAGGTCCCAATATTCAGAGTTCTTCGAAATAATTTCCAAAAAATTCCAAGCTTCTTCTGCAGTATTATTTGTAAAGCTTCCACCATATGAACCATCCAAATATTGCTTTAGCCTATCAGGTAGTCTCACATAAAAGTTTATCAATATAAGTTTATTTGTGAGATCATGACAAGGATTCTTACAAAGGAGGTCCTTAAGCCTCCCCCAAGCTTGAGTAATGCTCTCTCCAAGGTGTGGCCAAAAATTAAATATAAAGCAACGGTTCTCATAAGCCTCTTTAGGATTAAAATATTTAAGAAAGAAAACCTTCGTAAAAGTATCCCAATTATGTGTAATTTCTTCATCCAGGGACATATACCATTTTCGAGCATCACCAGTTAAGGACTGGTACAATAACTTGCATTTTACCTCCTCCTCAGAAATAGCCTTGAGCCTAATTAGCCCACATATATCCTCAATAGCTCGTATGTGATCACTTGCAGCCTTTGTTCCATCCCCTGCAAAATACTCATTCCTAACAGCTTTAACAAATTCAAGGGGAATAATATAACCATCATCATGAGGTGCTTTTTCAACAACTTTAGGTTTAATAGAATAAGCACTCTCATATAAAGCAAGTTTCAGCGAAGCATCTCTCATAAAAGCCATAATAATAACAGGATGCAACAGCAAGTAAAATTCAGCTTTCAAGTTTCCTTACCAAACTTCTTACCAATAGCGCTATGCTCCCCGGCAACGGCGCCAGAAAAGTGTCTTGATGGCTCCCAAGTGCAGGAGATCAATTGTAGTACTTTTCGAATTAGAAAGGTTGTCGAACCCACGAGGAGCAGAAGGAACTGGTAAGTAGAATAGCAAAGGAATAATAAAACCAACAGGTGTTTTTGTGTTTTAATTGTGTAGTGCAAGTAAAGTAAAATGTGGAAAGTAAATTGCAGCAAGTAGTAGGTCTCAATGAGAGACAAAGCCCAATCCTCTAATGTGCAAGAGGACAAACTCAAGTGTGTGTTTGTGTCTTATATGTGGAAAACGTTCCCGAGGGCTGCACGGATTTAGCTGTCATAGTGATTCATTGCATAACATGTTTGTATATCTTGTCTAGTTTTAATCTTCTTCGGACGGAGCCACAAATAGGAATAGCTAAATAAATAAACTATCACCCCTTATGATGGATCACGTGGCCAATTAAATGATAGCACAAGAATTATTAAGACATGATGTCCCACCATAGCCTTATGCTCTAAGGTCCCCGATACAAGTACCCTCATAATGCAGTTCAACGACTCTGTCTCAAGTTCCTATCACCTAAAGACACCATCACGTCATTACACTACGGTGTTCTCCTATGAGCCCATGTAGGTGAAGTGTTGTACAGTCGACGTTCGTACAACACCATCATAGAATCACATAAAAGATAAATACTAGACCAAATAACAACTCATCTTATGTAACAAATCATTGCCAATTCATCCTATGCCCTCAGGAACATGCGGGAACTACTCACAACGTGCAAACATGATCATGTATGGTGACATATGTGGTACAACACAATCTGAAACAATGGATCCACCACCAAATAATGACAAGTACTCAATCCCAAACATGCAACGGAGTACAATAACACGTATCTAGGGTGTAGCAATGATCAAACTATGAGGGGAACAGAGTGGATCACGGTGATGGTGATGGTGGAGATGTAGGTGCTGGTGAGGATGGTGATGGAGATGCCTCCTCCCACGCCAAGGAGGAGATGGGGATGAAGATGGGGATGATTTCCCCCTTCTCCGGAGCAGCAGGATCTGTCCCCCCCCCCCCCCACGGAGAGTTTCGAGGGTTTCGCCGCCCTGGCGGCTCCGTCTCGTCTCGGGAAAATTAGGGTGTTCATTTTCGGGGAAGACGGAGTCGTCAGCAAAAATACCTCGGGGAGGAGGTGCTGTGGGCCCATTTGGGGGCCCCACACGCGGCCAGGGAATCTGGCCGCGTGGGCTACCCCCTTTTGGGCCTCCTGGCCCTCCTCCTTTGTGTCTTGTGCCCACGGCCTTTCTCCCGAAGAAAAACTGACAGGGTTTCTTTCCTTTCGCAATTTGGATATCTGTAGCTCCTGAAACATCAAAAACATGAAAACAGGTGTTTTCTGACACCCATAAATTAAATACCAAAAATAGGGATTTTGTAGGAAAGTCCCATAAAATCATCTAAAACATGCAAAACAATGACATAACATTGATAAAACACCCCAATAATGCCTATATGGAGGGTATAAATGATGATATAAAATGCATGTATCATGCGCCCGTAGTCATGTCCCGCAGATGTAGCTGAGTTCGCCGAACTGCGTTAATAAATCTCGGTATCGTCATCTTTGCTGTGATTGCTTATCCTCGGTCGATCGATTATGCGCCTACGATTTGTAACAGGAGGCCGGGAGGTGGCACTGCTTGGGATGGAAAAATTTGCAGGACCCCCCCCCCGGTAATCATGATCGAGTCGCAGATTTGTCCAACTATTTGGCAGGGATGAAAAATTAATGCACAAGCCTCCGGTTTCTTGCACATTTATGTCGAGACCCCGACATATTTATTTCTTTGATTCCCCGGTCCGGTCGATTCCCCATTTTTTTGACAAAGAGGCACCAAAATCCCTAACCCTGGCAGAGCAGAGGCAACGCGGTGCACGGCGACGTTAGGATGTCGTTGTCGACTGGGTCAACAACTCATGGATTCCGGCGAGCGAGCGGGGGAAGGGGTGGGGATGTCAGGTCCCCGGTACCGTATTGTGAGGTCTCCATGTCATACGAGCCCGTCGTGTACTACCGGTGCGGTCCACGGTGGATCTCCTGGAGCAAGCTAAACCCTAGCAGAAGGTAATATGCTTGTGTCGATGCAAAGGTGAGCCGCTTTCTCTCTGTATATTTTTGCTCTGCATTTGGTGTGTTCTGTGAGAGCCGATTTCTATCTCAGCTCATTTCTTGTTTGATCCACGCTACCGTGCTATGTTAGGAATTGTGATCTTCAATGGTGAACTGTTTTGCTAGGCATTTTGATCATTTGTTATTTTATTTTTCAACAGCGTGGTGGATGTGGATTTGTGCAGTGGCATGATAATCAACTTCCCAAGTTTTTGAGTGATCCCACTGGATATATGCGCGATGAAGTATGGAGGCTCTAGGGTGGAGGCAATGTTGCACCAATTGAAGATTTCCATGTAGCTGTGTCCACTGATGAAGGAAATGAAGGGGAAATACAGAGACATGTTGCAGGTGACATGAATGTTCAGAATCTGCAACTTCAACTCGCACTCCAAAATTAAAAGATGGAGGAAATGAAAGGGAAATACAAGAGTGTTTTGTTTAGATTTGTTGTATTTGTAGGTTTAGTGTTAGGTAAAATTTTGTTGCATTGATTTGGGGAGTTTGGTGTCAATTCTCATGTTGAATCAGTGTTTGTGATGGAAAGACGAGTGCTGGTTTCTTATTTGAGCCTTTAGACATGCAGTTAGATGGAATTTGTGGATATTTGCAATTTTATTTTTGTAATTTGAGTGAAATTAGGGATATTTGCAGCAGACAGAATGCACTTAGGGGTATGTTGGCCCACCTGCCAGTGCGAGGTGTATCATAGAGCCCAGCAACTTCCTCTCTAAACCGTCCCCCACTCACTCACTCCCTATCTTAACCTCTCAATCACCTCCTCTCTGGCGATTCACTGTCTCATCGGCGAAACGTGTAGCTCGGCGGAAAAACCAGTGGCGGGAGGACGCATCTAGGTAAGAAAAAACACTCATCTTTACAATTTTGCATAGATATATTTGTTCTTGAACGGATTTGGTGGGTTTAGTTTTTAAATCCATTCCATCTTTTCCTCTAGATCAATGGCTGGTGCTAGGGTTGATGTGATAGACATCTCGGATGATTCATCTGTTGAAAGTTCAGAACCTTCTTGTGAGGAATGTGATAACTCACAAGTGTAGAGGATCGCAAGAGCCTTTGAGGGTAAATATAGCCCGATTTATTGATTCGACACAAGAGGAGACAAAGAATATTTATAAGGCTTAACAATTGAGTTATCAATTCAGTTGCACCTAAAAAGTTTCTTGATTCACACAATTTATTAGTAGTAACAATGATATAGCAGCAGCAGTAGTTCAATAGTAACAGTAGCATGAAAATAGTAGTAGCAATAGTAACAACGGATAAACGGAATAAGTAACAGTGCTAAAAACACCGTAGTCATAGGGATGGATGTACGGGTGTTGCATAAATGAGATTGACCATGTAATAGACATAACAAAGGGCAACACAAATATATAAGAGAGTATCCAAGCCACAAACTATCATAGGCATGTTTCCTAAGAATTGTCGTACGTGCTTGCAATAAGAACTTGCACGACATCTTTTGTCCCACCATCTCGTTGCTGCGGGGCCAAGAAGGAACTAATGTAATTAAGGTACTTGTTCTACCAAGCACCGGAGCAAAGCATTAACATACGGTGAAAACATGTTATCCTCAAACTAGAGTTCATCCTCTCCAATATCTCAACCATGTCACCTTGGGGTCTCAGGTTCCAGACAATAATAAGTGTATACAACAAATAGATACGATCCAAAACTACAATTATATCCATGAAGACATAACATGTTCAGATCTGAAATCATGGCACTCAGCCCCTAACGACAAGAATTAAGCACTCCAAGTTGCAACAACGATAATAAATAACACTAGTGGATACTAGACATCAAGCCCTAACAGTCTTGTGATCTATTACATGATGAATCTCATCCAATCCCTACCATCCCCTCTGCCTGCAGCAGGGAATTACTCACACATCGAAGGGGGAATCGTGGAGGGTTGATGGTGAGGTGATGCCGATGCTGATGGTGATGACGCCCCTCGAATCCCCGTTTCGAACATGAACTTTTGTCTCGGATTTTTTGGGTACGAAGGAGTAATATGTCCAAAGGGGACCCTAGAGGGTTGTCCCAGGCCCAGGGAGCCACCAAGCACGGCCAAAGGGGGTTGTAGCCACCACCCTCCTAGGAGCCGGTGCCTCCCCTTTGGTTACCCTTCTGGCTCCGGGAGTTTTCCGGAGAGAAATAATTTTCCATATTTTTTCTGAAATTTTCCGAGGAAGTTGAATTTTCTGCACAAAACCAAACACCAATGACAATTCTGCTGAAAACTGCATTAGTCCGTGTTAGTTGGATACAAATCATGCAAATGTGAGGGAACACAATAAGAAAAGTGTTTGGAAAAGTAAATATGTTTGCAAAGTATCAGAATGACAGATGGACAAGGCACTACAAATGTCTATCAAAGGTAGGGATGTAAATGGTACGGATATTTTCCGCCCTGAATCCGCATCTGAATCCGTTTTTAAGTATATGGTATGCATTAATAGGAATCCGCCGTATACGGACGCGGATATGGATTTTGTTCAAACGGATATCCGACGGATATGGTAGCGGATATGGTATTGCTATTATCCGACGAATACGGATTATCCGCACTTATTCGTGGATTATCCATTCTTATCAATTAGGATAATCTGATTAACATAGCACTATCATCCTAAATATACATTTAATCCATTGACACATAGACCAAATCACCCGCTCATAGATTAGTATGACTTATATTCAACATCTTGACGCAGCGCACAAATTGCTTTCGGCGAAAATCCCTCAAGAGGTGATCTATTATTTATCTCTATAAAAGTTTCTATTTGCTAGATGCAAATTCACATTGCAAATCATCAATCATTTTGTGACACTTTTAAGTACTATTTAATTAATATCTTTGTTTTGATATAATTTTGAACGATTGGCTGCTCTCTAGTGTTAATTTTTTCATGGTGACATTACGTCTCTTTGTACGTACTTATCCGACAAGTTTTACCCATTTCCGGTATGAATCCGCTCTATTTCCGATCTGAATCCGTAGTCCGATATTATCCGCATCCGCATCCGTATCCGATCATTATCCGATCCGCTCCGCATCCGATAAAAAAAATATGGTAAAGGATACGTGGAGAGCATTATCCGATTCGATCCGATCCGTTTACATCCCTAATCAAAGGGATGTGTGCATTAGGCCTTTTTTTTATACCAGTTTGGAGTGGTCCCTTGATGTAGGCTAGATCTACTATGTTGCTATTTTTGTACTCCCCTATTTTCTATTTATGTAGCATTTTATGTAGTCCCTTGTTGACATGCACATGCTACAATATAGGGGCAAGATGGGATGTCGAAGACTCCTATGATGCATGTTGTGTTTACCCCAATCGTGTGAACCTGCTACCCGAGCAAGTTGTTATTCTGAAGAACATCTGTGAAGAAAATGAACCAAGAATTCATTTGTATGTTTTCACTGTTAGAGAGGCAAAATGGAAGATGGTATGTTCTTAGTTGATTTTTATACTTGTACTTATTTTTCAGTGTATATTACATATTTTCTTGTACTTAGTTGGTTGATTCCCTATATTTTGTCTACATTGTAGTACTTCAACAAGGACTACACCAAGAAATATCTCAAGAAGTACCTGACAAAGATAAGAGATGACATGAAGATGTACTTTAAGAAGAACAAGAAGAGTGCTTATGCAAGGATTAAGATGGACAAGGCCAATAAGCATTGCTATAATGACACCAGATGGATGTATGTTGTTGATGACCATAAATATCAGGAGGATGAGATCCTAATGTTTTGGTTTAGGAGGAATTCAGAGGAGTTCCTTAAGGTGTATGTGGACATGATTGAACCTGTCTGGATCATCACCTGCATTGCAAACTAGACCAAGTCAAAAATCAACACAAAAGGAGCAAACTTTCTGCATTTTCAAAAAAAAAAAACAGAAAACAGGGCATGCTCCGATTCATGTTAGACTGTTTCTATAACCTCTATTACTACCTACACATCGAAAAACAATAACCAAAAGATCTACAGAACCACTAATTCGACTCACATTCACACACGAACGCATCGGCGGAACCAGCCAGCTCTACACGAAAAAAATTCACGATTCTTCATAATTCTTACGCAAATCATACCTGGATACCTATGAAGAATCCCAACGAGTTCTTGACCAATACCCACCCCGATCATGGCGACCTAGACCGCTATCTAAACCCACCCTGCGCGGAGAAAATGCGACAGTTTCAGAGGAGGGGAGGGAGGAGACACGCACAATACTCGGGAGCTTCCCGCCGCCCGCGAGAGCGGGGTCGCCCCTCCATGACCGCCGCCCGCGAGAGCGTCGCGGCGAGGTGGAGAAGGCGACGATCCCGAAGACATCAAGAAAATGCCTGGATTCCGTGATACAAGTGAGTATATGAAATCCTCACTTGTATAAGATGATTGAGTCAATGAGCATGTGAAGGTGACGATCACGGAATTGATTTCATATACTCACTTGTATAAGATGATTGAGACAATGAGCATGTGAAGGTAATTTTACTTAGAGTTCATGAGTTTTTAGAAATGTTTATGAGGATTAAAAATGTTCATATAATTTATAAAGTTGCATGTGAAAAGAAAAAAAGAATCTTCCTCTCGATTCAACATAATTAGGACCGTCCTAGGCGTCCTCTGGACAATCAGAGTCACCGATCGTACCCTTTCCGAATACTAAGTTTACTTGCCATTTATTTCTTAATTTGCAACAAAATGGCGGGTTTATGAGTTAGCAAAATAATAGATATTTCCTAATTTGCAAAAGTGGAGGGGAACAAAATATTTGTGGGCGGACATGTCGGCCATCAAAACATTAAAGGACATACTTAATTACTCCAATAACCTTCACATGCTCATTGTCTCAATCATCTTATACAAGTGAGTATATGAAATCTCAACACATCAATGAACCATTTGATCAATTTACTATTAAGTCATCATTCCATAAGAATACCTTGTTAACAAATTCTTCTTATATGCATAGGGAAAATTGATGTCATAAAGTACATCTACATTCCTTTTGAAATCAACCAAGAGAAAGAATAACACTAAGGAAACAAGAAACAACATTATAATCATCTAAGTAAAATCTTAGCTTGGAGTAATTGGTTATCTTCACCACAAGGGTGAGACAGTGAAGGTGGAATCCAAGAGCTGATTTTACTTGCTATTGAACAAGGAAACATCTGAAGACAAGTGGCAACCAGAGACAAAAACATCGGGCAACAAAAGACCACAAGAATCAACACTACCTCAGTAGGGGACCATAAGAGATTCTTCAGTGAAACATTAGGTGATATTGGAGAAGCTATAACCCTATGCCTTGTTAGGACACATCAGATATGAGGAACACCTAATAATCTTTAAAATGGAAACAATTCTCAAGTAAGAAATAATAAAAAGTCAATGCATCCAAATATCTTGTGATATGTGGAGGTTAATGGTAACAAGCTTAACACCTTGTTTTCCAGATCCTTCTAATACATATGACAAATAGGTAATAACAAAAAATCAACCATACATAACCAAGTAAATGATTACATGTTCTAAAACAACATGAGATAATATCCACACTTGGAACCTGGTGGAAAACAAACAAATAGGTTCCAAAGCCACACATGTTTTCCACTTGGTAAAGAACCTAATATACCAAATAATTGCTAAGAATTAACTATGAAAATAACATAGTATTATAAAAGAAAACAAGTTCAATTTCTAACCAAAGCATTTGTTAGAATTTGGAACGGTATTCCATAGTTGGTTGTTTTTCTATTATACAATAAAAAAAATAAACACTACAAAGTAGTTTTATAGATTGTTTCCTAAAATACTTATACCTAAAAATTGTCCATTGGAAAACATACCATTATTTCAATAACATGTTAGTGGTGTTGTTTTCATGACATAGCATACACTAAGTAGACTTTAATTCATATGAAATTTAAATAGAGAAAAAATAACAAATATCACTTAAAATGGAACACCTAAGAAAAAATATAAACACTCTTCAAATTCACCAAAACAAAACATGGTGAGATGTAAAATTTGATAAGGAATCCAAATATGATTTTTAATATTTTTTATACTTACAAATAGGCCCCGAAAACATCTGTTTCTTCTCTATTTTTAAGACAGAAGGACTTAGTTGTAATTTTAGAAACTCTTAGGGGGGTATCGAGAAGTGGAAAAGAATTCCTTTTGTTCCACCTCATGACAGAAGGCAGTGGCGTGCCGCCGCCGACGACTTAGCCGGCCACGTCCTGCTTGCCGCTCTTCCACGCAGATAAGAAGGAGGAGAAGCCCTCCAACTTGCTCTCTCTCTCACTCGTCGCCTCGCATCTCCTCTCTCTCTCTCTGTGAACCGAAGGAAACCCTAACCCTAGCCACCACGGCCGCCGCCGCATGCCGTCGTCTCTGGCCATCCCGGGGAAAACCGAGACCACCGGAAGCTGCGCCTTTACTTCCTCTACCTCCCCGCTGAGTATCGCTTGTCGGGACGCCGTGAAGCCACCGGATTTCATCGTCATCCTCAACTCCGGCCGCCGGCCAAACTTGGACGCCGCCGGTGATTGGAACCTTGCCGTGCTGCACCATCCATACCACCGCGTTCCTGGTGAGCTGTAGAGCACTACAGTGCCTTACGTTTTCGCAATCGTTTCCAAATTTGCCGAAGCACCGTCGACCGCCGCCGACCTCCGCTGGCATGCTCACCGGTGTAGCTCCGATGGCCGTTCAGAGCGGTGCAGCCACCAAATGGTTCCACGCGAGCTCCTCTATGCAGTAGGAGTAACCAATCGCATTGATTTTGAGCAAATCATCGAATTGAAGCCAAACCGAGAGGATTTCGTCTGTGATGATGTCACCCTGACGTCATCAAGACGTCAAGATTTCGTCTTTTTATTTTTATTTAATTAAAATCGAATTTGACAGGTGGGTCCCACCTGTCAATTCAAAAATGACAGAAAATAATTAAATCTTATTAATTCAATAACTATTAAAATAATTATCAGAAAAATATGAAAAAACATGCAAATGTTTAGAAAAATACAATCTAAATGTTTATCAAATTTTCAAAAATGTTTGATAAATTTTAAAATTTAACATTTTCTTTAATTAAATTAAATCATTTAAAATTGAGAAAATTAATAAATAATTCATAAAATCAGAAAAATACAATTTATATACCAAATTGCTCCAAATGACATATACAACTCATCTATGATATTTTCATAGTCAATTGACCAAGTTGTCATGTGTGCAATATTTTGTCTAGTCATTTAATTCATTTAAAATTAATAAATTAACAACTTATTCAAATATTTTCAGGAAGCATAAAATGTTATATCAAATTGAAGAGAAAAGCATTTCCAATTCAAATATGTCAAAAGTAAAACAATTTGTGTAAGTTATAAACTTGTTTCTAAAGGTATAATGGAAATCTATAATAATCCATTATAATCAGAAATAACTACCACATCATTATCTTCCTTACTAATAATCCTTAAATGTTTTCACACATACAAAACCTATCATCACAAGTCATTAGAAATTATTGTGATGATAGATTTAGTTGTATTAAATAATCATTTTTCAATTAAACTCTTTGTCATTAGCTCTACACTTTTGAACATAAAATCAAACATGTGTATTATCTTTTCAATAGTTGTTTTCCATATGTTATTGTTTTCTCGTTTAATCATGTGATAAATATTTATAACCTACACAAGATAACAATTGTTTGTTAAGTAAAAGTGAAACACATGTAAGTCTAAAAGAAGTAATAACCACATCACCATAAGTAATGAAACAACTCACCTAAAACAAATATGATCTCAGTATCGTATCGATAGTAGCTTACACATGTAATATGGGGTATTTTCTACGGTGTTTCGTGATGCATCTCATTACTATGCATGTATCATCTTGCTAGTGTTTTATGTAGTCCTTATCGGGACTACTTTGCTATTTTTTCAGATCTCCGGATTTCTCTACGCGACCCTCGAACCCCGAAGACATGGATTATTGTTATTTTTATTGTCGCTATCTCAGGAAAGTTCATGACTTGCTCATATCCTTTGCAGTATTTCATAACGAACTATTTGCAAAAACCCTATCGTAATATCATTTACTCTCAAAATAATGCATGATCCTATTTTTATAATAATATGACTAATTGAATGACTACCCGAGTGGTAGTGTTTTGTTTGGTGGGAGGATGAGACCATGGTAAGATGAATAGGTCAAAGGAAGGTTCCATCTGCGTGGGAAAGTATTACCTAGGACTTAATCATAAATGCCGTCAGGATTCTTGCGCCGTAAATTCGCGTTAACCATGGGTCTTGTATGGGGCGAGTAAGTCAGATGTGATCTTCTCTTGTTCGCATGTCAACGGGATGCCAGAGACGTACGTTGTAGGTCTTGCGGGACTACATGCACATGGGTGGGAGCTCTTACGTCCCACGGACTCTGGGGTCTATGAGTGTCTGCCAGGGGCGCCTAGGCCTCCATCGCAAGGGGCGGAATCAGGGGTTCAACCTGCTGGTGGAAATGGGTGGGCATGCGTTGTGCGGAGAAGCACGGTTTGGCTTGGACCAACAACCGGGCCCCACACCTATGTGGGCGTGGACAGGATCTCGAGCCTGGTTATGCAACATGGTCTTGGTCGCCCATGGGTAAAGTAACGCACCTCTGGAGAGTGTAAAAGGATGTGGCATGTTACCCCCTGTTCCGGGAAGGAACTGCGAACGCTACATGAAAGACAACTCCATGAAGTTCTAGCTCCTATGATGGTCTGGCGGGCATAGTTTTCAGAACTAAAAGTAACCTCTTGAAGAAAGTTTTACAAAACCTTGCATTAGCTTATGACTCTTTCGAGTCTAAAGTTGTAGTTAGTGCATTAAACTACCCACTATATATCATGAACTTGCTGAGTAACGCTCGTTACTCATTCGTTCCCGTTTGACCCCCTGCTTAGAGTTGAAGCCCTATGGAAGCCATCATCGTGCAGCCATCGCTGCCTCATGAAGCTAGGTGGAATGATCTATTACTTAGTCGGTAAAGCATCTCATTAACAACGCTGGTGGAGGAGAAGCTATCAAGGTGTAGGTGGACTCCATTCTTGGACTTAGCTGTTTCAAGCCATAGATTAGGACAGACATCAGCCGTAGTGGATTAGTTCCGAGCTAGAGTTCTTCTCCAGCTTGGAGCTTCGAATTGCTTCTTCTGATGTTTCATTTGCAGGAGATCTTCTTGATTCATCAAAGAGATTCTCAAGAGTTTGTAATGAACTTTGTATCCTATAGTTTTGCTTGGACCTGCTATGTTTCTGTTGTACTACTCTGAGGGATGTAATATTCACGGATAAGTCCTTCTGTGAGTATTATGTCATCGACTTGCGCACTACACATGCAGCGGTGTGCTGGGTCACCACACGCCACCCCTCGCGAGCTCCTGACCCCCATCCAACGTCTAGGTGGTTAATTATATGCACTTGAATCATGCGGGAAACCTCAAGCAAACTGAAAAACTTGTTAATTTTCTAAGATTAAATAAAATATAAGGATATGTCATGATTATATAATAGTGTGCACAAGTTATCAACTTTGGCAATATCCAAATTCCTACCATAGTCCCTAACCCTAGTGCAGTGGACAGTGGTGTTGGCGAATTGAGAACAAATCGAGATGGAGATAACATGCCAGCGGGTAGGGCGTAAACACGATCTCTTCACATATTTTTTGAGCTCGGTTGCTCGACATATTTGCTTGACATATTATGCTAGCACAATGTAGCAAAAAACGGAGAGTTCCATGTTACTGAAAATTATTATTTTTGTCTCCGTGGTTGTTCCGCCAGAATATGTCGCTCCGTTTCCATTTTCGTTTCCCCAAAAAATTTACCGTTTCCATTTTCATTCTACAAAATTCCGTTTCTATTTTTCATCCAGTTTGTGAATTTGCTGGATGTTTACCGCATATGGAATATAAACCACCGTACATACATGGTTTATATTAGTACTTGCAAATTGATTCGGTTCTAATATATATTGTTATTTTTCTGATTCATAATGGCATCGAAAATAAATTTATAATTTCGAAATGGCATCTTCTCCACTCATCCCATCTAATTACCGGAAATCACACGAACTTTTTTGTTCTTATGTGAGGCTCCGATGCATAGAAAACTAAATTTCCTTCCAAATGCATACACTAGGCCTCTACTTAGTCCAGACCACGTGAATTGTAACTATCATGCTTCCCTCTGGACACATCATAAAAACTGAACCATGCTAGACGCATCTGTGTACCCCTGCAGTTCGCACAAGATCAGATTATGACTTTGCAGAGAAGGTTCTTCTCCTATGGTGCAATCAAAATGCATAGGCTAGATGTATTTACTGAACCCTCTCATCCCTAAATACGTGCATTCCTGATATCCTCCAAATCCTGGATTGATTTGTAGTTGAGAGCATCACATGAGAAGGCTTCAAATGAAGAGAGATCGACGAGAAAAGAAAGTGCTAGTGGCTAGGTTCCTCCAAACTAAGCTGGTGTCAGTATATACAAACTCAGTTCGCGTGTGTGTACAAGATGGTCCGATATCGTCAATGAAACCAACATATATAGCACATGCGAACTGAGAGTGTACCCTGTCACAATGAAACAAATCCAGTACTACCGCCGATCCGAATTAATTGACGCAAGTTTACCTAAGGTGTAGGCAAAATTTTGCATGTCACTCCGGCCATTAAATCGGATCGGAGGGAGTACTAGTACCTGGTACTCCATGGACGTGACGAACTGTGTCGAACTAGGGGCGGACCCTGAGTGGGGGCAGCCCCCACTCAGTTTTTGAAATCTCAGTGTATTTTGTTCATATTTGAAGGAAAAAAATTCACAAAAATTCAAATTTATACTAGAATTGCCCCCACTGCAGTTTTTGTCTAGATCCGCCCATTATTATTTACTCATCCATTAAGCAAGGTAACTAGCACTTTTGGGCGGGTTAATTTGTCACATTTTTTTTATTGATACCTGACATTGTCCTAGCTAAACTACCAAGGCACGATGTTTTTTCTTTTGAAAAGGAAGATCATATCTTTCGGCCTTCGATGTAGTACGTACACAACCATCATATTATGGACAACAAAATTGCCAAATCATCAGCATGCAGAGTGCAATGACAACAGTGGCATTTAGGCGAATGAGGAATTTCATCGCAGGTCCAACCAATCAATCAAGGGCAGCGACGGCGGCGGATCTTGGAGATTGACTAGGTGGGCCGTGGCCTACCTGGGATTTTGACACGGCCACTGCGGAAAGAAAGCCCACCACCGTCTCCCCTGGCCCCGATCCTGGTTTCTCTTCGACGAGACGACAGTCGGCCCTTCCCCATCCTGCAAGCGAACTTCAATCCTCCCGTTCCCGTCCTGACTCTCCCGGCGAGATCCCCTAAAAAAAAGACTCTCCCGGCGAGAATCCCCGCCACCGACGCGCCGCTCCCCGTCCTGCTATCGCGGGCCTGCCTCAAGAGCCTATCTCCCTGCCCCATAACCCTAACAGCCTAGCCGTGATCAGGCACGGCAGGCGCCACGCGCGCCGCGGCTTCCCGTCCCCGGCGGCTTACGTTCTCAAAGCAGCATTCCGAGTGTCTGCTGTGTCATGAAGCCCAAAGTTTCTGCTGTCACCGCCGGCGGTGGCGAGAAGGGCCGTGGGGTGGACCCGTCGCTGCCGCGGTTCAAGTGCCAGGAGTGCCACCGGGCACTCGTGGTTGTCGGTGCGGAGTCCTTCCCTGATAGGCCGCCCGCCCACGCCAACTCTGGTACCTTTTGCCCCCCGCCCGATTTGTCTCCCTTTCCTTTCAGTAGCCCCTAGTGATTGCGTCAATTGTAATAGAGCGCACCTTTGTGTTAACAATCTAGGGCTAGATGATGTCAACTCTATGTGAGTTGGGCAATTTGGCACAATTGGATTGGGTCATATAGGTTCGGATGGAAAGCATGCTGGCAACTGTTTCTGGAGAAGTATAGCTTTTTGCTTCTCTGCAGCCAATGTTAGACGAGAAACCCAAGTATGTGCATGGTTGAGTTTAGTATCTGGCTCTATTGTGTTTGATATGGTAGTTGGACCATATAATGCCTTTGGATACCGTGGTATGGGCTGTAAGTTTCAGCACACCAAATGCCCTCTTGCGTGTCGCAAATTTGCTGGCATTACATTTACTTCCTTTATTGTTAATTGTTATGGCTTGAAACCAGCATACTCTTCATATTGCTGGAACCTTTAGTTTACACAACATACGTTTATCTTGACAATCTTATCAGGCGGTGAACTGCATGTATTGGTTCAAGGTTAAACCCCACATAATCATATTCAGTAAAACATAAGCCAGCAAATCCTTCCATATAATAGTTATATACAGAGGAATACAAACATATAATTGTGATTTGAGATGGGAAAATGTTGCTACATTGATCATGTCGCAAACTTTTGATGATGCAACCTGCCGAATTGCTTCCAGTTAAACTAACCATTTTATTGCTAGCCTAAGATAACTGTTGGCTTTTGTTTTGCTTGCTTTATATACTGATGCATCATGCATCGGTGTCACACATTTGTCTTGAAAGCAGTTTAAGTTCCCATTTTCTTGTTAACACTACTAATTAAGAGATTCTAGTAGAGGTTCTTATGTATTATATGCCATTAATGGATACAGGTATGCATGCATCCTCTGTTCAGGGCAGTATTATGGGGGAGAGCAGGATGGAGAGTTCGTACATTGTGCTATCCAAGCAGAACAGATCTCAAGGCCCTGGGATTCCCCCACGCCCACCAAGTGCGGCAGCCCGACATGTCGAACCTAATCAATCAACAAGAGCAATGGAGGGTTCATATGTAATGCTTCCACCTGCTTCTGCTTCCATATACAAGACATCCGCATCTGAAGGAGGTGCTGCACATCTGCCACCTCTAAGTCTTAACTCCACTAGGCATTCACCAGGAAGCAATTCTGGATTTCACTCTAGTGTGACTGTATTAAAGCGGGCATTTGAGATTGCTAGTTCACAAACTCAGGTAAAGTAAGTTGCATGTATACGCAATTGTTACCTTTTAATGTTATGTAGTCAACTTGCTTGAATGTACTAATACGGGTATTTGACAATTGCTGCTTCACAAACTCGGTTTCAAAAAGTTCCTTAAAAAAATGTCTATATTTAGCGCATGCACATGCATTTGATTCCTTTTCATCAGATTTGCACCAGGCTGCATGTTGTGTACGTCATTGCATCACTACATTTTTCAGTGCGTTCATTATTAAAAGTTATTGGGTTTTTAGAAAATCAGTGCGAACACTTGTGTGACTATGAAATATGTTTGCAGGTTGAGCAGCCGCTCTGCCTCGAATGTATGAGGGTGCTTTCTGACAAGATGGATAAGGAGATTGAGGATGTAAAAACTGACATTAAAGTTTATGATAGGTGTCTACAACGTTTGGAGCAAGAATCCTACAACATCCTCAGTGAAACCGATTTCAACAAGGAGAAACAAAAGGTACCTCTCTCTGTTACATAGTCACATATGCATGTGAGATGTTAACTAATGAGGTCACACTATATATGGTTTACTGTTTGATGTTATCCTAGATATATGCCTTTATCATATACATGTTAGAGATTCTAAATACTAAGAAATGCAATAAGATCCAGTTTTATGCTTTGACCTTGAGCTATCATATCAACTAGAATAGCTGCAAATGTATATTAGTCCCCCCCGAAAAAGTAAGAGAAAATGCATTAATCTTGTGATTCATACTATGTTTTATAGTGCTTGAGCAGATAGTAAAAAGTTACATGAAAACTGTAGGATAGCTTGAGTTTGAGACTACTTTTGTATAACTTATGTAGCTCACATCGGTGTTGTACTTTCCTACACAGCTAGTCACAACTTGGACAAGTAGACAACAGTTTATGCTCTTTATGCTGAACCTGTATCTAATTTGTATCCATAGTCTAATAAACTATATAGGTAAGAGTGGTGCTCAGCTAGGGACAAGAAAATAATGGAAGACAAGGAAGATTTTTATTGATAAAACATACATGTACCTTAGATGAAAATTAGTTCATTTCCAATTCCAATACTACAGTATAAGTAGTTATCTTTATATAAATAATACTAAAGTGTAGCCATTCATGATGTTGTGCAGGGGTTATGTAGAACACCTTTATTATGTCTTCATAACTAAAATCAGCAATTTTATTTTTTGGGCTGGTCAGCATTCATTAATTTTTTATAGGATACACAAATTCTATCGTTTACGATGTGTGTTCTGTCTTTTCAGATAGAAGAAGAAGAAAATAAACTAAAAGCTGCTATTGAAGAAGCTGAAAAGCAATTTTTAGAAGTTAGTTCTGAGATGAAAAATCTGGAAACAGAATATAAAGAATTTGAAGAATTAGAAGAGCGGTTTGTGGTTTCTTCACCATGCCACTTTTGTTTCAGGCATAATTTTATTATTTTGCAACTTGACTATTGGAAGAATGCGATATGAAATTTTTAATACTTTGCACTAATAGGACCTGGTCATTTTTTCCTTATCTTCTTGATGCATTGTGTTATTATTCTAGAGTAAAAATGCAATACGTTACAGAAAAAGGATGAAGATTATTGAAGGCATCACTGCACCTGGATAGTGTTATAATGTTTCTAGTATAGATATTTATAGTGAAAATGTTTCTACTATAGTAACAACTGCTCATCTTAAAATATAACAGATTGTTTCTATTAGGTAGTCAACTGAAAATAGTATTCCATATTGGCACCAAAAGACACCACCATTGATGAATAATATCATGCAGGCATGGTATCGCTTTTCCAACGATACATTGGTTTTTGGCAATCTGAACTGTTCGTTGTGTCATGCTAAGCTCCAATTACTTTTTAGAAAAATCTAATGTATCATATTTCTGTTCAGGTATTGGCATGAATTCAACAGCTTCCAGTTTCAGCTGACATCTCACCAGGTATATACCTGTTGGACACAGAAACATCTACTTGTCAAATAGAAGTAATTATGTTTTCTTGTCATATCTTGAGATCTCCTACACTTTTACTGAGAAGAAGCTCTATAGCACATTCCAATTCATTGTAGAATCATCCATGCATCTTGTTCCAGATAAGTGAACCAGACATATGTTTTATTTTATTCTCCTTATTTTGTTGGCATAAATAAAAGTCTTTTGAAAAGCGAGCATTAAAAAACCTCCACAAACAGGCAGTAGAACCTGTGGCGTTTCTATAAGAAAACAACTGTGGGCACACCCCGCAGGGGCAAACCCCAAACATGATGGGCTCTGCACCCTCTAACCACTGAGCAATAATTGGTTCTCTCTTGAAAAGTCAATTCTGAATTCGTATATTTAATACTTAAAAAAAACATTACAACCTTTTCTTTCTTCTGTACGTGCATTATTTCTTATGTCTGAACTGTTCGCTAACATTTTCCGCTGATGCTTCGAGTCATTGGCTAAAATATTGCTTACTCCAACCTTCAGGAAGAAAGAGATGCGGTTTTGGCCAAAATAGAAGTTTCACAGGTTCACCTGGAATTGTTAAAGCGCACAAACGTTCTTAATGATGCATTCTATATTTCACATGACGGAGTGATTGGAACAATAAACAACTTCCGTCTCGGTCGTCTCCCTCATGTACAGGTAACAACTTTCATGTGTGCTTCACTACTGCTATACTCACTGTTTTTAGACTACACACATTGTGTCCTATGTACTAACATACAGACCTCAATTACTCTGACCTTAGGTTGAGTGGGATGAAATAAATGCTGCTTGGGGTCAGGCTGCTCTTCTTTTGCATACCATGGCTCAGTACTTTCCAAAATTTCAGTATCCTCCACGCAAACGACCTTTTCTTGTTTCAATTTGTGGTTATGAGTGCATATTTTTATTTCTATGTAGCATAAATAATATTAGTCATTCTCAAATAAACTCAATTGTTCTAAGAAGGGATGATTTTGCTATCTAGTTCCTGAACTTTATCCAGATACCGGATCAAGATTCATCCTATGGGAAGCCATCCAAGAGTAACAGACATCAACAATAATACCTATGAACTGTAAGCCATATGTACTCCTTTTCTGTATAAGAAGATATCAAGGGTAGATCATTTTATATGGTAGCACGTAGTTACATAGATGAATTGAAATATCTTCTGCATGTATCTAGACCTATTAATAAATGCAAATCTGCTCTCATTGAGCACTTGTTATGTTGGTCAGTGAGGTGGGCGAAGTTCTAAAATGATCATTGTTCTATCTAGTTGTGGCAGTATGCTTTGGACATGTTTTTGCAGTTTTTCTCCGTGTCTTGGGCAGTATAATTTCATTTCAAGTTAATAAGATGTATTTTTGATGTTCAGGTTTGGTCCTGTGAATCTATTCTGGAGCACCCAATTTGACAAAGCAATGACCTGGTTTCTGACTTGCCTGCAAGAGTTGGCCGAGTTCGCCATGAGTTTGGATAAAGAGAACAATGTTCCACTTGACAAGTTACTGAAGCTGCCCTACAAGTAAGATCTCCTGCAACTTTTTCTCTGTTATGTCGCTATTTCTGAATTTTTTGATGCATCAATCGACGTTTTCACAGGATTGATGGTGACAAAGTGGGGAGCTACACGATCTTCCTAAGTTTCAATAAACTCGAGAACTGGACAAAGGCGCTCAAATATATGCTGTGCAACTTGAAGTGGGTTCTCTACTGGTTTATTGGGAACACGGCTTTCGCGGCGCCATCTGCATCTTTGTACTTGGCGCAATCACAAAACGAGAAGGGTTGATGTTGTATTTAAACAGAGACGAAATCACTGACCCCAGATGCTGATTGTTGCTGCATGTTAACTAGCCACGGTAACAATACGCATTTGAGATGTACATAATTACTAGTCATAGCTAGCCTTGTTACATTGAGTATATGGACTGCATGACGTACATAATTATCAGGCATAGCTAGATTTCGGTTCAGGTTACAAAGATCTTTTTTTTACACTTAGATGGAAATGATTTTATTTTTATTTCTACAGTAGGTGAGAAAGATTCTTCATCTTGGGTGATTTTTACCGTCCATGTTAGGCTGTACTCCCTCCGTATCGAAACGTAAGATGTTTTACCGTTTGCTACAAAACGCATCTAGACATGTTTTAGTGCAAGATATAAATGAATCTATATATAAAACATGTCTAGATACGTTTTATCTAGAAAACGCTAAAACATCTTATATTTTGATACGGAGAGTGTCGCGTAAATGTGATTCCTCCGACAGCCAGCAGCTCATCTTCGACCTCGCAGCCAACTTGTGTACACAAGCAACGTCTAGAGGAAAAGGCGGAAAACCGTGCGGGCCCATATTTTTTTTGGGGTGACTGAGAATTCCTCGCTCCAACCCGTGAATCCGAGGGTTTGGACGTTGATCTGAGGGTGCCCTCCATCGCGAAGAAAGACTTGCTGGGACGGAAATTTCAGCCCCCTGCTACCGCCCCCGCTCTGACCTTCCTCTCTTGCTCCGTCCGTTCTGCTCGTAGCGCCGCCATGGCATCTAAGCAGTCTTCACTCGTCAGCGTACGCGTTTGCGCGGCTCTAGAATAAGATCTCGCGGGTCATTCAGATTTGACGGTGGCCGCCGCGGCGGCGACTGCGCCTGCTCCCGCTCCGGTGAAGCACAAGCGGTTGGGTAGCGGACAAACTGCTAAAGCCGCCGCCGCTGCTGCCGCTTAAGGTAGAGTCGGTTTGCTGGTCACGACCGCCATAGAAGGGGCGGCGAAACCACCGAAGCCGCTACCGAAGAAGAAGAAATCGCCGACCTCTCCCGCCGTACCTCCAACGCCGACGCATAGGTACAAATTCTCTCCTTTTCGATTCGATCTTGCTACAATTTCGCTGTATTTCTTTCGGATTATTGTACCGATTGTGTAGCTTGGCCGGGTGTGAGGCCCCTACAGCCGCGTACATGGACATGCTGAACGAGGTCAGCGTCAACATCGTTGAAACCCCCTTACTGCTTTCAGCTACAACTAGGCCGAGGAAGGGGTTGACGGTGCCGGCGATGAGGATGAGGACGGCGATGAGGATGAGGACGACGTCGATGAGATCAGGGGGTTGGTGTTCATCGCGAGCAAGAAGGTGATGAATTACACGCAGCTCGAAGACGAGACCCTGATCAAAGCTTGGGAGGTCGTTTCTCTCGATGCCACTACCGGCACGGATCAAACCGGCAAGCGGTACTAGCCAAGGGTCGAGGATCAGTTCTTACAGATGATGCCTTGCTTTGACCAGAACGACAAAGTGGTGAAAAGAACCACGCGCATGTATAGGTCACTGCAAGGTCGTTGGGGTATGATCAAACCGATAGTGAGCCGGTTCTGTGGATGCTTGGAGCAAGTTCGTAATGCACCTCCAAGTGGAACGACTGAGGGTGATTATGTGAGTTTGCAAGTCAACATTCTTGCTTTCTTTATCATTGTTGTTACGCTGACACGGTTTTTGTTTACGAAGGAATGATGACCCACAAGTATAGTGGATCGCAACAGTTTCGAAGGAAGTAAAACCCAAATTTATTGATTCGACACAATGAGAGTAAAAGAATACTTATTAGCCTTAACAACTGAGTTGTCAATTCAGCTACACCTGAAAGTAGACTTGCTCGTAACAATTTATCAGTGGTAACCGTTTTATAGCAGCAGTAGAAATAAAATAACAACATTAGTAAAATAGTAACAACAGTAGCAATCGCGGAAAACAGCAGAATGAGAAGTACCGTAGGCATAGAGAGAATGGATGGACGGACGTAGCATGGATAACATCGGTCATGTAATAATCTAAACATGGGCATTGCACATAATAATAATAATAAAGCATCCAACTTCTAGGCAAACCATAGGCATGTGTTCCAATAAAGTCATACATGCTCGCAATGAGAAATTTGCACAACATGTTTTGTCCTACCAGCCCGCGGCAGCGGGGCCTCTAGGAAAACTACTGGTAATTAAGGTGCTCCTTTTAATAAAGCACCGGAGCAAAGCATTAACATTCTGTGAACACACGTGATCCTCACATCACAACCATCCCCTCCGGTTGTTCCAATTTATGTCACATTGGGGCATCGGGTTCCGGACAATGACATGTGTAAACAACTTGCAAATATGATCAAGAAACATAATTATACTCATGAAACAATAACATGTCCAGATCCGAGATCATGGCACTCGGCCCCTAGTGACAAAGCATTGAGCATAACAAGTTGCAACAATGATAGAAAACACTAATAATGGATACTAGGCACTATGCCCTAACAATCTGGCATTATTACATGATCAATCTCATCAAGTCTCTTCCATCCCTCTCAGCCTACAACGGTGTTTACTCACACATGGACAGGGGAATCATGGATGGTTGATGGAGAAGAGGTGGCGGCGTCGATGGTGATGATCTCCTCCGAATCCCCGTCCCGACAGGGCGCCAGAACAGGAACTTCTGATCCCCGAATCGAGTTTCGAGGTGGCGGCGGCACTCTGTTGTGTTTGTGTGGAATATGACGAACCCTCCCTCGGTTTTTAGGTTACGGGGCATATGTAGTCGAAAGGGGAGTCCGATGGGGTGTCGGGGAGCCCCACACCACCAGGCGGCACGGTCAAGGAGAGGGGGCGCCAGGGGGTGGTGTGGCCCTCTCCTAGCCCCTCTCTGGGCCCCCTTCTCACTCCCGGGGTCTTCTGGTGTTTTAAGCTCAATGGGATCTTTTCTAGGAAAAAACGAGACACCAAGATAATTCTGTTGAAAAAAGCGTTTGCCCGTATTAGTGGTATCCAAAACTCAAGTTTGGAGGAAAACAATAAGAAAAGTGTTCGGAAAAGGAGATACGTTTTGGACATATCAACTCCTCCCGAGCTTAGCTTATTTCTTGTTCTCAAGCAATTCAGTGACAACTGAGTGCGATAAAAGACTTTTACAAACATATTTATTTCATATGATGTAAATATACTCACTATATGATCAAGTGCCGAAGCAATTCATAATAGGATGTATGGAAGATAAAAGTCACCTAACAGTTATGCAAACCATGAAGAGATGCCAACAAATTAATAATAATAAACAACATGAAGTATATCAATCTCCAGGATTGCAATGCTCATAATAGGGTTTGATAAAGTGTACTCATTTTCCCTTAATAATGGAGCAAAAAATATATGCTAGGGCACCTCTAAAGTTTAAATGAAGAGTAGAAATAAAGATATCAAAGATACAAGCATCAAAGTTATACCACTATCAACCGTGGTTTGGGACAAACACATTACACTAAGAATGAAAGCCATGCTCTCAAGAAGGTGCATAAAGCGAGAAGGTGAAGACTCAACATAAAAATAAAAGAAAGACCCTTCGCAGAGGGAAGCAGGGATTAACTCATGTGCTAGAGCTTTTTATTTTAGTAAAAAGATGTATTGAAAACATTTTTAAGAGAGATGCATGCTTATGTTAACAAATGGTAAACAGAAAATACAGTACATCACAAGCCAAGTAGACTTCAAAAGAGCGGCTCCCATAAAAGAACGCATCTGGGTAGAAGGTTATCCCTCTTTCTCTTTTGTTTACACAATTATGTTTTGACTGATAAATCAGGGAAAAATATAGTGAAGATAATTTTTTGTATTAATTTGGGGCTAGGCACCCCGCTGCCGGCTCTTCTATCATTTGGATAAGCGGATGAAGTGTGAAATCCAATCAACAAGTGAGGTAAAGATTCTCTATTTACGTCCTCATGAGCTAAAACAGGGGCACAAAACAGATATAATTTTTTGATGTTTTAAAGGTAGCACACGAGAAATTTACTTGGAGTGGCGATTAAATATCACATATATAGGTAGGTATGGTGGACACATTTGACAAACTTTGGTTTTTAGGAGTTGGATGCAATAGTAGACCTCATACTCAGGTGAAGGCTAGCAATAGACGGGGAGCGACAATCAAGAGAGCAACAACTGTGATAATCATGTTTGCGACAAAACAAAATTAACATGGGCATAAAAATGATGCAAATAATCCGAGGAAAAATAAACCATCGAGGCTTAAGTGAGTTTTTGTTTTCAGTCATAGCATGCGTGAGATGTGCCAAGTCAATTCAAGCGAAACAATCATAGGGAGATACCACAATGTCATACCCTTCTATGAATAAAACAACGCAAGAAAACATTCATACTACATGCTATCTTATATTAATAAGTTGGAACTAAACACGTGAGAACACGAACTACTAAGTATCAATTAAATAACATACACCTTACATGAACGAACTAAGCATGTTCACACAGATGATTATATGTTCAAAATAAAACAAATAGAGTTAATACCAGCCTCTTACCACAACTTGGACTTGTCGTAAATCATCATTACTTCTTTTCACTTGTGTGGATCGAATAATATAGAATGATAATTAAACTCCAATGGAGACACGGAAGTCCGATGAACTCTGCAACAAACTTTACAAAACCAAAGAAGAATAACAAATACTTTTGGGTTTTCGAATTAAAACAAGAACAAGCAAAAAAAGCAAAATATTACTGGATTTTTGAATATTAAACCGAAACGAGAAAAAAAAGCAAACCAACAAAACTAAAGAAACAAACAAAGAGAAAAAGCAGAAATATTTGGTTTTTTTGTGTTTTGTAAAACAAGAACAAAACAATAAAACAAAGAGAAACGAAAGAAGCGAAAGAAAACGAAAACATGGTGACGTGGGGATGACTCCTGAACCTGTCGGGTGAGCCTACCCGGTCCAAGGCCCAAGACCAAGGAGTTACCCCGCAGTTCTAGAAGGCCCAGCGGAGGCCCAACCGCAAGACTTGCGGGTCAAGAAGGAAAACTCCTACGGGCCTAGAGTTAGGGTTTGTAACCCCCCCGATACAGTTTGAGACCCAGCTATCTATAAAACGCTGGGAGAACCACATGAGGGGGTGATGGAATCTACTTTCCACCACCACAACCATAAGCTCGAGATCAATCTCTCGGCTTGCGCACCCACCTTTGTAATCGATCTACTCATAATACAGATCTCAAGAGCAGGAGTAAGGGTTTACCTCTACGAGGGCCCCGAACCTGGGTAAAATCGTGCCCACTGTTAGCTGACGATTTTCATCTATGCGCCCCACTCGCCGGAATCGCGCCCGACGTTCAGCGGACTCGAGAAAAGCATCAGCTTGACGTTCGGCAGCTTCCACTTCCACGCCATCAACACGGGAATCCTGCGCTTCCCCGACCAGATCGGACTCGGCGAATCGGACTCTGAGTCCGTCTCAAGCCCGGCGGCCCTCGAGTCGCCATCTGACAGCGCTGGTCGCGACCCAGCGCCCAGCGGTGGCTCCATCCGCCGCAACACACACGATTTCCACACGACCGTGACTGAGGATCCCTCCAAGTTCTGCAAGAACCGCTAATCTACGCCTAGGAATCACGCGCCATATATGGCCCAAGTCTGCATGGCAGATTCAGGCGAAGTACCCGACGAGACGGAGGAAAGCAAAGAAGCGCGAGAGAGCATCAAGGTTTCGCGAGCCTCCTGGCTCAAAGCGAAAACGGCTATAAATTTGAGCCAACCGATATCACCCACGTCCACTCAAGGGGACCTGATGGCGTACCACTACCAACTGCTGCGGACTGGCCGACAGTTGCAAGAAGCCCGCAAGGAGCTAGAACAGCAGAACCAAGCGACAGAAGCCTCGAGTGTGTGCCGTGCGGCGCTCTCCAGGACCCAATCGACGGGAAACCAACCCTTGACGAAAAAATACGTCTCGAAAACTGCTCGCCTGGACCACGGGTCCCTCAGCGAAGTCAACAAATCTCTCGAGACCTCCCTCGTGCACGTTGATGAGGAGGGAAACGTATGCCCGAAAACTCCCGCCACCGCGATACTGGCCGCCGCAACGTACTTGCAGGCGAACCAGCCACCCGAAAACAAGTTCCGCGCGGAGCAACACCGACAAGTCCAGAAGGGGCATCGCCGCCCAGAACCGCAAGTAGCGACAACTCCAGAAGCTGATAAAACCCCTCGGGTGGACAAAGCACCTCGCAGACACGAGAGTACGTCGCCTAAAAGAGGAGATAAGGGATCACCTCGCCGATCCCGAGGAAAAGAAGCCATGCACCGTGGCGATAGCCCGCGTAGAGACGATGATATCCCGTGAAACCGCGATAGCAGCCCACGGCACCATGGAAGCCGGTCGTGACACCGTAGTAGTGAACAGCGGCCGGAGGACAATCGCGACCGAACTAAATACGACGCACGTGGAGACATCGCGCAGAGCAAGGTCGACAAGGCTCGAGCCCGCAAGAACCGCACCCGATCGCCGTCCACCTCCTCTGACGAGGAAGCCTGGGGCGCAATGTGTTTCAGCCGCAGCATCCGCGAGGCACCGATGCCTAAAGGATTCAAGCTCACAAAGGAGGTCCCAAAGTACGCGGTCCGCAAGAGCCCAAGTCATGGCTTTCAGACTATCTTACGGCCGTAAAATACCAACGCGGGAACAAGACAACAACCATGCAGTACCTAAACCTACACCTCGTAGGCGCCGCCCGCAGCTGGCTCGAAGGAAGACTGTAAGTGCATTTTGCATCTTTGATCTCTCTTAGGTTTTGGAGTTGATAACAACACCACTAAGCTTCTAACAGTGCGTCAAGTATTTCAGGTTAAATCAACTAGACGCCAAAAAGGTGAAGATAATTCCAAGACAAAGCCACTAAGATTATCTTGGTCCAGCGGTAGTACCGGGCGTGGCAACGGTAGTACCGCTCTGCACAGGGAGCGGTAGTACCGCGCCCAGTACCGCCAGAAGTACCGCTAGGGGAAATTGCGTACTGCCTCCAGCGGTACTGAAGCGGTAGTGGCTCGGTAGTACCGCTGGATTCTTTTTAATCTTGAGCAAATCCTTTCTCAGCGGTAGTACCGGTACCGGCTAGCGGTAGTACCGCCCCCAGTACCGTCTCTTCTACCGCTGGCTAGGAAATTGCTCTCTGTATCGCACGGTACTAGAGCGGTAGTGGCTCGGTATTACCGCCCGCCACTTCGAATTAATTCAAAGTGGGTGGCCAGTGGTAGTACCGTGGCGCACTCGCGGTAGTACCGCTGCTGGAGTACCATGGTACTTCAGCTGCAGTACCGCCTGCGCTCTGCGTCTGAGACGCGCTAGTACCGCGTGGATACCCAGGTGGCGGTAGTACCGCTGGGTCCAGCGGTAGTACCACCAGGCACGAAAAGAGTCAAAACGGCTAGTTTTGGGATGGGTCTATAAATACCCCATCCCCTTCTTCCCCAAGTGGTTGCTCGTTCTAGCATTTAAGACAATCATTTATTGAGCCTCCAAAAGCTAGATCTCTCCCAATCCCTCCACACAAACTCGTTGATACTTGGAGGATTGGATGAGAAGACCCGAATCTACATCTTCACCGACTCGTTCTTCATTTCCCCCTCTCTAGCTAGAGGGGTCTAGCCTAGGGTTTCCTCTTGTGGAGAACCTAGGCATCTTGTTCTTGTTGGTGATTCAAGAAGTGTTGGGAGCCCCCAATTTGGTTTTGGGTGTGTGCTCCAAGTTGTTTGTAAAGTACTCGTTCCCCGCCTCAAAGGGGTTCAATAGTGGAAGGTGAACTAGGCCTTTGTGGCGGAGTTCATCGGAGAATAGGGTGAGGCCTTTGTGGCGTTGAGTAGGACTTCGTGGCGAGCTCACACTCCTCCAACGAGACGTACTCCCCTAACAAGGAGGAACTGGGAATACATCGTGTCTCCGTGTGCTTCACGTTGGTTACCGTGTTCCCTCACTCCCTTTACTTATCGCTTGCATTGTGTTTATCATTATGCTTGTCATATAGGTAAATTACCTGTAGCCGCATTATCTAGAGAATTTACCTTTGTGTCAAGCCTAAATCAAAAGAAAAATTAAAATTGGTCGTAGCACCTATTCACCCCCTCTAAGTGCCCATACTTTACTTTCAATTGGTATCAGAGCCTCGGCTCTTCTATCGGGCTTAACTGCCTAAGAGTTTTAGTATGGGAGACGATTTGGATGCCGAAACGTCCGTGGTCAAGGTGACCATGGATGATCTCAATGATTTGAGAAATTCATTGACCTCATCCATAGACACCAAATTTGATGAGTTGCGTCAAATCTTGGCAGAACTCCTCAAAGCCTAAGGACCGGAGGTAGTCGAATCTACTCCTCCGAAAACTAATCCGGAGGGCGCCAAGAAAGGGGTAGATGGTGATCCATCTAAAAATGCTTCCGCCGAACACTCCACCAAGAAGGGCACGGAGGGAGACGAAGGATATCACTCCGTTGAAGGACGATATTCTCCCGACCCCCCTGTCCCTCATCCTCATATAATCCCTAGGGGAGATCCACCTAAAATTAATGCTTTTTCTTTTCGTGAATGGCAATATTACATGGAGACTCACTTGAACTCTTCTTGTATAGATCTTTGGAGAATCACTCGTGATGGATACAAGCCTCATGACCCCAAGAATCTCACAAGAAGAGAAGTCTTAGATTGCCAACTCAACTACACCGCTTTGTCCATTCTTCAACAAGCCGTGGGTCCTAACCACATGCTGCATTTTCAATAATATTCCACCGCCAAGGAAACATGTGACGCTCTTGTCATCATGTTTATGGGCAATGAGAGCATGCAAAGGAATAGATATGATGCCTTTACCAATAAGGCCGAAGGATTCTATATGCATGATGGAGAGGACCATGTGGACATGTACCGGAGATTCAAGACTCTTGCCACCGCCTTCTGAAATGTTGGTGCCAAGTACATTGATGATGCTTGGATCAAGAGGAAGTACATGATTGCGATAATGCCATTTGAGGGCGCGGACATGAAGAGCATTCAAGGAAGACATGCTTTTTCTTCCATGACCTCAACTCAAGTGATGCAAGAAATGTGCTCGTATCAAGTGCAAACCAAGAATGCTCTTGACAACCGTGCTAAGGCCATTGGAATGCACAAAGGAGCATATGTTGCTTTGAAGGCCAAGGTTTTGTCAAGAGAGGTTGAGTTTGAAGAATAAGGAGAAGAGGCATTGCCTCCTTTGAAGGAACAAGACTATGATCCCGTTATAAAGGATCTCATTGCTCTCACCGTGCAAAAGTTTTGGAACAATCCTCCTAAGGGCAAGAGATTTGTTGAGGAGAAGACCAAGTCTCGTTATGGAAATGATGGGGCTCAAAAAGTGAGGTCTTGCTTGAATTTCCAAGATAAGAACCACTTCATTGCGGAGTGTCCCTATGAGAATAGAGAGCTCCATAGTGGAATGCTCATTCGCAAGGACAAGTCCAAGGTTGAGTACAAGAAACCTCATTTCAAGAAGAAATCATTCAACAAGAAGTCTCCCACCAAGTTTGTGCTCTTGACTCAAGAGGAGTATGATTCCGGGAGTGATGAAGAAGAAGAAACCACAAGTGAAGTGGCCGCTCTAGCTATTGCTTCTATTCCATCATCTTCATCCCTCTTTGAATCCCCCAATGACGATCTACCTCAACGAAATTCCAAGTGATTCATGGCTAAGGCCACGGAGGTATCACCTTCTTCCAACTCTAAGACCCCTAGTGAACTAGAACATCTTGCTAGTCTTAGGGAAGAAGATGAAAGGGTCACCTCGGAACTTTTTATGTCTAACATGCAAGGGGAGACCAAGAAGTACTTTGAGTATCTCATGAGGCAATTGGGAGAGGCCCAAGAGGCTCTTGAGAAGAAAGGTGAGGTTGAGAGAAGGGATGCGGATGAAATTGCATCCCTCTCTATGACTCTTGAAGAAGAGCATGATGGTAGAGTTTATCTAGAAGATGAACTTGAATATATTGAATTAAATCATAATGAACTTGTCTCTAACATCACTAAGGAACATGATCTTGCTATTTCTAAATATAAAAAGGCTAAAAAGGATAAGGTCGAGTTTGGGGTTGGTCATGGTAAACTAACCGAGGAGTTTGAAACGCTAACAAAGGCTCACAAAGCTTTGGAGAGCCAACACTCTTCCCTCAAAGAGTTGCATGAACAACTTCAATATCAACTTAATCAACCTAATCACCCTAGCATATCTACTTCTCCTTGTGATCATGCAAATATTATTGAGGAAAATGCTAGGTTTAAGCAATGTTCAGGATATCGCTTATCGTTAACTTATCGGTCGGCCCATGATAAGAGATATATCGGCTTATCGGCCGATAAATCGATTTTATCGGTCGACTGTTTATCGGCCATTTTTCTTGTAAATCCCAAATTGTAGCACTAAAATATGATATTCAAATATGTCATATTGGCAATAAATACTCTAAATTATGATATATAAATATATTTTATTCAATAATTCTAAAAATTCTATGATGACTGTTATCTATCATATGTTCCAGTGCTGGAAAATCGATATATCGGCCGATTTATCGGGATATCGACTGATAAACCGCTTGTAAGACGGATAAAATGGCCCGAATGATAAACTCCACTGATATCCATTTATCATATCGGTCACTACCCGATAAGCGATAAATCGGCTGATAAATCGGCATATCGGATGATATTTGGAACAGTGGGTTTAAGGATGAAATAGCAAGGCTCAAGGGCAAAAGCCCTCAAGTTGAGAAGGTTGTGATCCCTACCCCACACGTGGTTTCCCCTAGCTCTAATGTGGTCATTACTAGACCACAATTGAGTGCTCCAAGGCAACAAGTGGGCAAGCAAGGTCTTGGATATGTAGCCAGGAAGAAGAACAAGAAGAAGACCAACAATGGTGCTTCGGGTGGTATTGTCATTAGGGACAACACTACTCGTAGCACACCCGCTCAAGCGAACAATGTTGCCTCGAGTAGTAGTGTCACAAGGGACAACACTACTCGTAGCACTTCCACGGGAACTAACAATCCACACCATTTCTAATATGTTGATTATTATGGGGTTGTTCAAGCTAAATATGTTGGTCCCATTGAGGGTTTCATTGACTATACTATTTGGGTTCCAAAGACCCTTGTTGCTAACATGAAGGGACCCTCCTCGGGTCCTAACTCTAGTCAATGATCTCTTGCAGGACTATGCTTCCGGTGGGACTAAATGGATAATTGATAGTGGATGCACTAGCCATATGACCGGAAGCAAAGAACTTGTGACGGAGTTGCGCCCAAATGACATACAAGCAACCGTCACTTATGGAGACTCGTCCTCGTCTAAGGTATCCGGGTTCGGCAAGGTTGTGGTGGCTCCCGATATCACTATCGTGAACGTCATGCTTGTCAAATCCCTTGGCTACAATTTACTTTCCGTCCGCTCTCTTGCAAAGATGGGTTTCTCCGTCTTTTGTGATGTTGATATTGTGGTCTTTTTGAGGAGCAAGACTCTTGACGTCGCTTACGTGGGACATGTTGAAAATGAGTTGTTCGTGGCGGACTTTTCGAAGTCTACCAACTCTCAAACAATATGTCTTTTCGGAAAGGCGGACGTGGGATGGTTGTGGCATCTCCGCTTGTCCCATGTCAACATGAGGACTTTGCAAAGTCTTCACAAAGGTGGCCTTATTGTCGGACTAAAAGAAAATGTTTCCTTTTCAAAGGATCGCGTGTGTAGGTCATGTGTTGAAGGAAAGATGCATGATAAGGTGCACAAGGCCAAGACTATTATTTCATCAAAGAGGATGTTGGAGCTTCTCCATGTTGATCTCTTTGGTGCCATGCCCGAAGCAAGTCTTGGAGGCAAAAAGTATTGCTTGGTGATTGTCGATGATTATTCAAGATACACTTGGGTTTATTTCTTCAAGTGCAAGAGTGAGACTCAACAAACCATCATCGACTTCTCCAACCAAGTGCAACATCAACACAATGTGCAAATCATGGCTATTAGGAGTGATAATGGTTCGGAGTTCAAGAACTATACATTGAATGAATTCCTTAGTGAAGAAGGCATTCGTCACCAATACTCCGCCACTTACACTCCTCAAGAAAATGGTGTTACCGAAAGGAAGAATCACACTCTCTTGGATATGGAAAGGACCATGTTGGCGGAGTACACTTCTCCCCAATATTAATGGGACGAGGCCATATCCACCGCATGCCACTCCTCCAACCGCCTCTACATCCGCAAAGGCTTGGACAAGACTCCATATGAGATCTTCACCGGCAACAAGCCCAATGTCTCCTACTTCCGTGTATTCGGTTGTAAGTGCTTTTATTTGATCAAGGGTGTTAGGTTGTCTAAATTTCAATCCAAAACTATTTAGGGTATCTTTGTTGGTTACGGTGCCGAATCCCACACTTATAGAGTCTTTGACAAAGCCTCACGGATTTTCATAGAATCTTGTAGTGTGGCTTTCGAGGAAAATGATGGCTCCCAAGTGGCGCAGTTTCATGTTTCTAAGGTAGATGTTGAAATACCTCAAGAAGCCATAGGAATGATGGGTGTGGGATTTTTCCGCCCCATTGAGGGACACCTTATGGCGACTCGAGAAGGACTATGCTGTACTCAAGTGGAGCCCTCCTCTACAATAGAAGAATAAGCCAAGGAGCCAAGTATTACACCTAACCAAGAACATGTTCAAGACCCTCCTCTCATTGACCAAGACACTACGCAAGTCGTACCCACTCCTATCACTAATGCGAGTCAAGGTCAAGTCCAAGATCAACCATCCACTTCATCCTCTCCTCAAGTTGAAGCAAGTGTTGAAGATATTGATGATGATGATGATGATCAAGGCCAAGTTGGTCAAGATGGGGACCCAAATGATCAAGATGATCAAGTGATCCCTCCGTGCAATAATGCGGAGATCGAAGCCCGTCGTGTCAAAAGAATAAGAAGAGCTTTGAAGCATATTGATGCCCAAGACAACAAGGTCTTGGAGGATATTCAAGCTAGAAGATCCACAAGAAGGCAATTGGCACATTTTAGTGAGCATCAAGATCATATCTCTATGGTGGAACCAAAGAAAGTGTTTGAAGCTCTTGAGGACTTCGATTGGGTTGAAGCAATGCATGATGAGCTCAATAACTTTGAGCGCAACAAAGTTTGGAGATTGATTGAGAAGCCCAAAGATTTCCACAATGTTATTGGCACTAAGTGGATTTTCAAGAACAAGCAAGATGAGAATGACATTTTCATAAGGAACAAGGCTAGATTGGTTGCTCAAGGTTACACTCAAGTTGAAGGCGTTGAATTTGATGAAACCTACGCACTCGTGGCTCGCCTTGAGTCCATCCGTATCCTCCTTGCTTATGCTTCCTCTCATAATTTTAAATTGGAACAAATGGATGTGAAAAGTGCTTTCTTGAATGGTCCACTAAAAGAGTAAGTATATGTGAAGCAACCTCCCGGGTTCGAGAATCTCAACTTCCCTAACCATGTCTACAAACTTGACAAAGCTCTCTATGGTCTCAAACAAACACCTCGTGCTTGGTATGAGCACCTTAGAGAATTGTTAGATGACCGTGGTTTAGAAGTTGGGAAGATCGACCCCACTCTCTTCACCAAGAGAGTAAAGGGAGAGCTTTTCATATGCCAACTCTATGTGGACGATATTATCTTTGGATCAACTAACCAACCTTTCAATAATGAGTTCTCTAAGCTTATGACTGACAGGTTCGATATGTCTATGATGGGTGAGCTTAAATTCTTCCTTGGCTTTGAGATCAAGCAATTGGCTCGTGGGACTTTCATTTTTCAAGACAAGTATACCCAAGATATGATCAAGAGGTTCAATTTCGTAGATGCAAATATCAAGACATCTCCTATGCAAGTCAAGTGCCACCTATCACGTAATATGAAGGGTAAAGATGTGGACCAAAAGATGTACCGTTCTATGATTGGTTCTTTGCTCTATATTTGTGCATCTAGGTCCGATATCGTTTTGAGTGTAGGTGTGTGTGCAAGGTATCAAGCGGCTCCTAAGAATGGCCATTTGATGGCGGTCCATAGGATCTTTCGTTATTTGGTTCATACCCCAAGATTTGGTTTGTGGTACCCAAAGAGGGCACAATTTTCTCTCAATGGCTACACGGATTCCGATCTGGCGGGTGATGAAGATGATAGGAAGTCTACTTCCGGGGCTTGCCAATTTCTTGGTAGGTCCTTAGTGAGTTGGTCTTCCAAGAAGCAAAATTGCATATCTCTTTCCATCGCCAAAGCCGAGTATGTAGCCGCCGCAAGTGCTTGCACTCAATTGCTATGGATGAGGCAAACTCTCAAGGAATATGGAGTTCATATGGATAAGCTGCCTCTTTTGTGCGACAATGAAAGTGCCATCAAGATCACATACAATCCCGTGCAACATACAAGAACGAAGCACATTGAGATTCTCCATCATTTCATCCGAGACTATGTGGCAAGAGGGGATATCTTGCGGATATTTTCACGAAGCCACTTGATGATGCAAGATTCTTGTTCTTGAGGAATGAACTAAATGTCATTGATTCTAGGAGTTTGACTTGAAGATCTTGCACACACCCCTATAGATGAAACGTGTTCGAGCTTAGGTGTAGGCATGGACATAGGGGGAGTGTTATCCTAACACATTGGGTTCTCCCTCCCCCCATTATGCCCAAAGAAAATACTCATTCTTATCTCTCTTTTTCTAGTGTTGAATTGTGAGCTTCAATGTTGAGAATTGGCAATGTACCCAAGATATATCTTCGCGGTTACGTACCATGATCTCTTACATGGTGGCTTAGGCCACCAACCTCTTCTCTTGAAGATTTGGTTCTTGTTTTTGGTTTTATAGTGGTGTTTTCGTTGTGTTGGTTTGTGTTTTGTGTCGTGTCGGTGTTGGTTTGGGAATCACACTCCCTCTTTTCCTTATTTTATTTTTGAGTTTGTTTGCAAAACTTGGAGTGTGTAGTACCATCTCAGCTGGTGTTCTAACCCCAAGCCCAAACAATTCCCCCTAAGACATTTCTCTCTCTGAAATTTTCAATCTTTGTGATCCCTTGGTGAAATTGAGTTTTGGCTAGCGGTACTACCGCCAGTTACAAGTGGTACTACCGTTGTAACTGTTGTAGTACCCAGCGCATGGTACTACCGGTGGCCCCGAGCGGTACTACCGCCGCAGGAGTTCGTGCTCAACACAGACTCGGCAGCGGTACTACCTCTTGGCCCATGTAGTACCAGCTGAGCGGTACTACCGCTGAGCGTAGCTGTACTACCGATGCGGAAAAAATCCGGGGGATAAAAGAGATCTGGAAACGAGGGTTACCCTCATAACCCCCCACTCCCACATCTCCTCCCCACTTCGGATCTCCCTGCCGTCAAGACTTCCGGTCACCGGGGAGGGCTCCCTCCGGCCGTTGAACGCCTCTCTATCGCCGGAGAATGCCCGGGGACCACTCCCAACTCCTCCTCCTCGACGATGAGCTCCGGTACCCTTCTATCTCTCTCCCTTGAGCAATCTTGAGAGATGACGATTCCTAGGGTCTAGAGATCTCCTAGTCTAGGGGTAGTTGTTGTGTTCCCTACGTAGAAGAAATCCTATTAGCGCTACTCGTTGTTTTAGTCGTTGCATTGGAATTGGTAGTCGCGGTTGGGTGCCTTGGTTGAATCCGCCAGCAGCGGTACTACCGCTGTCACTAGTGGTACTACCACTATGGCTGGAACCGCTGGCAACAGCGGTACTACCGTGGCACCCAAGCGGTACTACCGCTTCCTGTAGACTGAAACAGACAGAAGTTCTAGTTTGATACCCTATCGCAGATCACTTTGATTGTTGTTTCGCTTATCTTTTGCTACCCCCCTGTTGCTTTCTTAGGAGCAGGTGCTAGTGGTTCGAGGGGTGGAGGTCGCAAGCGTGCAGCCAAGCGAGTCCGCAAGAACCCCGAGGAAGATGAAGCCCCTGAGGTTATGCCACAGGGAATGACAAGGAGACAGAGGTCCATTAACATGAAATCCAAGGCTGCTAGGGATAAGTCCATTGTGAATATGCCAGATGAGCAGTTTCGTAGGGAGAGGAGGACCAATCCCTATGTTCATCCTAGGGAAGCACGAGCAAATGAGTGCTTCTGGACACGGTTTCAGGAGAGGGTCTTCTATGAGGAGTATCTGTTGGGAACATGCCCTAGAGGCAATCATGTATGATGTAATTCCCACTGTATTCATAAAGTTATTAAGTTGTCCTTGTTTTGAACATCTGATTTATGTCATTGAATATGTGATTCGATTGTGGAACTATATATTCATGTTGTTCATACTAGATTGTCCTTGGTCATTAAGTTTGTGCTGGACACACACCCTAGACTAATGTGAGTGTTGGCTGATGACACGGTTCCACTTGTCATGGGCATAGTGATGCTATTCCAACGTTCACGGACTTGGCTAAAGAGTTTAGCAAAGTCGGACTGACCCACATTGAGATGCAACGAGTAAGTCGTCATTTGCATGTCTCAATCAATGTAATCCTTAGACCTGAGGTTGTCGCACAATCCGAGTTGTGGATCACCGACTTAGGTTCTGTCAAACGTTGTTATGTGACAAGGCAACTATAAAGGCAGAGTTCGGGTCGAATGAGAAGCAAGCTGCGTGATGTGGATAATCAAGATGGGATTTTGCCCCTCCGAATGGAGAGATATTCTCTGGGCCCTCTCGAGTGATATGATTCAGGAAGCATGGCCATGCGCGACTCAGTTAAGTGTTAACTGTGTCGGTTGACTAAGAGTTAGTCAGATGAATCACATATCACGGATCGAGAAGAGAGTTGAACTATTAAAGGGATGACGATAAATCGCCTATAGTTCAACAAGTTATATCGTGAGGCAAAAGGGACTAATATGAATATCACATTGAAAGGTATGTCGTCATAACTCAATGGGACTTGGGAGTCGGCACGTTCTGCTAGGAGCCGCTACCGATTGATCGATTGAGAGTCGGACTCCAATCGTGTCCAAGTCGCCATGAGCCTGCAGGGTCGCACACTTAAGAGCGGGAGCAAGTATTGGTCGGGTTGGACCCGAACCGGAAATGGACTGAGTTTGTGAGTCGGACTCACAGAGGGAATGGGCCACAAGTGTTGTGAAGCCCATTACCATACGCTATATAAAGAGGGGCGCAGGTTGCCCAGCGGGCACGTTAGTCCACTCCCATGCGTTGGGAACCCTAGCCCCACTCAGTCCAGCCGTCGCACCAGACCTAGCAGTCTGCCGTCGGAGCTCCTCCTCGTACGTGTGGATACCGGCAGAGGTGCTGTACGTTTAGCACTTCGACGTTCGAGGGATTGGATCGGCCGGACCGGATCGTGGGACTGCACTGCCCCGACGCGCTGCATCGATAATCCGCACCTGCGCGTCTAGTGGTAATACTCGTGGCCTCCTACCTCGGCTAGATCTTGGAAGCATCGCGTAGGAAAAAGTTTTGTTTATCTCTACGTGTTCCAACAGTATCCACTTAACAAAAATAAAGTGGTTATTCAATTCTCGATCAATGTTGCTTACATGAGAGCCAAGATGGACTATTTTGGTGAAGCCCTGGAGATTTGTGAAGAATTTGGGCTTCTAGATTTCATTGAGCTGAACGAGGACTATGATGAGCATCTAGTGGGCCAATTCCATGCCACTATGTACTTCCACACTGATGAGAGGAAGATCACCTGGATGACGAAGGATCAGAAGTTTTCTGCGTCTTGGAGTCAGTTTGCTACCATTCTGGGCATGCAGGACTTTGGTGAGACACCTGATGCTGATTTTTACTCCACATACTTCAGACTTCCTTATATTGAGAATTCTATGCCACTCACTGAGCTGTATGACCTCTATATTCCTGAACGTGCTGTGGTTGGGCAGTCCAAGCATCTGTTGCCAGTCTATGATATCCTCCACAGGATTTTCAGGAACACTTTGACTCTTCGAGTGGGAAACTTTGATCAGATCCATGGTTCTCTTGTTGACTTGATGGTAGTCTCTCACAGGCGTCGTGGTGATGGGCTGAGGATTGACATTATGGACATTCCGTGGAATTAGATGTATAACTGCATCATAAAGAGGAGAGTGCGTGTTTTTGCTGCTTTGGTCTATCGGGTCATCTCCACCACTTGGCGCAATGCCAAGCTTGCTGAGGCTCTATAGGACAATGATCAGGAGCTCAAGACTCATGCTGTCAAGGATCTCCGTGTCAAGAATCATGCCACTCCTCTACTTAGTCCGGATGATCTTGGTCCGGACATTGATGGCTCTAGTGACTCGGATTTCGAGATGGAGGGAAGAGCCAAGAAGGACAACTTTCGCAAGTGGATGTCCTCTACTTTGAAGAAGATCTTCTGTCGCTAGGTTGATATGGAGGATCAAGCATATCGTGCTCATGTCCGCAGCAAGGAGGAGTGACAGCTGACACGTGACAGATTTGCCCATATGGGGTTGCCTGTTCGTGCTGGGTCCGAGGACAGGATCACAACTTCTAGGGAGTGGAAGTCAAAGCAAGGCAAAAAGTGGACTGATCCATATCTTCTAGATGATGCTACCACGTCACACGAGCCTTGGACTCATGGTGACACTAACAAGGAGGTTGAAGATGTGAACTCGGAGGATGAGCGCAATCTCGGCAGCCCGGCTCGCGCTTCTAGCTCCGACGAGTGAGCTCCAGGGACGCTAGCATCGCCTCTTCCCTTTTTGGTGCCTTGATGCCAAAGGGGGAGAGAGGTCTATTAGGATCGCTCTATTTGCTTGGGTTTATGTTTTGTGTGTCAAACTTTGTGCGTGTGCTTGTGAGTTGAACCTTTTGTGTTAAAGTTTGTGTGGTTGAACCATTTGATGTTATGGATTTGGATTTAATGGTTTTATCTATTTTCATCAAGCAAGCATTCATATTATCATATCTATTGTACCCTTGCTAGGTTTCAAAGAGTTAGGGGGAGCCCACTTTCTAAAAGAGACCAAAGTTTGCCTCATAAGCAAATTTTTATTATGTATCACTCTCTCGAAGTGCTCGTCCAAAATCGTTGAAACCTCTCTTAGTTGTATTGTCATCAATCTCCAAAAAGGGGGAGATTGAAAGCGCATTTTGCATCTTTGATCTCTCTTAGGTTTTGGAGTTGATAACAACACCACTAAGCTTCTAACAGTGCGTCAAGTATTTCAGATTAAATCAACTAGACGCCAAAAAGGTGAAGAGAATTCCAAGACAAATCCACCAAGATTATCTTGGTCCAGCGGTAGTACCGGGCGTGGCAGCGGTAGTACCGCTCTGCACAGGGAGCGGTAGTACCGCGCCCAGTACCGCCAGATGTACCGCCAGGAGGAAATTGCGTACTGCATCCAGCGGTACTGAAGCGGTAGTGGCTCGGTTGTACCGCTGGATTCTTTTTAATCTTGAGCAAATCCTTGCTCAGCGGTAGTACCGGTACGGGCTAGCGGTAGTGCCGCTCCCTCCAGGAAGCGGTAGTACCGCCCCAGTACCGTCTCTTCTACCGCTGGCTAGGAAATTGCTCTATGTATCACACGGTACTAGAGCGGTAGTGGCTCGGTACTACCGCCCGCCACTTCGAATTAATTCAAAGTGGGTGGCCAGCGGTAGTACCGTGGCGCACTCGCGGTAGTACCGTTGCTGGAGTACCACGGTACTTCAGCTGCAGTACCGCCTGCGCTTTGCGTATGAGACGCGCTAGTACCGCGTGGATACCCAGGTGTCGGTAGTACCGCTAGGCACGAAAAGGGTCAAACCGGCTAGTTTTGGGATGGGGCTATAAATACCCCATCCCCTTCTTCCCCAAGTGGTTGCTCGTTCTAGCATTTAAGACAAGCATTTATTGAGCCTCCAAAAGCTAGATCTCTCCCAATCCCTCCACCCAAACTCGTTGATACTTGGAGGATTGGAGGAGAAGACCCGGATCTACATCTTCACCGACTCGTTCTTCATTTCCCCCTCTCTAGCTATAGGGATCTAGCCTAGGGTTTCCTCTTGTGGAGAACCTAGGCATCTTGTTTTTGTTTGTGATTCAAGAAGAGTTGGAAGCCCCCAATTTGGTTGTGGGTCTGTGCCCCAAGTTGTTTGTAAAGGACTCGATCCCCGCCTCAAAGGGGTTCAATAGTGGAAGATGAACTAGGCCTTTGTGGCGGAGTTCATCGGAGAATAGGGTGAGGCCTTTGTGGCGTTGAGTAGGCCTTCGTGGCAAGCTCACACCCCTCCAACGAGACGTACTCCCCTAACAAGGAGGAACTCGGGAATACATCGTGTCTCCGTGTGCATTACTTTGGTTACCTTGTTCCGTCACTCCCTTTACTTATCGCTTGCATTGTATTTATCATTATCCTTGTCATATAGGTAAATTCACCGTATCCGCATTATCTAGAGAATTTACCTTTTTGTCAAGTTTAAATCAAAAGAAAAATTAAAATTGGTCGTAGCATCTATTCACCCCCCTCTAGATGCCCATACTTTACTTTCAAAGACCGCGTGCGCACTACGGATCCTAGGATGATCTCACCCGTAACTTCGAGAAGAACTTCCTGGCGACGTACAAGCGGCCAACGTCTATCGAGAAACTACGGGCCTGCAAGCAGAATAGCGGAGAGAGAATTAAGTCGTTTGTAGAAATACAGACGGTCTATAGCCACAAAAATCGCTTACTATAGATGACTAATTGGCCGTTGTACAGATCGCTGTCTGCACCGGTGGCCTCAAAGTTAATCTCATTGGTGATATTCCACAAATCCGTTCCAAGATGTTAACTGCTTCACGCTTTTTTAGACAGGTTAAGGAAAAAAAATGCTGAAGAATTTGTCTACATAAATGACGTGGATATTCGTTACAGACACCGGCCGTCTTAACCAATGCACATGTCCTAAGGCTCATACACGAGATACCGTGAAACAGGACATATCCGAGCACCTTGCCACAACAAGAATGTTGTACACTTAGATGACCACGTCATCATAAATCACCAGTGTTGGTATTAACCATTGTTGTTTAGGTGTGTCATGTTTATTTACAGTTCATGCATTTAGTCTAGGCTTCGGTAGTGTGTGCATGTGGAGTTGTGTTCAACATGCACAATGCAAAGCTAAATATGTGTGTTAGTTAGCTGCATGTGTCAGGCTGAGAGGAGTCTGGGAAGCCGAGTTTTGTAGCAGACAGAGATGGAGAAAGAAGTGGGCATGGGCAGTTGCGGCATGCTCCAAGTGAGAGCTTATCCATCTGCAGAAACTTGGAGCGGACTCAAAGTTTGTACATGTGGGCAGTTAGTGGAGTGATTAGGGGTCAAGCTGTTACTATCTTGTCCGGTGCCGCAAGCTAGTGGGTGTGTGCTTCTTCTACCTCCGGTTTGTGTGTGTTTCTCCTCTGCATAGGTATCAACAAGTGCTTCTGACATAAATAATGCATGAACGGCTCGGTCTTCTAGCTGTCGCCATCTCATCTGTCGCGTACTCTCTCATAAGCGCACACAAAAATGTATTCCCGACGCCTCTTATGCCTAGGTAGCATGTGTTTGAGAAGCCACAGACTCATGGAGAAAGAGACCCCCACCTTATCTACGGTTGCATCTGAGCGTTGATAGGATAACATGGTAGTGAAAGAGAAAAATTAACGAGAGAAGATGAAAGCCAAAGACTGAATTATGACCCTCCAAGCTAGGATGCTTTTAGTAACATATATATAATGTGAAATAAAAGTTGGTAAGGGAAAGATTGGCATGAATCATAAATGTATCGTACATATGACATTGAATTGAGATATATTGGCTCTTCCTTGTTTCGTTTTGACATACTGACATAAAGGGTTGATCATACAATAAATAGAATTACTTCCATCCTTTGCACAACAACATGCACACGACGGTACTAGTCAATAGTTTGTCATCTAAGATCACTCAATATCATATTCAACCATTTTAATGAACATGTAGTAATCGAACATATCATCTGAATATATTTCTAGAAATGAGCCACATGCATGCTATGGGGACACTGGTATCCACCCCATACAGGAGACACCACCTCATCAGATAGTACTATTGTTTTTTTACATAGCCACAACTAGAAGGATGATCCTTGGGAATGGTGACTTGATATCTTCAGGAGTGATAGATGGCTCAATAATCAAAGGATTTGTGACTATGCCCCAAACCTCACGGAGGAGAGGTGGCTAAGCGCATGGTCTTGACACACCAGACACAACATAAGAGCATCTCCAACAAGGCACACAATAGTTGCGCGCTAAAATCAGTTTGCAGCGTCGTTTTTACACGCCTACAGCGTGGGGCGAGACAACGATTGCTTAAATAGTGTGCACGTCGGCGGTGGCGGTTTACTAGTGCGCGTGCGGCGGTACCAACCTCATACAACGAAAACTATATCATAAAAGAGATCAAACAAAGGCACAAAAACAATTAATAAATAGTTTTATTATTCTTATAATACAAACAAATACTAGTACACAATAATAGAAACAGAGGATGAGTGGTAGACTCACATAATGTTTTCTTTTGAAACTTTTATATATATTACTCATGGAACATGAAGGAATTACAACCAATCTCTATCATTTTGATCAAATTTTGAGGAACAGAACCTAACCGAACATGCCGAAAACTAATAGTTCTGCCTAGTTTAGCAAGCTCGAGAGCAACCCCGTTGCTTGCTCGATTAACTTTAGTAACTACCCAATCAGGTAGGCAACCTAGAGCATTTTTAATATCCTTTACTGTACTAGGAATCGCTGACTTAGTCGAGTCTTTCAGATTTAGCTCTGATATAAGCGATGCACAGTCGTTTTCTACATGGACTGGTCCAGCAAAGTTTGGAATAATGCACTTTATGCTCTCCAGACCTGTGATTGCTTCTGCACATTCAGCACCGGAACAGAGCGGAATTGGACCCCAGGCTGAGAGGATAACATCACCATTTTCATCACGTAACACAGCACCCCACGCTCCTTCTCCTTCGTGAAAACTAGCATCAAAGTTTAGTTTTACCCAACCCAATCTTGGTTTTGTCCAGGGGTTCACATGTTCTTTAATATGTCTACCATTCGTCCTCTCATCTCTCACAATAGGGAGTTTCCCTTTCACATCCACAATAGCTTCAAAATATCTAGTGTCCCGAACAACTGTGATACTCCCTCCGTCTCAAAATAATTGTCTCAAAGTTAGATAAAAGTGGATGTATCTAGACATGTTTTAGTGTTAGATACATCTATTTTTGTCCAACTTTGAGACAATTAATATGAGACGGAGGGAGTATATGATTGTAAGAAAAGCGCGGACTGATTAACTCTAGCCTTCCCATGCCCGAAGATAATGTTGTTTCGTAAGTTCCAGCATCTCCACCATAACAGTTGCAGCTTCTCCCTCATAAACTCATCAACGTGGCTCAAAAGAATAAGTACCCAGTCATCCCCAGTATTACATAGGTCTTCTTCATCTGGCAAGGCCCAATCTTTCCTTAAGCATTGCCGCAGAGCATAAGCTTTTGTGCATGTTGTCATAGCACGATAAGTGTTCTCAGGTTCCACCCCACAAATAGAACATGTTGGGACATGGTCCAGTTTCCTTATAAACCTGTGTACTTGAACTCTTAGTGAATTTGATGCAAGTTTCCAACCAAAAACTTTTACCTTCGGAGGGACATCTGTCTTCCATATTAGATTCCACATATCCCTTTCTGCTGCCACCTTGTTACTTGGTCCAGGAGTGACATGTGTCATTTGTGACGCTGCCAGTTTATAAGCACTTCCCACAGAGAAAAATCCGTGTTTTTCATGGTTCCACGCTATATAATCCTCACCTTCAAAACTTGGTATTTTTATTTTCAACACATGATCAGCATCTGTCTCGTGGAATATGGATCGAATCAGATCTTCTTTCCATGTTTTCTCAACTGGGTTCATGAGACCATATACCCATTTCAGCCTCGTTTTTGTGGCTTTTCCAATAATTTTCAGGTCCCCCCTAGGGACCCAATTAACTCTCCATATTTTAACCTTTGAACCGTTGACAATCCGCCAGATTACCCCCTTCTTTAGGAGTTCCAACCCATGCATAATGCCTTGCCAACATGGGGACACATTATGGATGAAGGTGGTATCAATTAAGTCACCCGCTGGATAATATTTTGCTTTAAGCACACGTGCACAAAGACTTACAGGGTTCTCAACGAGACGCCATGCTTGTTTAGCAAGAAGAGCTTGGTTGAGCAATCTAAAATCTCTGAACCCAATACCGCCCTGTGTTTTTGGCTTTGTCATATTATCCCACGCCATCCAATGTACTTTCTTCCTGTCAATATCATCCCCCCACCAAAAGTTTCTGATGATTTGCGCTAGGTCATCGCAAAGTCCAGCTTAAAAATGCTCATGGAAGTAGGTATACCTTGTGCTACCGACTTTACGAGAGTCTCTTTTGCTGCACCCGACGCACACTTTTCTGACCAGTCCGAGCATCGTTTTAACAATTTTTCTTTAGTTGGTTGAAACTTCTCATTTTTCATTCTTCCCTCCGGCACCGGCAACCCCAAGTATTTCTCATCAAAAGAGGTAGTTTGTATGTCCAAAGTTGCTGCCACTTCATTTCCATCAATTTATGAACATTTCTGTCCGAGCATGAGCGAGCATTTTTGGGGGCTAAGAAGTTGTCCAGTACCCTTTTCATATGTTCTAAGTACATCATTTACCTTCATAGCTTGATCAGCATTGGCTTTAAAAAATAGCAAACTGTCGTCCGCGAAGAGGAGATGAGATATCCCTGGGCTTCTTCTGCATATCTTCAACTCTTTTATATTTCCAGAATCGATCTGATCATGTAGTAGCGATGACAGGCCTTCGCCAACGAACAAAAACAAATATGGTGACAAGAGGTCACCTTGGCGGAGACCCCTCGATGGCTTAAATCTTTTGAGTAATTTCCCATTGAAGCGAACAGAGAAGTTCACGGATTTAACACACACCATAATCCAGTTTATTCATTTATCGGCAAAACCCATTTTTCTCAACACTTCTTCGAGGTATCTCCAACTAACTCTGTCATATGCTTTCACAAGATCCAACTTATAAGCACAGAATTTACCAGCCTCCTTTGACCCCTTCTGTACCGCATGGATGCACTCGAAAGCCAAAATGGCGTTGTCTGTTATCATCCGCCCCGGATGAAAGCGCTTTGCGTTGGAGATATGATGGCATCAAGTATGGGTGTGAGTCGGTTAACCAAGCACTTTGACACTATTTTTTATGTTATGTTACAAAGACTGATTGGTCTAAAATCCATCAAAGTGATAGGATTTTTTTATCTTAGGGATCAACACAATCGTTGTATCGTTGACACCATCAGGCATTATTCCATCCGCGAAGAATTTCTTGACCGCATTTATAATATCCTCTTTAAATGTGCACCAGTTCCACTGGAAAAAAACATGCTGGAAATCCATCCGGTCCTGGCGCTTTTGTCGGTCCGATTTGAAACAGAGCATATCTAATTTTATCTTCACTAAAATCAGCACACATATATCATTTGTACGAGCATCGATAGTTTGTTTGAATAATTGGGTAATCCTTTCCGGGTGGACAGTTGGGTCATCCGTGTACAATTCATGAAGAAAACAGTGGCCATATTCTCCATAACAGGCGTATCATCAGTCACGAGACCGCTTGGCATCTGCAACTTCTCAATTATGTTTTCCTTTTTTCGCCAAGTCGCCTTTCGATGAAAAAATCTTGTGTTTGTGTCCCCGGCACGAACCCAGGATATGCGCGATCTTTGTCCCCACCGTAATTCCTCCTTTTCTAACAGTTCGTCAAGCTCGGCGCTTATTCTTTTGGCTTCGCTCCTGCTAACTGCATCTTCTTTCATGCAAATATTTTCTAGATTTTTACTTTTTTCCTCAATCTGTTTGGGAATAGAACCTATTGTTTTATTACTCCATGCGTGCAAGCATTCCATTACCCCTTTCAGGTTGGCTGACACATCTCCCAGGTCCTTTGGTCTCATGTGCATGGCCCAAGCATCAGTGATCTCTTCCCCAAGCGAGCTCTCACCTCCGTAGAGGAGGATGCCTATTACCCACATTATAGTTGTCAAGCCTTACCAACACCGGACAGTGATCAGACCTGGAAGAGGTTAGATGTTGTACTTGGTAATTGGGAAATAAACTCATCCAATCTTTGTCTGCCACTTCCCTATCAAGTCTAACCCTGACATTTTTAACACATGTTTGTTTATTGTCAAACGTCCATGGCTTTCCTTTGTAACCAAGATCAAAGAGATCACATTATGACAGTACTTCACATAATGTTTCAATAGGAGATAGATTCTTGATAGATTTAATACCCTTTTCTTTAATAGATTTTTTTCTTCTTGCATATTTTCAGGATTGAGAAAAAAAAACTCCCCTCTTATTTGGTGTGGGTAACGGTGGGGGATCAGGAATTTTCCAAACATCATGGTTCTTGGCTATATCACCCATTAATTCTTCAGTTTCGTCCATAGTTCTTTCCCTGAAAATACAACCAACACAACTATCCAATTATGTCCTAAATTCAATAGTTAGTCCATTATAAAATATATCAATAAGCTCATGTTTAGCTATCCCATGGCCAGGTCTACCCTTATGTGTCGCACAAAACATCCCCATGCTTTGTGCAGTTTCTCATCCTCAAGTTGTTTAAAATAAAAATCTTTTATAAAGCAGCATGTTGCATGTGAGTAGGAAAATATTTCTCGCAAAAGATACGAGTCAAGCCTTGAGGTCTCTCAATAGATCCTTAGGCTAAATTATCATACCAAGCTTTAGCATCATCCTTTAACAAGAAAGGAAACATTTTGTTCTCTAAATTATAAGGGATCGCTGGAGATGCCCTTAGAAGATGATGATGAATTCTAAATGGTCGTTACGGTGAGAGTGAACGAGGATTTTTGCATCTTAGGCCAGGATCATTGTTAGTACGCATCTATATCAACCGATGTAGAGCGAAAGACATTGCCAAATTATGAAAGATTACTTTAGCCCCAGTCTGGATTATCCAGAGAAGTATTTTTTTTTGCGATTTCGGATGCGTACAATTCTCTTTATCACCATAATCAATGTCGTGGATAAACATGATGATTGGTTTAAGCTAAGGAGGCAGGCATCGTGTGAGATCAGCACGAGCCGACGAATGAAATATGTTGCTATAGTTCGAGTGCTTGCACATGGTTGTCTGCACCCATGAGAATACAATCTTGGTGATCGTTGTCAGATTAAAAAAAAGATGTGATTGAGATCTTTGGGCCTTAGTACCTGAGTGCACATAATGATGAGGACACTGATAGACTCATGGTTGTGAATGAAGCACGAGGATGGCATGGGATACTTCGATACAGTTGATTTTGCATACACTGGACATGAAGAAATTGCTTTGCTGGATGGAAAGATGGGCACAAATGTCACCGCAAAGATCCAACCATCATTCTTGAGGCTGTTGCATCGTCAGATCTTTGGATTTGGCATGCATTTTTTTGGATCTGAATGTGTTGGTGATATCACCACCGTTCGCAAGGTTTGTTTCCGGAGAGGCTCCTCCTTTCAACTACTTTATGTCGCCATGAGAACGATGGGTTATTATCTTGTATATTACATATACCCTCCATGTGCCACATTTGTGAAGAAAATCGCGCTTCCTCAAGGAAACAAGATACCTCACTTTGCGAAGATGCAAGAATCGTTGAGAAAAGATGTGGAGAGAACTTTCGGTGTGCTTCAGAAACGTTTTGCCACTATACATGGCCTTGTAGAGTATGAAAACTAGAGGTCCTATGGAAAATAATGACATGTTGCATCACATTGCATAGCATGATCATTAAAGATGATCACGAGATGCCATAGAACCACCGGCACATCACTATTGGGGATCCGGTTGAGCCCGAACACGATCCAAACAAGATACATATATTTTTCTAGACACATCAAAGCATTGACAACAAGAGGTTCATACTGAAGATCATGTTGAGCATCAGTGGCTAATCCGTAGAGCTTCATAGTTGATCTTTATTCCATTTTAACCCTTTCGTGTGTCTAAATTTGTATACTTTGGTTTTTAGTATTAGTGAATTATTTATATTAATTATTATGTTTGGATTTAATATGTTGCAAATATCTAGTTGAAATATATTTCCTCAATATCAAAATATAAGATCTTTTAACATTTTTAAACTTCACGTATATACATATGTTTTAGTGTAAGATTCACATGAATCTACGCACTAAAACCGTCTAAATATGTGCAGTCTAGAAATCACTAAAACATCTTATATTTTGATATGTAGGTAGTAGTGTGTATAAACAAAACTAGAAAAAAAATAGAGAGTTAAATTTACGGCTAGGAAATGATTTTCTTTAGAGGAAGAAATATGAGGAGTTAAATGATAAGGAAATCTTTTCTCCTCTAAATTATAAGGGATCGGCTGGAGATGCCCTTAGATCTCTAATAATTAGTTAGTTGGGTCAAGAAAACCTCACACGCTTACAGAGACATGTAGTGATCGACAAGATCACCGGGTGTATTGTTAAACATGAGCCATGGGCATGCTACGCGGGAATTGACATGCAACGCTCACGAGATATTGTTCATGCAGCAAACATATGCACGCATGCATGCGGTGATACAAACATGGGCGTGTCAAAAAAAGGGGGTCAGATCCAAGTGTAACCAGGCAGTTTGCACGGGACATCGGATATATTTCGCTTTTTTTTTTGTCAAACCTTGTCGGAGCAGATGCGCCGCCACGGAACTCGCCGGAAACCGTTGCCGCACGCCAAAAAAGATAGCCGCACGCCGGAATCCGCCACCGCCTGTTCGTATTCGTTGAGCTGGGCTGCTGCGTGCGCTCGTGCGCCAAAATCAGCCGCCGGTTCGAATTCGGCCTCGTCTGTGGCCAGAGCTCACGAGTCAGTTTATCCTACCTAGATAGCTAGCTACTCCGTGTACATATCCATAGATTGGTTCTTTTCAGCTAGCTAGCTGAAGGATGCAACAATGGATGGATCGGTTCTGTACCTAGTTAGCTAGCTTCTCTAGTGCGTTTATTGGCTATAGCTCATGTATTACATGATTTTAACATCAGCTCGGTTTGCAGCGGGCGTGGGTGACACAGGTGGAATAGTGGATTCGGCCACGGAGACCTGCAATCTTACGAAGGGGATTGAAAATATGCAGTGATGCAAGGAGGAAGAAGAAGACTGCTAGGAATATTCTTTTTTACCATTCTGTTTAAGGGGTCTGTTCGGCCGCGGGCCAACCTCAAAACACGTTTAAAGTCTCCTCTATATCAGGTTTGCAGATGCATGAAGAGATAGACATATATATGAACATACGAGTTGCTACTAGCTAGTTATATATGGGAATGGACGACTCGACAGGCGACGCGACAGGCGACACGACAGGCGACGCGCACGGCGATGGCGTTACGGTGGCCGCACGGCGGGGGGCGCCGGAGGGGGCGGTTCCGGCGGGTCCCACGTGTGTCACGATACACGGGTACTCGCCTCCGTCACGTTCCGCGGCGCACGGCATCCTGGGGGAGGCACCGACCGCAGGTGAGACTCGAGTCACACCGAGCCAGAGCCTACCCACCGGTGTCAATGGCGGACAGGTAGGGCCCGTGGTCCCACCAGTGGTTCTGGAGGTGAGTATACCCTTCCCGAATCCCTCGCCTCCTTCCACCAACCCTCCTCATTCTCCCCCAGATCTAGCCTCTCTCTTTCGCCATTTTTGGGAGCGACCTAGGGTTTCTGCACCTGCGGGGGGTGATTCGTTCACCTGGTGGAGGGGAAAGGTGGCCGGAGACCAGCGATCGTTTGCTCAGGTGACCGCGACTCCTTCGAGTGGGCGCACGAATCCTAGCCTTGCTGGAAACCCGTCGAGATCGATGGGGGACCGTGGGAGGGGACAGGACCTTCGTCACGGGGGAGGTCGAGCCAACTTCAACCAGCGAGGGAACAACTTCTCCGACAACAACCTCAACGCGCGGCCGATGGTGTGGCACAGGAACACACCAGAGAGCTCAAGCGCTATCCATGGTGCTGAGAGGGAGGCGCGCAACCCTGACCGAGATCGGTGGGAGATTGCGGCGCAGAAGCAAAAGCAAGCAGCAGTGCCACCTAAAGCTGCTGCGATGGAGAAATCGAACCAGGTGACGCCTCCTACATCTGGTCCTCAGAATAATCCTGATTTGTGCCTCAACTGCAACCTGCCTGGTCATTTTTCTTCTAGGTGTCCTACGATTAGATGTGAGCGCTGTAGCAAATTGGGTCATGTTTCCTTTCTCTGTCAGGTTATTAGACCATGGGAATATACAGCTGCTATGTGTGGGTTCCAGGCTCCTGGTCTTGGCTTTTTTTACTTTCCTGATGCGTGTGCTGGTAAACAAATGAAAGAAAAAGCAACCTCGGTGATTATTTCTGTTGTGGAGGGGAACCCTAATTTCCGTGATATTAAGAAGGAGTTTAATGTGTTTTTTGGGTCGGGTTGGAGGTGCACGGCTCGGGCAGTGGGGACAGGGCAATTTACCATGAGATTTCCTAATGCAAAAGAGGTTGAGAGGACTTGTTACTATGGTAATCATATGAGGATGAAAACCTTTAATGGGGTGTTGAGTTTGTCACCTTGGTCTGACTTTGTGGGAGCCAAATTTCCTATGCATAAGGCTTGGGTAAAAATACGAAATATCCCTGTCGACAAAAGATGTGAAGCTACTGTTGCATATGTGGGATCCTTGGTGGGAGTCTCTCTGGAAATTGATCAGGCAACATTGCATAAGCCTGAATTTTGCAGAGTATTCATTGGTTGCAGAGATATAAATGAGCTTCCTGAGTCTGCAGAAGGTGTGCTGGGAGATTATTTTTATGATTTTTATTATGAAGTGGAAACTGTGGTGGTGGGGGAAAATCCTAGAGACAAAAATGCAGTTTCTGTGAACTCTCATAGTGATCCATCTCCTAAGAGAACAAGGATTGATAACAATCTTATCTCTAATACTCAATCTGAATCGACTGAGTTTAGGGGGAGTTCTAGCCAGTCTAATTATATTGGTGGAAAAACCTATGGGAGACCTTTGGAACCTGTTTCTGAACATGAATCAGAGGAGGAAAGTGAGGAGGAACAGGGACTTCTTATTGAGCAAATTGCTGCTAAAAATCTACAGGAAAGCCATCAGGAAGAAAGCCTATGTGATAAAAATATGTCTCAGAGGGTTTTGGTGAATAGTGATACTGCGGTGGAAAATGTTGTGGAGGGGGGGGAAGAACCTGAATCCACACCACCAAGTGTTGCTTCATCGGTGCAGGATTTGAGGGTGGTTAGCTGGGTGCCTATTACACCAGCAGTGGTTAGTGAAAATGTCCAATTAAATGATGAGGCGTGGCCACTGTTGAACTCGTTCTCTGTTACTAAGGCTGGCTGATGGGGGGGTCTCCTGCACCTGTTACTGAATATACTGTACAGTCCCCTGACACTGCGTCTCCTGTGGTCTATGATCAAGTGCTGGAACCTGTGAAGGAAACATAACGGTTTAGGATGAGCATTCGTAACCAGGAGAAGAAGTTAAAAAATGTGAGTGATCAAGCTGAAGGGGTGGCAAAAAAAAGAAACCTAGAAGGTATTTCTCCTCCTGTTTCCAATAACTCTTTTGCTATTTTATCTGACTTGGAAATAGTGACTAGAGCCTCTGATATGGGTGTCAATATTCCAAATGACAATTTTCATACTGTCAACTTGTTAAGAAACATGGAAATTGCTAGGAATGAACTTGCTAAGAAAAATACCTCTAGTGATAATAATGACAATCTGATTATTGACCATGATCTTGGGGCGGGTACTCCTTTGAGATTGGAGTGGGTTTCTGATAAGGATGAAGAAGAGAAAAACCCTTTTATTACTGTCCAATCTAGGAAATCGAAAAGAAAGTCAAAAGGTAAAAATGTTGTGGCTTCTAGACCCCTGACAAGAAGCCAAAAGAAAGCTAATATTTCTCCCCTGGATCCTGGGAGGAATATTAGGAAAAGAAATAAACCTGAACGTTTAATATGTTAGGAGGATTTTGGAATTTAAGGGGGATAAGCAAGAAAGGAATGTCTGCTTGTCTCACTGACATTATTAGAGAAAGTAACCTTGACTTTATTGGGCTTCAAGAAACCATGAAACAAGATTATAATGATAGTTTTTTCAGAAAATTGGATCCTCAAGGTTTATTTTTTTGGAATGGGTTCCCTCGGTAGGCAAGTCAGGTGGGATTTTATGTGGGGTTAGACAATCCTCTCTTGAGGTGTCTGCTGTGAAATTGGGAAGGCACCTTATTCAATTTAATCTTTGGGACAAGATTAAAAAATGCAGGTGGTCTCTTATTACAGTTTATGGACCAGCACATGAAGAGTTCAAAGAGGAGTTCCTCTCTGAATTAGCTGCCTTTTGTAATGTAATTACTGAGCCTTTTCTTGTGGGTGGGGATTTTAATATCCTTAGGCATGTGGGGGAAAAGAATAAACATACTGTGCTCCCTCATTCATCTGAAGTTTTTAATTCTATTATACATATGTTGAGCTTGCAAGAGATTTGTATGGTTGGGGGGCTATATACTTGGACCAATAATCAGAGATCTCCTACACTTGAAAAGCTGGACAGAGTTTTGATGTCTCCTTCATGGGAAGCCATTTTCGCTTTGGTTACTATGAGGGAAGTGGTAAGAGAAATCTCGGACCACAACATGCTTATTATTGACACTGGTGGCTGTGTGGTGTCTAAGAAAAGAAATTTTAGATTTGATGTTGCCTGGTTTAATGATCCTTGCTTCCTTGAAAAGGTTGAAGAAATATGGGACAAGAATGTTTACAGCAGGGATCCTGTGGATATTATTAATATAAAATTGAAAAGATTCAAAAGATTTTTTAAAGGGTGGGGGGCTAATAGGTTTGGGAATATGAAAAAGTTGAAAGGAGAGTTGCAAAAGGAACTTGATAACCTTGAAAAAATAGAGGAACAACATGATTTGCTTCCTGATCAGTTGAATAGAAAATGTGAGATTCAGGCTACTTTGTTTTCTATGTATGATGAAGAGGAATTGTATTGGCACCAGAGATCCAATGAGCAATGGTTGCTTAAAGGGGATAACAATACTGGTTTTTTTCATAAAGTAGCTAATGATAGAAGGAGGAAACATACCTTGCAGCATCTTGAACATGGTGAACTAAGAATTGAGGGGACTAATAATTTGTTGAATCATGCTACTAGCTATTATAAAGACTTATTTGGTCCTGTTCCTAGTAACAACTTGTCTATTTCTGATGATTTGTGGGAGACTCATGAAAAATTAAATTTGTTGGATAATACTAATCTGACTAGACCTTTTTCTGTACAAGAAGTAAAAAGTGCCTTGTTTTCGATGAAATGTAATAAAGCCCCTGGACCTGATAGTATGCCTATTGAATTCTTCCAACATTGTTGGGATATTGTCATGCCTGATATTATGTTTCTGTTTGATGCATTTCATGCTGGTAATTTGGATGTTAGTAGGCTGAATTATGGTATTATTACTCTCCTACCTTAGATGAGTGATGCCTTAAAAATTCAGAATTTCAGGCCTATTTGTTTGTTGAGATGTGTGTATAAATTGATCACTAAAACTCTTTGCTTGAGACGGGAGCCTTATAGTACCAAGTTATTCAGTGTGCAACAGAATGCTTTTATTAAGAATCGTAATATAATGGATGGAATCATGTCTTTGCATGAGCTGTTACATCATACTCATGTTAAAAAACAAGTGGGTATAATTTTGAAACTTGATTTTGAAAAGGCGTACGATAAAGTGAATTGGGACTTTTTAATTGATTGTCATAAGAAGAAAGGTTTCAATAGTACTTGGTGTGCTTGGATAGAACAAATCCTTCATGATGGTTCTGTTGTTGTGAAAATAAATGATGAGATTGGGCCCTATTTTAAAAGTGCCAAGGGAGTTAGGCAGGGAGATCCTTTATCCCCTACTTTATTTAACCTAGTAGGGGAAAGTCTTACTAAGATGATGTTACAAGCTCAAAGAAATGGGATGGTAGTGGGTCTTGCCCCTGATTTGATAGAGAGAGGAGTGGCTATTTTACAATATGCAGATGACACTATTATTTGCTTGTCTCATGACCTGGAGAAAGCTGTGAATGTTAAAATGCTCTTATACTTATTTGAGATTATGTCAGGACTTAAGATAAGTTTCCTAAAGAGTGAGGTGTTCAATGTGGGAGGTGATGATGACATCTCCAAGTCGTATGCTGATATGTTTAATTGCCAAATTGGAGTGTTGCCTACGAAATATTTGGGTATGCCTGTGACCTTTGCTACTTTTAAAAATGCTGATTGGGATTTTTTAGACAAGAAATTCATTAAAAAGCTGGATGCCTGGATTTGTGGGTCTGCTTCCTCTGGGGCCAGGTTGACTCTTTTAAAAGCTTGCCTAGCTGGGTTGCCTTCTTATTATATGTCTATGTTCTTGCTGAATAAAACCATGGTTGAGAAACTGAATAAGCATATGAGGAGATTTTTCTGGCAGGGTATTCATAAGAAAAGAAAATATCATATGGTGAAGTGGAAAACTGCAGATCAAGGAGAAAAGGTGGTCTTGGTGTTAAGGATTTGAGAAAACAAAATATAAGTCTCCTTACTAAGTGGTGGTGGAAACTTGATACTAGAGAGGGTTTATGGCAGGATATTGTGAGAGCCAAATATCTCAAAAAGCAGTCTGTTGCATCTGTAAAAGTGAGGTTTAATGACTCACCTGCTTGGAAAAATATTTTAAAGGTGAAGGATATTTATATGACTGGGAGGAAAGTCATTTTCAAAAAAGGAAATTTGGTGAGATTTTGGCATGATCCTTGGTTAGATAATATTCCTTTGGTAGAATCTTATCCTTTGCTGTTCAATATTTGCCAGCAACAAGACATTTCTTTTGCTGAGTGTGCTGAAAAGCATTTTGAGTTAACTTTCAGGAGACGTCTTTTCCCTGTAATTAAAGATCAGTGGGATTTTATACAGGAGAGGGCTGGTAGTATACCTCTCCTAGATGGTGAGGGTGATCAGGTAATTTGGAAGTTTAACAAGAATGGTAGGTTGTCGACAAAATCTGTCTATCATCTTCTTGAGAAGACAGTGGCAGGACCCAATTATACATGGGTATGGAAAACACAGATACCCTTGAAGATTAAAAAAATTCTGTGGCAACTGTTACAAGATGCTGTCCTGACTAGAGAAAATATGAGGAAGAGGAGGTGGCCTGGCAATCCTAGCTGTTCTTTTTGTGGCAATGTGGAGACTAGGAATCATCTGTTCTTTACTTGTACCACGGCTAAAACTGTTTGGGGTATGTTGGGTGCAGTTTTGGGGACTCGGGCTTGTCCACCTTCCATTTGGCAATGTATGGCTTGGTGTTATGCTTTTTGGCCAAGGGGAAAGAAGTACTATAATCTGGTTATTTCTGCGGTGTGCTGGTCAATTTGGACGATGAGAAACAAGATAACCTTTGATAAATATGTGCTACGGGATCCTGTTGTAGTGGTCTTTACGGTTTGCTCGTTTTTGATACATTGGGCAGGTCTGTATCAAGAGGGTGACAAGGAGGCGATCATGGAGGGCGCGTCACAGCTGAAAAGGTTGGCGACGAGCTTTGCTGCTGGGAGATCTTCGGGAGGTGCTGCTGCGCCTGCCATGGAGTGTGATGCTTTGCTGTTGGAGGGCTGAGTTGGTTGTCTGTTACTTGTGCTGACTGCTGGAATGTTTCAGAGTTCTGTTATCGGTTTATTGCTGTTTGTTGAACCTTGAACTTCCTGGTAGTTAGGTGGGAGGGGGTTGTATCAGCCCGTAGGGGTGTTCGACGGCGAACACTCGCAGCGGGTTTCCTGGATGATACCCCTCCCGTTCTAGCTGGACTGCTCCTATCCCTTTCTGTCTTTCATTCTCTCTGTAAGAACCTGTTATTTCTGTTATGAAAGTAATAGAAAGGGGCTAGCCCAGTTGGAAAAATATCAGGTTTGCAGGCTATATTTTTACAGAATCTGCTAGAGATGCTCTAAAATGGGCTATCCATCAAAGTTTTTCGTCCATTTTATCCACAGGGCGAATGCGCGAGCATGTATCCTAAGGGTTGCTCATGTTATGCAAACAATTTTAGTTCCTCTGTGTCATGGTTTCTATTTCTGGTTGTCCTTTGTCTGTATATGATTCAAATACACAGTTGATGAAGTCCAGTTGGCAGGATCTCTGGGAACTTATGTGATGTCTGGCGAAATTCAATAGGGTAGGTGCTTGGGTGCCCCGCAGAGTTTCACCTTCTATCGTTACCTTTTCAACACGTAACAATCTTATCTATTCCTGAACCCTCTCATTCCTAGCAAGATAAACGTGCATTATTTAAAAGAGAGAAAATAAGTGAGATGGTAAAGGACGAGAGATCGTTCCTCCTAACCCTAGCATGAAATTTGTGTAACTTAAATCAACGGAAAATATCGTAAAGAGAGAGACTTGTGAAAGAGAAAAACATGCAAGAGATATGTGAACTTTAATCTAGCTACGGGAAGCTTCCGCACACAAATATATATGCTCGTCACTATGGGTAATAAGAGAGGGTAGGTGGAAGCAGTGGCTAGCCCAAGGTTATGCCAAGTATGCCGTGGCATAACCTAGGATCTCCGACTTTGTTGCATTAGATCACACGACAATCTATTTTTAGATCGCGTTCTTATTCAAATTAACTAGAAAAAGCGAAACATTTTCAAAAGGAGCGCGCGATAAGTGTCGTGTTTACTTTTCTCATGTGCTCTATGCTCACCAAGTGTCAGCTTCTTCTTACGGAGGGACCATGTTGTGTGCCTGCATGTACGATAAGTGTCACAACAAGAAAGTTTTCGTGGGTTATTCCATTAATTTTTCGAGATTCGTTTTTTTAAAGAAAATAACTTTCAAATCGTTAGTCCAAATTACAAGACGTTTTCGTATTTGAGATCCCCGCATCGAGATTTTTAAAACTAGATCTCATGTTAATAGGTTTGGAGACACTTGTTTATTTATACTTCCCAAATTAGCACAAATGTACTTTGGGTTATGGTGTACGTGTGCTCGGGTTTTTATTGATCTGTATTTTGGGTTATAGTATACTTTATACTTTGTTTTTCATTGTTTGTGTACCATGTGCCTTCATATTCAGCATAGAGATATGTGTTTTATTTAAAAACAAATAAAATACGTTCCTTAATTTGGTTTTATCTTGGCTTCCTTTGGTTTTTATAAACATAACTAATCCACGGATAGGTTGATAGCATGCATGCAAAAAAAAAAATTCTCCAATGTCCATGTACATGCCTTTGTGCTTTTCAAATTACCTCATCTCATATGAATTTGTTCTAGCCAAGTATTTGATACGACCAGTCCATCCAATACTTTCTTCCATGACAATATCATATATATGTGCACCAAAATCGGATCATTTTGTGCAAAGATCATTTTTTTGTTACTCCTTCCAATTTTAAATACAAGGCCACTATCCAACATACAATGTGCATCTATACATTCCCTTTACCAACCATTGGTGTCATCGCTTAGGTTTTCTTGAAAGCAATTTCTTTCCTCGGTACCGGTACTTCGGAATCCGGTGCCAAGTTTTCTGATCTCTCTCAGTGAGGAGAAAATTCCTAGGATTGACGCTTGATTAGATAGTTGGTTTTATTTCTATTACTAGAGCTTGGAAATGAAGACAATGCATCATATTTTCGTACTACTACAATGGGTCCTTAAGATTCTCAAAGAATGGTAAGGGGCAAGGCCTCGCAGGCACACTGTATTTTCCTAATAAGGATTTATTAGACTTTTCTTTGTAAGATGGTGTTTTCTCAATTTGAATGTTGCATGCAGCCATAGAGAAAAGATGGTTCGCATGCAACATGTTTAATTATCCTGAAATATGAGAGATTTTCCACACAATTAGCCATGTTATTTATTAGATACCTTTTCAGTTTTGGTATCTGAAACTTAGGATTGTGGCGTTGTATGTGAAACATATGGAGTAAAAAAATTCAATTATTAGTTACAATGTGAAAATGAAACGATGGATAATTTTATAAATGAGGCCTTAGATATCAACTAGATGACACTATTTTCTGTTAATCTTGTGTCTTCGGTGAAGATAAAATACGGGTCGATTTAGAAGTAAGGTGGATACCAACTGATCTGCTCATGTGTAGCAGGATTTCTAATTATGATTTGCATATGTCCATTACAATTAAACCAATTTGACAGTTAAATGATGTTCTTTTGCATGGTGGTTATTTACTGATCTCTTTATTAGTTCTAGACGGATTCGTATAAAAATTGTTCAGTATTAGGTTTGGTATTAGGAATGTTGCTATTTTTTCCTATTAACTTAGTCAAAATTTAGATTTTTTTTAAAAAAAATATGCGGAGTAAAATGTACTGGAGGGAGTATCAACTATTTATCAGCTCGGGGTATTTTTATTATTTACTGTATGAAGCGCTTTATTAGTTTATTAGTAGAGTCGTGTTGGTGTCTGATCTCAGCATTGGACACCAAGCTTGTTGCCATTGTTGTTCCAACGGCCACAGTAACTCGAATGCATTCCATTTTTCGCCGTTTACCACATCCGTTGCCACACTTACACCAGCCGATCCGTTGTCGGAAAAGAAGACAGTGGTGCACAATTTTTGGGACAAGGGCTGGTTCTTCGAGGGTGGCGGCATCGTGATCATGTGGATGACGCGGAGGTCGTATCTTCAGATGGCGACGGCCTTCTTCGAGCCCGACAACGGAATGGGAAACACCCTCCACCTTTATACCGGATTTGATCTGGCTCGGCAGGTGCTACACATGGCGTCCCATGCATGTTGCCGATAAAAAAAAGTGGTGCAGCAGTGACCGGAAGCGGGACGGTATGGGATGTCTCGGCTTCTAATATATCCTCAAGTGATGTCTAGCTAACGAGGTGTTGTCATCTGGTCGAGTGATGATTTCGTAGGTGGCTTCGATGATGACCGTGTGCATAACGGTGGAAACACAAGATCCTTGATCTACAATGTCGACATGCATCTACGTCGTGCACTTATTGCAATTTGGTGAGTCGAAGTTTCTGCTTTTGGGGAGTTGTAATCATCAGCTCATGTGGAGTATCCTTTCTTACAAATACTTGGTCTTAGAGTTGTAATCATCAGCTCATGTGGAGTATCTTTTCTTAAAAAGACTTAGTCTTAGAGTTGTGTATTTTTCATTTGCTTTGATCTTTACCATAGGTTTAGTGGCAGCCATAGTGTTGCGAAGCATACGAACCTCAGGTTTTTTATTTATGTTTTATGTTGACTTTGTTCTATTTCGATGTTTATCTTTGCCTGCCATTCAAAATTTATAGTTCAAAAAAACTCGGTCGGTCAACAGCTAGCAACTGTCTTGCATCAGTTTCAGAAGTACTGATATGGATATAGTTCTAGTCCTGTACTCAAATCAGTTAGGTAGTTAATATTAACAAGGTCATTAGTAACACTGCATGAAATGAGCTGAAAATGCATGCAACCCTGGCAACCCAAGTCCATGCTTCGAAATACGGGAATGAGGAGGATCAAGAGGCTGTGTCTATTCTTGAAGAGCGGCTGCTTTTTCAGGCGAGACCACGGCCACTCCTGACCTCTGGAATCCCTGAACATGCTGACGTGGACATCTCTGCCCGAGCACCCAAGTGGCGGAAATAACAAGAACATGCTCTCAGGCACCATCCAACTTTCTGTCTAATATCGAAGTCCCCCCTACCAAGAATCAAATGTATTCCCGAGCCCTCTCATCCCTAGGTTGAAATGTGTTTGACAAAGGAAAAATGTATAAAGGAAGATAAATCGGTCATCCTAATCCTAGCTGGCTAGGGTTGTGTAGTTGAGTACCACTTGAAAATACGTACGTACGTACGTACGGTAGACCAAGAGAAATATGTAAGAGAAGAATACGGTAGACATGAGTGGCCTCCAACCTACTCCCTCCGTTCAACAATAGATGACTTCCACTTTTCTATATATGGATGTATCTAGACATGTTTTAGTGTCTATATACATCCATATCTAGACAAATGCAAGTCATCTATTGTTGAACGGAGGGAGTAGCTATCTGATGCTTCCGTGAACAAATATATATACTCAACATCAGTGGGAAATGAAAATGAGTTTGGTGGAAAACGATCTAACCTCATCAATGAAACATGCAAAACTCATCAAAACTAATACTCGCTCCGATCCCTTATAAGTGCCGTGGAAATACTACTACTCCCATACAAGTTGTCAGCAAAGCTTCCAGCACTTAATTCGGATCAGAGGGAGTATTTCCTTATGGTGTCACCGTGGACAAAAGTGATATATTATAGTGCTTCCACTCTATAAAAATATATTGTGTCATCAATGAAACTGGCACACCTTGGAGTGGATATTTAGTGTACATGGGCACCCGTAATCTTGCTATTTCAAAAAAAAAAAAATCATATTTATGAGTTCCAAAAAATTCTGAAAAATATCCGTTTATAGCCAATGCATGGTGTATACTACTCCCTCCGTCCGGAATCAAATGTCACAAAGTTTGACAAAAGTGGATGTATCTAGACATAATTTAGTGTTAGATACGTCCACCTCTTTGTCAAACTTTGTGACACTTAATGCCGGACGGAGGGAGTACAAATATGGAAAACATAAAATTAAAATACTTTATATTCTAAACCACACAAAATGAAAAAAAGTGTGGATCTGGGTATTGCCTATGTCCAAATCTCTACATTTTATAATCTTATCGTTTTTGTGTTGCTCATACTATTTTGTATTTCAAATTATAAAATTTCCAGGTTTTTGGGAAACATCATTGACTACATCAAGATTTTTTCCAGAATTTTTTGAAACTCGTAAATATATTTTTCGATCTTTTGAAATTGGCGGGAGCACTGGTGCTCGGGAGCCAAAAACACTTTCCACGCACCTTGGGACTATATTTTTCTTGTGACATTATTTGTGGTGCTACCATAGTTTCTCGAACAAAAAATAATACTCTAATGTGGTTCTTGCTAGTAGTGTATCGTGGTCCTAATCAGCTTGCTTGATGTTGGATAAAAATGAAGTCTTGCGGTTGAACATTATGAATATTAGTTTTCAAAGGGTTGACTAATCTGGAAGACTTCGACCTTCAGCGATGTTGCTGCAAGAAGTGATGTCGATTGGGAACACAACAAGCTCATCTGAGCTCTTTGACTCACAGATGCTACATTTGTTACACGTAATAGAAAAACAACGATAAAGTTAAACAAGATCAAACCAATGGGGACACGACATTTTAACGTGGAAAACCCTTCCAATAAGGAAGAGAAAAAATCACGGGCGCCAGCCAGCAATACTTCACTATTTCGGGTGAGGTTACAAACACGTCGGGATTTACAATGTGAGGCTTATCCTAAACGGCGGCTTACACGAGGTATATAAAGGGAGTCTTGACCCAACTAGGTCGGTAACGGTGAATCTAACTCCAAACCGGTAACAACTCGTACCTCACCCCCTCCGTGCGGGCCACGTTTGTCGTGCTAACGCGGTGGGCCAACTTCAGACTCGAGACGCTCCGCTCTACTCGTCAGAAGCTCGGCCTTTTATCGGCATAAGTTAATTTGGATCACCCAAAAATAACAACATTTGCATGTACTTGTTGGAATCTTAAAAGTGTGAGAGGTTACTCATTTTCACATGATTAAGCTCAACGACATTTGCGGCTGGTCAGTGGTCACATGCCACAAGCATGATCACGTGATTGAGAGGCTACCAACAATCAAAAACCCTATTAGTCAAGTTACAACAGTTAAAAGATACAAAGCACCATGTAAGTAGTATCCAAATACCTCTTTAATGTTTAAAATATGGCGATAGATACCAGGCATGTGTTGTGATTGCCAAACCTAATCTATTGAAAAGAGTACATTGTTATTAAACACACCACTTATTAAAAACACCACTAATAGCTCGGGTCTCCCACCCCTCCATTCGCATCTCCGTCAAGGCCGACATGAGGAGGTAAACAGACGGTGGTAAAGGCGGAGTTGTGGCGAGTAGTTTTCCTGGAGGGATAGAACGGAGGGAAAACACAGAATTAAGTTGTCCTGATCAGCTTGCTCATTACTAAAATGGTAAATTGGAAGATTTATCACTAAAAATTTATATTATCTTTAAAGTCGACCCTTGCTATCATCAATAACCACAAACTATATATGCATGCATGCGTATTTTTACCAAATTGCATGCAGGAGATTTTTTAAAATCAAATTGAATGCATCGCTTACACTTAGTAACTAGAACATATGTACGAATTAATCATGTACCTTAGGTACCTTCGTGTCTCGTATTTGCTAAGACACTTAAGGCTATTGCACTCCGATTAAATCAAACTAGTTGATTAAACTTTTATGTGCAATTCTCCATGGTAGCCATTCCGTGAGAGAATGAACACTTTTATTTCAGTTAATTTATTTGTTCTAATACATGTATTCAAAATGGGCCTGTCTTTAATAAGAATTTTCTAACACCCGTTGTAAATTTTGGTTTGCCCATTGTTTCACCCTACTTAGTATTATTTTTCATGGCATGATTAGCAAATATCGTGTTCACTCAGAATTACTATGCCCCTTTGACCCTTCTTCCAGTAGGGTCATTTCTCAAATTGCATGTTTCGTGAGAAAATTAGTTGGTTAACTCTTGCAATGCAATTGTTATCTTCTTACATACTAACCAAAGACCACTTCTTTCTTCGAACTTGAAGACTGTTCTTGCTATTTTTTTCACATATCAAATCATTTTTTTTTTCATTTTCTAGTAATGCCCGGGCTATCAGTTACTTCCTCCTTTAAAAAATTGAGCCCTTATGTGGTAGCCCTAAATGGACCACATCCATCCATTTTAGTTAATCTAAGGGCTAATAACAGTTTATACTAGTGGTTAAAATGGGACCAGTACAAATCATGCTACTGCTAAATCTCCAGCGCAGAAAAATTATTATAGCTGGGCTGGGCCCAAGACCCAAGATAGGCCTCAGCCCAAGAAAAATTCACTTAGTTCGGTGGAAGCCTTCCGGAAGGTCACCCCGCATGCGCTGTGCAGCAACAAGTCCCATTATCCTTCCTCCCAGCCTCCCACAGGTACTCGCATGCGCGCCAAGTGTCATCACTAGAGAATTTTGGGGGGGGGGGGGGGGGGGTTTCCCTTTCCGACCCATGTACGGGAGGATGGACGGGCACGCATTTATTTGTAGATTCTCCAAAACCGTAAATCGAAATTACGAACCGTTTTCATATTTGAGCTCCTCGCGTCAAGACTTTCAAAGCTAGATTCCGTGTTGATAGATTTTGTAAAACTTATTTTTTTTATACTTCGAAGATGTACTACTTTATACTTCGGATTTTTACTGTTCTATACTTCCTGATTTTGTACTTCGGGGTTATACTTGTTTTGTACTTCCCGATTTGTACTTCGGAGTTATACTTTTTTATACTTCGTGGTTATACTTTTTTATACTTCTTGATATTATCCTTCATGATTATACTTTTCTGTACTTCCCGATTTTTTACTTTGGGGTTTTACTTTGTTGTACTTTACGGTTTTATACTTTGTGGTTATACTACTTTATACTTCGCTTCGATAACACACACTGAAGGGCCGGTGCATACCCAATGAAGGCCGACGTACACCAAGGCGGATGTACCTCTAGCTACACCGCGTGTATACTTTCAGAAACATCGTTTGTAACTTTCAGTAGCAATTTTTTTATACTTTTAAATAGTATATGTATACTTTCAGAATAGTGTTTGTATACTTTCAGTAGCAATTTTTTTATACTTTCACATACGACAAGTATACTTTCAGAAACAATGTTTGTATACTTTAAGTACCAACTTTTTTATACTTTTCAGATACAACACGTCTGTACTTCTTAGATGAAGCGCCGTAGGCGTTTTGTTCGAGGCAAAGCCGAGCGGTAGTACGCGGCAACGCAGAGCCGTAGCATTAACTACGGCTAATGCACGCTTCGACCAATACGCACAACGACCTATGTACCCCTTTCAAGATTTTTATAAATGGTTATCGAGGCGAAGCCGAGCCGTAAAAAAATATCGACGCGAAGCCGAGCATTGCTGCTACTGGATATACATGGTGTACATTGTGCACACACAAGCGCGTGCTACCGAAAGTATAAAGTATAAACAACAGGGTGTACAAAGTCCAAAAAAAAAAAGTTTCTTGAAACCTATGAACATGAGATCTGGTTTTGAAGATCTCGACGTGAGGAGCTCAATTATGAAAACGGTTCATAATTCCGAATTATGGTTCCGGAGATATTTTGTTTTAAAAAAATGAATCTAAAAACAAATCCGTGCTCGTCCATCTACCCTCCGACCCGTGTAAAACCAAAACCCACCAGAACTTTCTGGTGGTGACACTTGTCACGCATGAAAGTCCTCTCCTTTTGGTTAGTAAAGGCTTCCCTTTCCCTAATCGCACTCTGCGTGGGTTCTTCGTTTTGGAATCAATATTTACGGAAATCAAGGAAAGAACGTTTAATGGAGCTGAGCTCTCACTTCGGTCACTTCCACACACACACTGTGCCCATGTACCCTCGCCGCCGTCTTTATGGCAATCCTTCCCTTCGCCGTCTCCACCTCCGGTGGCAAAGCAACAACATACGCGCCCACTGTGTTGCACAGTTATAGCGAAGGGAGGCTGCAATACATGCGACTCCCGGGGGTGGAGGGGATGTACCAGACAGAGGGCGGTCACGGAGTGGTTGTCTCAGGGGGTGTTTGTCTTGGCTTTTGCTGGCTTTCCACAGAAAAAAGCAGTCCAAACTTACCAAACGGGGCTGCTTTGGCTTTGGGCTTTAGAAAGCCACGGATGAAAATACACAGCGAACAGAAAGCACCCCGGAACGTGCTTTCGTTGGCTTTCCGCAAAGTTCCGAATCGTTTTCTGAAAAAGGACAAGTCGTTTCAGGGTAATTACAGCGAATGCCACCGGAAATTTTTTTCCACACGCTGGATCGAATCCAGCCCTCACCAACCGCTCGCCCAGATCGAAGCCAAGCCCCGACCCCCGAACTCCCATCCCCGCCGCCGCCGCCGCGGTAGGTTTCCCCTCCGCGCTCCCATCCCCCCCCCCCCCCCCCGCCGCCGCCGCGGTCTCATCCCCGCCGCCGTCGCCGCGGTCCCATCCCCGCCGCCGCCGCCGCTCCCGTCCTAGCCGCCGCCCGCAGTCGACCTCCCGCCCTCTGCATCTCGCTCGACGTCCTCGTACCGCCCTCGCCCGACGGTCGCTCGCCGTGCACGTCCCCGGCCGGTCGCTCGCCGTGCACGTCCCCGGCCGCTCGCTCCCTCGACGCCGACCCTTCTCCCCGCCACCAAGCTCGGTCCCCGCCGCCAAGGTCGTCTGCGCCGCCAAGGTCAAGAGTCCACGCCGCCGCCAAGTTCATCCCCGCCGCTGCCAAGGTCGTCCCCGCCGTCCAAGCTCGCCGCTCGTCCACCTCCCTGCTCTCGTCCACCCCGGCGGCTGACGTCCTCCCTGGCTGGCTGTGGGCGAATCAGTGATGACCATTTGTTTATGAATTGTGCTCAAATTGCCTATGCTATTTCACTGTAAATCATAGCAATGTACTTTGTGTTAGTGCCCGTATTCACATATTAGTGCTAGAATTACGATGATACTTGTGTGCAGATTTCTATGTGACTTTGTATTGGAAATGGAAATTAGCAAGGTGATTCGGATGTAACGGAAATTAGCAACAATACATGTTTTTAGTTCTCCGTATTTTAATTCTCCGTATATTACTTAGTATATTAATTACTACGGGCAAATGAGCAACAATACACATTTTTATGACTCTCGGGGCATTTAGGACAATCTATCAGTTCACAGCCAGACAGCCAGCTAAGTTTCCAAACGGTCATATTCAGAAAAGCGGCTTCCCCTGCACAGCAGCTTTCCCTCCACAGCACCACAGCCAGCCACAGCCAGCCAGCCACAGCCCAAACAAACAGGCCCTCAGGCGCATGGGGCGGTGCTGCTGTGGAGATCGCGCTCATGCGCGTCACCTTCAGGCGCACGGCAGAGCATGCTGCGGGCATGTTGGTGCAGGTGGAGGCCGTGCTCCCTGGATCCATTCTTGTGCTCCTTTGGAAAGAAAATTTGGCTAAAAGAGCACCTTTAATTTACATGTTAAACAACGTTGCAGGCCAGTTGAAAAAAAACAAGCTATCTACACATACGGATTCTCTGGTTATCAAGGTCTTGCAGAACATTGGAGGCCTAACGACACCACAATTCTCGAGTCATAGAGAGCCTTCCCCTACTACGTGCTCGTCGCTTTCGATACCGGATGCGTACCATGCCTCAGGATCCACCTGCGCCCTAGCATCGCGTACTACACGGTGTCGAACGCGGCCGGCCAGTCGACAGGGACAACCTTCGGTCGGGCTAGAGAGCAGATAGAAGGTTGAAACGACGTACGTGCGGGGTGGAGGCGGCGAATTGAAGAGCAGAGAGGGAGTGGCGTGTTACACGCAATAGCAAATCAACGATGAAATTAAGCAAAATCAAACCAATGGGGACACGAGATTTTAACGTGGAAAACCCTTCCAACAAGGAAGAGAAAAAACCACGGGCGCCAGCCAGCAATACTTCACTATTTCGGGGTGAGGTTACAATCGCGCCGGGATTTACAATATGTGGCTTATCCCGTGCGGCGGCTTACAAGAGGTATATAAAGGCGGTCCTGACCTAACTAGGTCGGTAACTGTGAATCCAACTCCGACTCGGTATCAACTCGTACCGTACCACGTAGCGGAGGCCGAACTTTCCTTTATCTTTATATCTTCATATGAATTTGGATCACCATAAAATAACACTCCACCTTGAGACAAATTCCATCTTGTAGCATAAATGAGAAACTTCACCTGAAACACACAAAGAAAACACCTTCGGCGCCAAATAGCCTCTTGGGCTAAGCAGTGATACCAACTAAGCTTGAGCAAAGCTCAAACTTAGCAACAGGAACTGCCTTTGTCATCATATCAGCAGGATTATCATGAGTACTAATCTTGCATACCTTCAGCTTACCTTGTGCAACAACATCACACACATAATGGTACTTGACATCAATGTGCTTTGTTCTCTCATGGAACATCTGATCCTTAGTAAGGTAAATAGCACTCTGACTGTCACAAAACAGGTTAATGCAAGTATTATCTCCACAAAGCTCAGCAAACAGACCTTTCAACCAAACTGCCTCTTTGCATGCTTCAGCAATAGCCATATACTCAGCCTCAGTAGTAGATTGTGCAACAACACCCTGCAAGGTAGCCTTCCAGCTAACGGCACATCCACTAATCGTAAATACATAACCTGTGAGGGATCTCCTCTTATCCAAGTCGGCAGCATAATCTGAATCCACATAGCCTGCGAGTCCCTCACCAGTCTTGCCAAACTTCAAGCAAGCTTTGGATGTGCCGCGAAGGTACCTAAAAATCCACTGAACAGCTTTCCAATGTTCTTTACCAGGATTAGCCATGTATCGACTGACCAAACTCATAGCATAAGACAAATCAGGTCGGGAACACACCATGGCATACATTAAGGAACCAACAGCACTAGCATAGGGAACTCGTGACATATACTCAATATCTTTGTCAGTAGTAGGACATTGCAATGCTGACAACTTGAAGTGCGAAGCAATTGGAGTACTAACAGACTTTGCATCATGCATATTAAAACGATGAAGAACTTTCTTAATGTAATTCTCCTGACTAAGAAATAGCAATCTAGATTTTCTGTCTCTTGAAATTTCCATACCTAGAATTTTCTTAGCAGGACCAAGATCCTTCATCTCAAACTCACTACTCAATTGTTTCTTCAATGTAGTGATTTCTTTCATGCTCTTGGCAGCAATTAACATATCATCAACATATAGCAGCAAGTATATAGGTGATTCATCAACAAATTTAATGTACACACAGCTATCATATTCAGACCTCTTAAAGCCATGTGACATCATAAAAGAATCAAACCTTTTATACCATTGTCGAGGAGACTGTTTCAAACCGTAAAGGGACTTCTTTAGCTTGCACACGAAATCCTCTTTACCAGGCACTATGAACCCATCAGGTTGGTCCATGTATATCTCCTCCTCAAGTTCTCCATGCAGAAACGCAGTCTTCACATCTAACTGCTCAAGCTCAAGATCATGCATAGCAACAATACTAAAGAAAGTACGGATAGAACTATGCTTGACAACAGGTGAGAACACATCATTATAATCCACTCCTGAAATCTGGCTGAAACCTTTTGCTACTAACCTTGCCTTAAACCTTGGAGGCTCACTTGGAGATAAACCCTCCTTTTTCTTGAAGATCCACTTACAGCGTACGCTCTTCTTTTGTTTAGGCAAGCGCACGACATCCCACGTTCCATTTTTCTCAAGTGATTGCATCTCCTCGTGCATTGCACAAATCCACTTGTCACGATCAACCGAAGCAATAGCTTCATTATATGTAGCAGGTTCAGCATCATTCTCCACCTGTTCTGCACAACTTAGAGCAAAATAAACAACATCACATTCCTCAATTAAACGAGTACGAGGCCCTTTATTCCTCTTCTCTCTGCGCTCTGCAATAGACAAATTTTCTTGCTGCACAAAAGGAGGTGAGGGTGGCACAATATCCTCCCCATCAATTTCAGTTTCCTCCTCATCCAGGGGTTCTAGCTCCACCTGCACACGAACTCGTGGTTCGTCCTCATCAGAAGAATCTGGCACAACATCAGTCGACAAACTGTTCTCATACATAACAGATTCATTAAACACAACACTCCTACTAAAGAAAGTCTTTTTGGTTTCCGAGTTCCACAACTTATATCCTTTTACTCCAGAACCATAACCAAGAAATAAGCACTTAACAGTTCTAGGCTCTAACTTTCCATTATCAACATGAGCATAGGCAGTGCAACCAAAAACTTTCAGTTGTGAATAATCAGCTGACTCACCAGACCATACCTCAATAGGAGTTTTCTTGTCAAGAGGGATGGATGGTGACCTGTTAATCAAGTAGCAGGCAGTGTTGGCAGCCTCAGCCCAAAAACGCCTATTCATGCGGGCGTTAGACAACATGCAGCGAGCTTTGGAGATGATCGTCCTGTTCATCCGCTCAGCTACACCATTCTGCTGAGGTGTGTATGGGAGCCTTCCTGCACACAATAATCATCAAAAGCATGCGAACAAAATTCGCCACCATTGTCAGTACGAAGCAACTTCACCTTTCTTTCAGTTTGCTTTTCAATCATAACTTTCCACTCCTTAAAAGCAGCAAAAGTATCATCCTTAGTTTTCAGGAAATAAGGCCAAACTCTTCTAGAGTAATCATCAATGATAGTAAGCATATAACGAGCACCGCCATAAGAGGGCTTACGTGAAGGCCCCCACAAATCAGCATGTACATAATCCAATGTACCTTTAGTGGTATGAACGGAAGCATTGAACTTAACTCTCTTATGCTTACCAAATACGCAGTGTTCACAGAACGGCAACTTACTCATATTGCAGTTCTTCAGAAGTTCTCTCTTCACCAATTCTGCCATACCATGTTCACTCATGTGTCCAAGTCGCTTATGCCAGAGGTTAGTTGTACTTGGATCATCATTAGTAATAACAGCAGCAGTACCAGACAATGTGCTACCTCTAAGGATATATAACTTGGCAGAATTCATATCACCAATCATAACAATGAGAGAACCTTTTGATACCTTCAGGCGTTTATCCCCTCCGGCGTACTTGTACCCGTCACAGTCAAGGGTACTCAGCGAGATCAAATTTCTCGCCATGGATGGTATGTGTTTCACTCCCGTCAATGTACGTGTCATCCCACCATGGGTCTTGATCTGAACAGATCCAACGCCAACAATGTGACATTTGTTGTCGTTCCCCACACGCACAAAATCTCCAGTCTGCACAGCCTCATAAGAACTGAACCAATCCTTGTTACAGCAAATATGAAACGAACAAGCAGTATCAAGAATCCACTCATCATCACGGGTAACACATGCAGCAAAAGCAGCTAGGCATTCACCATCCGAACTATTATCACCAGCAACAACAGCAGCCTTACCAGTACCATTACCATTACCGTCAGATTTATTTTTCGGTTGGTATGTGCCGTTCCTTTTCTCCTTGTTCTGCACCTTCCAGCAATCCTCAATGGTGTGATTGGTTTTCTTACAATACCTGCAGAACTTGTCACGTCCTTTGGACTTGGAACGGTCCCTGCTCTTATCTCTGTTGTTGTTGTAGTTGTTATCTCGCTGCTCAGGTCTGCCTCGAACCTGCAATGCATCGCCTTTGGAGGACGATGGGTTAGACTGCACCATAACTTTCATCTTTTCCCTGGTCTGCAGGGCCTCACAAACTTCCGCGAGGGTTAGTTCATCGCGGCTTAACAGTATGGTATCACGCAGGTTTGTAAAAGAGCTAGGCAGCGAACATAACAGCAGAAGAGCTAAGTCTTCATCATCATATTTTACCTCCATCGACACTAGGTCGGACACGATCTCCTTGAAGATCGACAAGTGGCTCATGACAGAACCACCATCTTGCATCTTGAGCGAGAACAACTTCATCTTAACATGCATCTTGCTGGTTAGATCCTTTGACATGCAGATCGATTCCAGCTTGAGCCACAACGTTGCTGCGGATTTCTCCTGCAGCACTTCTTGCAAGATATCATTAGATAGATGAAGTTGAATCAACGACAAAGCCTTACGATCTTTGCGTTTCTCATCGGCAGTCCAATCCTTGGCTTCCTTATTCCCGAACTCATCTAGCGCCTCATCAAGATCCGATGATTGCGATAGAATCGCACGCATCTTTACTTGCCACAGAGAAAACCTCGTCTTGTAGTCCAGCAACGGTAGATCAAACTTCATCGATGCCATCGCGAATCCCTAATCTGAAACAGGGCTCTGATACCACTTGTTACACTCAATAGCAAATCAACGATGAAATTAAGCAAGATCAAACCAACGGGGACACGAGATTTTAACGTGGAAAACCCTTCCAACAAGGAAGAGAAAAAACCACGGGCGCCAGCCAGCAATACTTCACTATTTCGGGGTGAGGTTACAATCGCGCCGGGATTTACAATATGTGGCTTATCCCGTGCGGCGGCTTACAAGAGGTATATAAAGGCGGTCCTGACCTAACTAGGTCGGTAACTGTGAATCCAACTCCGACTCGGTATCAACTCGTACCGTACCACGTAGCGGAGGCCGAACTTTCCTTTATCTTCATATCTTCATATGAATTTGGATCACCATAAAATAACATGGCGGAGGCATGCCTACGGGCTAGAAGCGGCGTCGTCGAGAGCAGGGAGAGTGTGGCGGCGGCGTCAGTTGTGCGTTCTTGTTCGTCAATTGTTCTTGCTCATCAAACGCATTGATTTTACCACCGAGTTATTACGGATGGGCCACCATAGTCATTAGCTTTTTCCACCACATTACGTTTGATGGGCCTACTCACTAGTAGAAAAAGGTCCTATAGTACCGGTTCTAGAGAGCCATTAGTACCGGTTGTACAACCGGTACTAATTAATCGGTACTAAAGGCCCCCACCTTTAGTACTGGTTCCTTATGAACCTGTACTAAAGGTGCTGGAGAACTTTAGTACCGGTTTGTAACACGAACCGGTACAAAAGGGTTGGGAGACTAAACACTAGATTCAAAATAATTTAAAAACAAAATAAAAAAATCGAATTTTTTTTCCAAGTTTTTTCTAACTTTTTTAAATCCTATTTACTCCAGCCCAAGCACGCTTAACTTTTGAGTTCCTTCCAAACTAGATTCCAAATGAGATGCTATAACTTACTGATATTATTATCATATCAATCATATTAACCCATAGGCATGATGTTAAACTTTTTTATTGTTTAAAGTTTAAAAAATATTTGAATAAATAACAATGATTATTGAATAAAAAACAATTTTCTGTTTTCCGAGTATCAAAAATGATTTTTTTTGTGAAGGATCAACCAAAAATATGTTGCAAAACTTGGGAGCAGCATTTTTTGAAAATAATAGACCATGTTATTTGCATAAATAACCAATTTTTTTACCTATAAAAAGTTTTCCATCTACCTCTTTTGAAAACACAAGTTTCTGCCGATTCAGCTAGAAACGGGTCAAATTTGACCTACAGGTGCCTTGTAGTTTGCTCATGATTTTTAGAAAAAATCATTTTTAGGTACACAACTAATTATTTCATCATAGATACACCAAGAGTTTCTCAATACTCAACCCCTATCTACGAACGGTCATGACCGCTGTCTTGACTTTTTTGCTGAAACCGGCTTAGAAAATTCCAGAAAATATAAAAAACCCCAAAATGATGCAAGACCTACACGTGGTGTCATTATATATTTTTCTAGTATCCATAAAAAAATAATAAACTTAGAATACGACATTTATGTTGAAAATGTGCTCATATAAATGAGCTATCTCCTCCGAACATTCTAGGGTTCCGGGCCAAATGACGAGTGTTATGGCGAAATCCATGGCATAGTTTGTTGAAATGTGCCCATATTACACACAAACATTCATCTTGGAAGAACGGACAATGTTTACGGAGAAATTTTTCCTTTTCATTGAATAAAAAAACCATTTTATCTTTTCCGAGTGTCAAAAATTGTTTTTTTGTGAAGGACCAACCAAGAATTTGTTGCAAAACTTGGGAGATGCATTTTTTGAAAATACTAGACCATGTTATATGAATAAATACCAATTTTAACCTATGAAAAGGTTTCCATCCACATCTTAAAAAAAACAATTTTCTGCTTATTAAGGTGGAAACGGGTCAAATTTGAACTACAGGTGCCTTGTAGTTTGCTCATGATTTTTGGCAAAAATCATTTATAGGTACACAACTACCTATTTCATCAGAGATACACCAAGAGTTTCTCAATATTCAACCCCTAGCTACGAACAATCATGTCCGCCGTCTTGACTTTTTCCTGAAACCGGCTTAGAAAATTTCAGGAAATTTTTAAAACCCCATAATGATGCAAAACCTTCACGTGGTGTCATTATCTATGTCCTAGTATACACAAAAAGTAATAAAATTGGAATATGACACTTATGTTGAAATTGTGCTCACATAAATGAGCTATCTCGTCCGAACATTCTATGTTTCTGGGCCAAATGACGAGTGTTATGGACAAATCCATGGCATAGTTGGTTGAAATGTACCCATATTCCACACAAATATGCGTCTTGGAAGCACGGATAATGTTGACGGCGAAAGTTTTCATTTTTATTGAATAAAAAAACCATTTTATAATTTCCGAGTGTCAAAAATGTTTTTTTAAGGACCAACCAAGAATATGTTGCAAAACTTGGGATCTGCATTTTTTGAAAATATTAGACCATGTTATATGCATAAATAACCAATTTTTTGTCTATGAAAAGCTTTCGATCCACCTCTTTTAAAAAACAAAAGTTTTCACCGATTCAGTTGGAAACATGTCAAATTTGAACTACAGGTTCCTCGTAGTTTGCTCATGATTTTTGGCAAAAGAAAAATCATTTTTAGATACACCAATACCTATTTCATCAGAGATACACCAATAGTTTCTTAATATTCAATCCCTAGCTACGAACGATCATGCCCGCCGTCTTGACTTTTTCCTGAAACCGGCTTAGAAAATTTCAGAAAATTTTAAAAACTCCAAAATGATGCAAGACCTAGGTTTTGCTTGGATTCACACGCCCCAGAGCCCTCTCCGACGAAACCGTGTTAACCCACTATTCTTAGTTCCATTCTTTCTCATGATTTTTTTAAAGAATGTTGTTTTAACAATATGCATGATAATTTAGATATGTTTCTCCTTTTTGAAACGAGCTAAAGAACATCGAAATCTAAGTTCAAATATAAAATTTATGTTTAAAACGGTGATTAAGTCAAAAAAAATGGAGAGCTAGCTTGGCTCGGGTTGAAGAAATAGGCTGGAAACCCTTTAGTATCGGTTCATGATACGAACCGATACTAAAGGTGCAGCGGGGGCCCCACCTCCGCAATAAATTTGACATGAAACTCTTTATTACCGGTTCGTATCATGAACCGGTACTAAATACCCAAAACAAACCGGTACTAAAGGTTTCCGGCGCCCTGAGCTCCGGAACCAGTACTAGTGCTATCTTTAGTACTGGTTCGTAATGGAATCGGTACTAAAGTTTAAAACCATTGGCTAGTTTTCTACTAGTGACTGGATCAAATCTATCCCAACCATTGGATGAAAACATACTACTCTTACTTGAGCACTAGTAAAAGGTACCATAGAAGTTTCCCCAGAATATCAATTCACATCCAGCAGCTTGCAGTTTCAGTGACGTGTTCGGACCTTTTTTTTGCACCCATCATCTTTTCCATGTTGTATATCCTCACGAAAGCATTCTAATTTGGAGGTCATTCATTCTGGAAGTACCACCTTGTTCTCTCCTCCTATTTATCTACCACCTTTTTTTTGAACGAGCTCAAGTCTAACTCTAGTGAGCACTACGAGCATCTCTTTCCTCTACATTGCTTGCCAAATTCACCTGGCTTCTCTGGCTTGTGCTGACTGCTCTGGACATGATATACTATCGCCAAATACTAGTATCATTCCAGCCGTGTTATTGGAGGTCTTGATTGAACTTTCTCATCCTTAAAACATTCTTTTCTAAGACCACTCAACATTGACAGTTGGTCATCTTAATCCTGAGTAATTATTTAAGTGAATGCCGTGCGATTTTTCTCGAGACCAAACTTCACCGCGTGTTTTTTAAGGTGGGCCATATTACACTAAGGCCCCGCTTGGATGCGCAGTAATTTTTCACGGCAGTGTTAAAATACCCATCTGTCTAAACAAATCGCCGGAATAGAAAGGGACCTAGGATGGTCCGTGAATAAATACACCGTATCTGGGTAACGTATGACCAACCAAGCCGGTCCTAAGAACAGGATGCATATGACCCCCCCCCCCCCACACGCACACACATCAACACGTCCAAAACAAATTGTATCACAATTTTTCTTATGCTCCCACATATAAAAGATAGTGACCAAAGTTACTGATAAAATAGTACATATTGTGTATGTGCCATCTCTCTTGATTTCTCCCTAAGAACAAGTCGCTGACCCCCCCCCCCCCACCCAACCCCCACCTACGCACACACATCAACACGTCCAAAATAAATTGTATCACAATTTTACTTATGCGCCCACATATAAAAGATAGTGACCAAAGTTACTGATAAAATGGTAGATATTGTGTATGTGGCATCTCTGTTGCATTACTCCAAGCTTCAACCACTGCCGTGGGGGCTGGCAAGGATGCACGCCTGCACGCTCAGATCGCCATGAACTTCACACTACATGCTGACTTGATACGCCAACGGGTTAGGGCTGTTCCATCGGCTTATGCAGAGGCCAACGACCACCGTCAATGTTTCGCTGTCGGCTTATGTAAAAACCGTCGTCGTACACGCCGTGTGGGCCCCACTGGCTCCGTTGGAACGTTTCTGTTGCGGTGGGGAATACGACTACGGCCTCACCGTCGGCCTAGAGAGGACACGTGGCTGCTGGTGTGCTGCCTCTAAGGCGCATACGCCGACAGCTTCACGGTCGGTGTGCTGGCTTTTTTTTTGGTTGCTGGCTGCTGTTGCTGGCAGGTTTTAAAATTGCAGAAAATTTAAAATTTAAATGACGATAACAGAAACTCCAAATCTCATAGAAACATCATCAATATCATACAAGTATCATCAAAGTCCAAAATCATCCAAACATAGGGTGCATACAAACATGAAAGGCAACCGACATCATCCTAGCGACATGTCCCGAGAGCTCGAGGTGCCCATCTCGGACCGCGTGAGAAGAGGCGACCGTCCCTGCTGGCCAGCCGTCTTTGTGACCAAAATTGAAATGACTTACAAAAGTGCACGATGGGAGTAGTAGATATTGCGTTTATTCTGGAAACATCCTACTTATGAAAGGATAAAGCTTAAGTTATCCATCAAGAGCATGACAATTCGACATTGAAATGTCTAAGGACTTCTAGGCTGTATTGGATACAAACAACCATGAAGATACTGTCACACCCCAGTTTTTAGATTCTTGTACTGTGCTCAAGAAGACAAAAATTAGGGCCAACAATTTTTTTAAAAAACATGATTGTTTGAACTAACATGTGTTTATGATCTTAATCATTTTTGCAATGCAAGTCTTTCTTCTTTATAAAACCAATACCAAAGTTTTATGAAACCACTTCTATTATTTTCCTGATAATTTTTTCCTGATGTTTTCCTATTATTACTTGAGTGGATTTTTACTCCAAGACTTGGAGCATTCTTGTTTGCATCTTAAAACAAACTTTTACCTTTGATGGATAAAAAAAACAAGATTTCAAAATGATTTATGAAAGTTTTCTTTGAAAATTTCTATGGAAAACATTTCCTGAAAATATAGCCAAGTACCTGTTTTCTACTCTTGTTTTCACTAGGCTATAAAATGTTATCTTATGTTTTCTTGACTTTTAATTAATCCTTGATGTATGTACTACAAATCCAACAGCTTAGTTTTATTTTTGGATAAATAAAAATTATATTTTGCTTGTTGTTTTTGTGGTATAAAATTAAGCCAGAAAAAGGCATTTTTGAAAAACAGATAAAAACAGAAAGTATACCTTTTTCCACATTGGTTTCATGGACTTAAACTATTTCAAATTTGTTTTCAGAAGATGTTTCTGAAATTTTATAACATGGTTCACAAGTTCCCACTTGGAAAACAAATTTTGGAAAACATTTGAACCTTGAAAAGAAACTCAACTTTTTGATGATTTCATCTGTTTCTAACACATAGAAAATTTTCTAAGTCCTTAACTGAATTTTCTGAATTTCAGTGAATAATGTGAGATACACTTTTGCACAATTGTTTTCTTGGTGTTTCTTTGCAAATCTTGAGGTGTAGCCTATTCTAACCTGTTGACTAGCAAGTGGACTCGAGCCAGTACACTTGGACTTGCTTCTAGAAGCCTTAGACATGAAGAAAACAAAGAGAGAGAAATGGTGATGTGGAATGGTATGGGTAGCCCATTCCTTTGACCCATTGACCCAACCCTTGCCTCCCCTTGCCTCCAAAGGGCATCTTTGACCTGCCCCCATTGTGTTCTTAACCTTGGACAGCTAGTGCACGAGTTGAGAAGACCAAAAAGGCCCCTGGAGCGCCCTCATGCCACTCCCTGGCATTGCACCGAGCCCACCCGTGGCATTTTTTCCCTTACCAGCGAGTACAAGTCCTCCCAAGCCAATCCCTTGCGCCACACACCTCTCTCACACTCACCCTACCTCCCCAAGTCGAAAAGAAGCAGAGCCTAGCCCCCTAGGAGCCCTGCGAGCCGTGAACTCGCCGCCAGTGACCACCACGGCCTCGAGGTAGGCATGCTCGACCCGAGCCTTCTAACCCGTTCCCAGTGCCATGGATTGGATCCCCACCTCCCCTTGACCATCCCTGACCCCCCTCCCGTGGTCCCTCGTTTGCAGGAGATCCGCCGTCGTCGACCTCGCCGTCGTGGACGCTCTGCGTCGCGCCGCCACCTGAGACCGCGCCCAATGCCAACAACCACTCCCCTCGACGCCCTCGACCTCAACCATCGTCCCCGAGCGGCGCCAGCCCTCCACGAGCCCACGGTGAGCCTCCTCGAGCTCTCCCGTCGCCGACCGATTCGAGGCAGAGAGAGAAGAGAGGGGTGAGGTAGAAGACGCCCGCGCGCCGTTGGATCTTTGATCCACAGTCGCGTTTGAACGTGAACCGTTCCCGCGCCGCACTCGTGCTCTGGGCGCAGTTGGGCCGCACTGAGCGCCTAGCTGGCCGCGCGCACGCCAGAACCAGCCCGTGCTGTGTTTTTGTTTCCCTTTTTAAATATTAACAGAAACTTGCTGTTTGCTTTGGACGTATGAAAAATACCAAAATGGCAAAATAAAATCTACCAAAAATCATGGCACGAATAATATGAGTTTCTAACCACATAAAAATTGCAGACCTAAGTTTTGGACTATAATTTTCTCGCAATGACTGTTTTGCCACAGAGAGCCTTTGAACATGTTTTGACCATAACTTTTTGAATATGTAACTAAAATGGACAAAATAATTTTTTTTGGATAGTCCTTGAACAGATCTATCCATAGAACTTTTCCTCACATAAAGGTGAGCTACCAAATAGATATGCCGTCCATTTTGGTAACAGACCAGTAGGCTCTTCTGTGATTTTTAGAGTGAACTCAAAAATGATTTTTGGAGTAAATCCAACTGGATGAGTTTTTTATTGACTAGATCTGTGTTATCCTAGCTTATATTAATTTTTGGAGCTCTAGATTAATTTTGGTGGACAGGTTTAGGAAACAGAACTTTCCTGCTTTTGTTTCAAGTTATGTTTTTGATTGAAATAAAATATGTGATTGTTTAGATCTTGTTTCCTAGCATGTATAGAGTGGTTATCACATGTTATTAGATTTTTATATATTAGTATATCTACCTTAGAAAGTGTGTGCATGTTTGGAAAGTTAAAAAGAAATAGGAATAGCATCTTGTTATCTTCTAGTTTTATTATTTGGAATTGTTGAGTGAGCTAGATCTTTGTGTGCTTGATTGACTATGTTTATTCTATGCTACAGATGGATCCAATACCATTTTGGTACTGTTATTTTGAATTTATTGCCTCTGTTAGCTTTCTTGTTAATTTATAGCAAAGCTTGTGTAAGTCTTGTTATTCTTTTGCACTAGTCTTGTTTTCACTAGAATAAATAGCCTAGTGTTATTTATCTTGGATACTAATTTGGTCATGAGTAGCCAGAGGCATAATACCTCTTTTTCCTTGGTATTAGTGGGCCCATAACCCACTGGTCCCATTGCATCTTGGTGGAGGATGAAATTCCCCAATCATGCATGTGTGTGAAAATAACATGTTTTATGATATGGTTGTTTGTCATTTTCCACCAAGGGAAAATAAATTGTTTGATTCACTTATGCAAGTGAAGTGTTTATTTATTTTTGTAAACACTAGTATGTCTAGGTGTGATTCATTGTTAACATAATACTCCACAAGGGTATCATGTTAAGGAATATTTCACTATTGCTTGCTTAAAATTAAATTGTTTGCAAAGTATTTCTTGTGATTGATAGATTATTTGTGAATTATTTTTAATTGGGTGTTTGGGATTTTTGAAAAGGTTTAGTTGACCTTTAATTGAGTGCATAGCCACTGGTTGTGTGAATTATACTTTGTTTTGCTTGCTATTTAATTATTTAGAAGAGCATGTATTACTAGGATTGGTTTATGCTTGCTTAATAGATGTTTTCATAGAATTATTTTATTGTATTGCTTACTAGCATGTGTAAGGTTTGTGTGCTGTTAGTAGATAAATTTATATTCATGACTTTCTTGTTTAGAGTTAAGCATCCTTGTAGTGTTGTTTGTTTCTCTAGTGTTGAACTAGTGTCACCACTAGAAATTGTGGTTTTGCTCTAGTATTGTTATCTTTTATTTTATGAGTGTATGTTTTATTCTATCATATTTAGGAAGTTATTACTTGTGTTATGACGCCACGACATCTTGAGTTGCATGTGCTATAGTTGTAGAATATAAGTATTCCTTATAGCATGCTTGTGTAGGATTTTCCATACTAGTATGCCAAATGCAGTCCTGTTTTTATGTAATTTGTTAGGAGTATTATCTTGTGTGATGATTGTGTTTTAAATTATTTTTATGACTTTTTATCATTGATTTTATCTACTGGTTGTTTGATATATTTTCATGATTGATGGGTTCCATGACTTCTAGTAGACATTAGCATAGTCCATAAATAGTCCATCCATCTGTGATGTGTTTGCTTGATGTTTGGAAACTGTCGGAATGATTGCCTGAGCATGAGTATTATACTCATTCTATTGTTGTGATAGTGTTGTTATTGTGCTTAGTAGCCTCGTGTTATCCAGGCCTTATTTTTATTAGTGATCTTGTTTGGTGATGAAGTGTTGTGTTGTTAATACCCACTGCCATGGGTATTGCTCTGTTTGACTGTTATTATTTTAGTAATCTCACCTTTTGTACCCACAAGCTATATTCTTAGCTTCTTGAATATATTGTTATGGGATTGGTACACCCACTCCATATGTCGTGGTGGTGTCACGGCAGATGCCATAGGATGGCTAAAATTGTGGGGACGATGGACGCTGGAGGTATTCGGGGAGGGATCACGCGACGAGTAGACGCGTGAGATAAGAACAACACACTGCAAACAACACGATCTACCCAGGTTCAGGGCCCTCGTGAGGAGGTAAAACCCCTACTCCTGCCTCTCTATGTGTATTATGATGTTTCTCCGAGTAACCACAGTACAAAGGATATCTCTACCGAGTAGCCTCTTGCTCCTCTCCGAGTAGAGCTAGGTCAAGAACTTAGGGTTTCTAGGATGAGAGCGCTGTGAGTGATAGCGTACCAGCCGTGTCTTCGTCTCCCTCGCGCAGGAGGCGGCTGGGCACCTTATATACACGATGCCCAGCCGGATACGTCCAAATACGAACAAGTGTCGACATAGTGTCCACACCGTCCTTCTTCCGGGTTCCCGCTGACAGCTTTTGCTCCCAGCCTTGGCTTCATCCGGAAAGTCGTTGGGCAAAACTAGGAGACAGGCGGCTAACACTGTACCTAGGCACAGAGTAGACCCCCCATATCCTGACACAGCATGCTCCCATGCTGTCACTGTCAGGCACGTCGTCCCCAAATGAACAGTAGTTCGCATGCCGCCAAGTACGGACCCAGGATACGCGGGATCCTGTGTCAGAACGGCTCCTTTGACTTTCTGGCCGGGTAGGTTCCCGCCAATTGTTCCCGCCAATTGTACTCGGGTCAACCTTCTACCCGAAAGGATAGAACGTGCTTGGTTTCTCCTTCTGGTCATCTTGAGGTGAGACCGAGTAGCAGTCAACCGGGTAGCGAGTACCAGGTAGTCGGCTACTCGACCAAACCTCCCTTCTGTAAGCCGCCTTTACCACCTGTCTTTACCCTACTCGGGGGTAACCCCCCGACAGCAGTCCCCGAAGCTGGTTGAGTCTTGCGAACTTGTTCACTAGGCTCATCCAGCTTAAAAACCAATCTTTGCATCTCAGCCCTTGAACCTCAAGATGCCGAGAAGAACTTCCGAGTAGCTGTCTAGAAAGTACCTTGACTGTTCTCTCTTCCGAGTATCACTTGCTTTCTACTCCGTAGCCGAGTAAAAAGACTCACGGAGAGTATCTTGGGTTTCCTCTCTTCCAAGTATCACTTGCTTTCTACTCTGTAACCGAGTAAAAAGACTTAGAGAATTTTCTGGAATCGAGCCGTTGCGGCACAGAGCACAATCCAGCCCTTCGCGCAGCAACTGCCCACGTGTCAAGCATCCAAGACCTTGTCGTTTCGTTGCCCAGGACACGACCTGCCACGTGTCCAGTTTTCACGCAGTGGGCCCACCGGCCGTCGTGTCCCATCAAGTGCAGTTATGGGCCACGATTCGGTGATGGGATCCAATGCGGCCGTTACGCGCGCAACCTGCGCTTGTGTGCGTTTCTAACCGGCCACAGGACCCACCACACGCCACGATCGATCCCACTCCCACGATGGTAACGGAATATCCGCAGAAGAGATATAAATACCTCCCTGGCAATTTCCTTTTCCCCTTCCTCGCACTTTTCCTCCTTCGTCTCCTGCGCTTCTCCGCCTCCGTGCTCTCCGCCGCCGCGCAAGCTCTCGCGCCGCCGCGAAACCAATCTCTCCACCAAATCCTTCAACACCTCCCACTCACCCCACCCGCAGCAATGGCCAAGGCTGGCTGGGCCGGTTCCTCCGTCACGGCTGAGGACTGCGCGTGGCTCGTCAACACCCGGCGGGTGCCTCCCGGCGTGGAGTGCCGGGCTCCAGGCAGCGAGCTCGTGCCCACTCCGCGGGAGGGAGAGCGGGTGGTCTTCATGTCGCACTTCGAGCGCGGCTTTGGACTGCCCGCCTCCGACTTCCTGAGGAACTTCCTCAACCACTTCGGCATTCAGATGCATCACCTTCCCCCCAACGCCGTCGTCTTCCTCGCCTACCACGCCGTGGTCTGCGAGGCCTTCCTCGGCGTCCGGCCCACCTGGGAGACGTGGCTCAGGTATTTCCACCTGCGCCAACAGTCTACCGGGAAGAAGGACTCCGCGGGCAACGCCCGCGCCACGGACACCGGCTGCGCCATGATGGTGCAGCGGTCCGGGACGAACCACCCCCGCGTCAAGGGGCTGGACTCCGTCAAGCTCTGGCAGAAGACCTTCCTGTACGTCAAGAATGTTGCCGCCGCGGAAGGAGCCCGACTAGACGACCGCATCAACCTGCCGATTTGGAGCAACCGCGCTCCCATCGGCTTGTACTGGAAGGACAAGCCCGTCAACGACGACGACGCCATTGAGATGGAGGATCGCCTCAGCTGGCTGAAGGCGCAAGGCCTCAAGAATGACGATCCAGTGGCGTGCTGGATCCAGCGGCGAGTGCTGCCTTTGCAGGAGCGCAGCCATCTCATGTGTTACATGGGAGGCCCCCGCGACTGCACCAGGACCACCACCGTCGAGATCGACAACATCGATGTTCCTCTGCACGCCAGGAACATCATGACGACAAGCCTAGGCGACCACTGGCAGTACGGGTTTACCCCGTACAGCCGTACGAAACCGATTGAGCGGGTACGCTTTTCTTTCTCTGCACTACTTTCCGACTAGATAAGTCCTTCCCTTGCCGTGAGTAACGATCTCCTTCTGCACCGAGTAGGATACTTAGCCGGGTTGCGTAGGCTTAATGTGCTTCGTGCTTGCACGCCTTGCCGGGTAGCCTATTCGAGAACAGCTTCTAGGCTTGATGTGCTTTAGACCTGCACGCCCTTCCGAGTAATTCCCTTCCGCAAACATGCTTAGGCTTAGTATGCTTTGTGCTTGCACGCCTATTCGAGTAGAATACTTAGTATATTGCCTAGGCTTTGTGTGCTTTGTACTTGCACGCCCATCCGGGTAGAATTTCTTCCTGGTACTCGGCCAGTCTGTGATCTTTTTCTGGTTTTCAGGTTCTCACGCGCCAGCTCATCGAGAGCAACGACATCTTCGAGAGCAACTGGACTGCTGATCGTGAGGAGGACGACGTGCCTTCTCATGATGTCGCGGAGCAGTCCAACCCCTCTCGCTCCCCCGTTGCTGACAAACGGGATGCTCTCCGCACCTGGTCCGATGAGGACTTCGATGGTAAGTCCACTTTCAATTTGATTGCTTCCGAGAAGGATCAACTCCTTGATTGCTGTTTCTGATTCCTTCCCCTTTCTTGTGTATTTTCAGATGAAGGTGCCGCGGAGAAGGATGACGAGGACGAAGGCGAGAACGAGGGCGCGGCGCCCCTAGCCGCCAAGCCTCTGTCCGTCGCCGCTCCTGATATCCGCAAACGGACCGGCAGTGAGGCACCAGCACCTCCTGCCAAGAGGAAGAAGCCCACCGAGAAGAAGGTGGCAGTGAAACGGTCCAGGCGGGAGCTCAAGTCCACCACCGCGTAAGCCCTCTTCCCGGTTGCATCCCTTCTCCCGCTGTGCTATTCTCCTCAGATCTTTTCTAACTTTTGGTTTCTTCCCACTCTACAGACCTCCCATGAACGCGGACGCAGCTCTCGCGTCCGGCCAAGCTAGAGAACCACCAGTGCCTCTCATCAATCTTGATGATGACGAGGACCACACCGCCCGTGCTGCCGCTGCCGATCCGCAGGCAACAGATGCACAAAGAGCAGCGAGCGAAACAGCAGCACAGGACGCTACCGTCCGCCAAGAACGACCCCCCTCTCCTCCGGCTAGCAATGCCGAGGAGAACCAGGACCGAGATATGCAAGACAGCACCGCCGAGGAGCGGCCAGAAGTAGAGCCAACGCAGCCAACCACAGGGGCTGCCGCACAAGATCAACTCGCCACAGAGCAGCGAGTGGAAGCCACCACTGCCATGGACGCTACCCCAACCAACGCCGATCCTCTAAGCAGCGTGCAGCCAGGAGCTGCACAGGGCGTTGGAACTGCGGCGCCACACACCGCACGAGGCCCTACACCGCCCAGCTCCTCCTTGTCTCCGCAACCCCAGGATGCACCTAACTCCCCTGCTGGGCGAGTAACCAGGCAGCAAGCCGCCCTGGACGCTCTGAGGAGCGAGGTGGACAGAAGGGAAGCCGAGAAAGAAGCTGCGGAGAAGGCCAAGGCGGAGAGAGAAGCCGCCAAGAAAGCCAAGGCAGAGAAGGAGGCCGCCGAGAAGGCGAAGGCCATAGCTGCCGGGAAGAAGGTCGCAGACCCCGAGAAGCTGCGGGCCGAGAAGGAGAGGGCGAAGAAGCGAGCCAGAGACCAAGTGCCGCCACCAACCTCAGGTGGAGCACTTGTGATCCGCGAGTCCGGCCCAATTCCCGCCGCGCTCTCGGCGGATGCTCGCGCCGCTGGCCAGCCCTGCTACCCAGAATATATGATTGAGGTGAGCCACCAGCACTCAATCGGCTTCCCTCCTCAGGACAAAGCCTTAGCTATCCAGCATGGAAGGAAGGCCGTTGCCGTGAACTCCCCTCCTCCAGATCCAAGCCAACAACAGACTGCCAATATAGCTTCTCGTGGAGTCCAAGACAAACCCATAACATCCAAAGGCCTTGAGCAGGTACTGGACACAGTCGGCTTCATCGACGCAAAATGGGACAGCAAGGTTCTCGGCGTGGAGAAGTGGCATGGTCTCTCCCTTGGCGGCCTCGACCACATGCGCGTGGACTGGAACAAGGTCGACCTGGGACATAAGCCCATGACCGTCTCCACCGAGACCGCGACCCTTGCCGCCAAGATGTTCTTGCATCGCAAGAACGCCGAGGACGTCGAGCAAGCCTACGCAGTAAGTTCTCCTTATCTTTTCCGAGTTGAATTTTCCGAGTTGAATTTGCCTCTCTTCCATTCGCCTTTCTGTTCCTTTCCATCACTCCCAGTCCCCGAGATTCTAGCCGAGTAGGTGGATACTCTCCGAGTAGCCTCCTACTCGGGTTGAATCTTATCTGCTTTATCTAACTTTCTTCTTCTTCTCGCTTCTCAGGACAGCGTCCTGAAACGGACTAACTTGTACCGCCATCTCCTCTGGAGCCATTCCATCGCCAGGCGGCGCATTGCTGCTTTGGAGAAGGAGAAGGCAGCTGCAGAGGCAGCCAGCAAAGATGCCAATGCTAGCTCTCAGCAGCTGGCCGAAGTGCAAGGTACACTTTTAGCTGCGCGATTCATGCGTTTTGTGTTTACGCTCGCTTATGCTTTCTTTTGTGCTAACTTTTCTTCTCTGCAGAGAAACTGAAGGGCCTCGCCGAGGAGCACAGCAAATGCCGTGCTTTCGTGCAAAACGCCGAAGCCACCATCAAAAGGCTTGATGGTAAGTTTGTCGTCCACTTGGTTTATTCTTTGAATCCATGTCTTCATTGCTTCTGTACTGATCTTGTCTGGCTCTTCGCAGAAGATCACAAGGTGTTTGCCGCAGCACACCGAGAATGTGTCCAACCGGACGAGTTGAAGCACGAGCTATCCAAGCAAGCTGGTGTGTTGCTAGACCACCATGCCAGCGAGACCGAGAAGCTTCAACTTCAACTGCAACGGGCACTCCAGGATGCCATCAACATTGGCGGCGAGAGAGATCGAGCCATCGCCGAGAAGGCCAAGGCCGAGGGCACTTTCCGAGCCAAGGAAAGGGCCCTCGAGCAGGAATGCGAAACCTTGAAGAAGGCCAACGCTGATCTCTTCGCCCAGATGAACAGCTTGCGCATGATCCAGGAAAGGCATATCTCCAACGAGGAAACCTGGAAGAAGAAGCTGCAGCAGCTGCGCAACGAGCTACCTGGTAAGTCTTTTCTTCACTGCCTCTTTTCTTCTCGGTTGCATATCTTCTCGGATTTTCCCCTATTCGGCCATTCCCTTCTTGGTTTTGAAGTTTCCCTTTGCTCTTTCAGCGATCTGGCCTCATCTTGACTCTCCAACTGAGCCTTCACTGGCCAAGATCAGAGCTGCTCGCCTTGCGAAAGGTGAGGCAGCAGATCCCAGGGCCGAGATCGAGGACAGCCTGCTGGTGCTCAAGGGCTACTTCGAAGAGCTGGCTGGCTTCGGAACGGATCTGATGCACGAGGGCTTCGAACTGCACAAGCTTTTCTGGCCTAACGATCCTCCGCCCAAGTCCATGAAGGGCCTTGCCTTCAAGCTGAAGAACGTGAAGAAGGAGCTGAAGAAGTGGCGCGCTTCGGGAGCCCGTGCCGGTGCGGATGTGATGCTTCTCTGCATCGCATCCTGGTACGAGAACCTAAACATGGAGCTCATCCGCGGGAAGCGCAATGACTCCAAGTGGGAACTGGATCCCGGCTGCGTGGCTACTCGCAAGCAGGTCGCCTACGAGGTCGCGGAGTGCGCCGAGACGGAGACATATATTGATGGCCTCCCCGAGCCCGACACCGACGATGAAGTCGAAGGGGAAGCCGATGAAGAAGACGACTCCGACCTGGAAGGCTTTTTCGACTCTCCCGAGGGCAAGGCCGGGAAGCGGAAAGGCGCGGCCGTCTCGAGCAGCGACGAGGAGGTTGAGCACGTCGAGACTGCTCAACTCGAATTCGGCACCTCCTCCGGCGCTGCTCTTGACGATACGGTGCTCCCTCCTGGTCAGGCTGCAGGTTCCTCCTCGGCTCCTGGTCCCGTCTCGGTGACCATAGCCACTTCCGAGCGGGCAGCCCCCCAGCAAGCTGCCGGGATGACGGAATCCGCCACCGTCCAGACGGAAGCGGACGCCACCCACGCAAGCGCCGAGGAAACAGCCGCCGCGACTGCCACTGAAGAAGCAGCAGCCAAGGCCAGCGCCGAGAACATTGCTTCCTCTTCATAGATCAACCTGCAATCTTTTTCACTTCGAATATTTATCAGATCCCCGGGATGCCGGGAGCAAATGTCATATACTCTCTTTGTTTTGCTTGCTACACATTTTTTATACCCACTTTGTTTATTTCAATGTTAATCAATTTTGAGCAATACTGGCTCAATGCCGAGTTGTGTTTCCATGCGAGTCCCCGAGTAGCATTTCTTATTCACCCTGTCCTTTCATCTTTGCTCTACCCGCGACTTGTCGCTTGTTTGGTATTCGAGTCACAAGAGTCGAGTAGCAGGGTTGCAAATACTTAGCCGCCAGAAACAATCATGATAACGCAGCCCAACATTTAGCCGAGAAGGCGAAAACAAGGAATAACAGTAATAAACAGTCTACTCGACTCCTGCACTCTTTCTTCCTTAGTGATTTTCGTGTGCCCATTGACCCTTTGCTTGTTCTCTTGCTTGCCATGAAGCCGGGTTTCGGACAACAGCAAAGTCGAAGAGTTGGCATATAGGTTTAAACACAGTACTCAATACACTTATGAGTTCTAAAGTGGAGCAACCGAGTAGACAAACAGTAAAGCCGAGTAAGAAAAACACTTAGAGCCATTTTGGACGAGGGCAGTCCCCGAGAACAATTTTAGATTGCAGAGTAGAATTTCAACTCGGATAAGAGGGTACATACACATCTTTGCTTACGAATGAAAGCGACGAAGTAGAGCTACGTTCCAAGGGCGCTTGGTTTCCTCTCCAGCTTTATCTGCCCTGTTCGCCTGTGACGGGCGCACATCTACAAGGTAGTACGCATCATTGTGCAGCGCTTTGCTCACAATAAAAGGCCCTTCCCATGGAGGAGACAACTTGTGCATCCCGGCTGTGCGCTGCACAAGCCTAAGGACCATGTCTCCTTCTCGGAAAACCCTTGGGTTCACCTTTCGGCTATGATATCGCCGCAGGTTTTGCTGGTAGATAGCCGAACGTGACAGAGTCAGCTCTCTTGCTTCTTCAAGCAGGTCAACGTCGTCTTCTCGAGCTTCTCTCGCCTCCACCTCAGTGTAGAGGGCTACTCGGGGGGAGTCATGCTCTAAGTCTATTGGCAACACGGCCTCAGCCCCGTATACCAAGAAGAATGGCGTGTAGCCGGTTGACCGGTTAGGGGTAGTCCTTAGACTCCACAACACCGCTGGCAACTCTTCTAGCCAACACCCAGGTGTTTTCAGCAACGGCTCGATCAGCCTTGGCTTTATGCCTGCCAGTACCATTCCATTTGCTCTCTCAACTTGCCCATTGGAGGCAGGGTGCGCGACTGACGCAACGTCTAGTCGGATATGCTTATCTCTGCAGAATCGCACCATTGCCCCCTCCGCAAAGTTGGTGCCGTTGTCGGTGATGATACTGTGCGGGTAGCCGTATCTCATGATCACATCCTTCACAAACTTCACGGCTGTGACTCCATCACACTTCCGAATAGGTTTCACCTCAATCCACTTGGTGAACTTGTCCACCATGACCAAAATATGTGTCATGTTGCCTTTAGCCGGCTTGAAGGGCCCAACCATATCCAAGCACCAAACAGCAAATGGCCATGTGATAGGAATTGTTTTCAACTCGGAAGCAGGCATGTGAATCTTACTTGCAAACATCTGGCAGCCGTTGCACTTCCTCACGATATCTTCAGCTTGCTGCAGCGCAGTGAGCCAGTAAAAGCCATGCCGAAAAGCTTTCTTGACCAAAGCCCGAGAAGAGGCGTGGTGCCCGCATTCCCCTTGATGTATCTCCACCAATATTTCTTCTCCTTCTTCTGGGCTCACACACCGTTGCAGCACCCCAGTGGCACTTCTTTTATGCAGCACATCTTGGACTATAGTGTAGCCCTTGGACTTTCTCTGAATCTGCCTCGCAGTCACTTCATCTTCAGGCAAAGCACCGTCCTTTAGAAAGGATAATATGGGCATAGCCCAACTCGGTGTCTCCCGTATGGGAAACACTGGTTCGTCCAGTTCCATTGGGCCAGGCTCTTGCGGTTGCACAGGAGGAGTAGGAGTGCTTCTCTGCAGCCCGGACCGATTGGCGAGAACTTCTTCAATGAATGCTACAGCTTCTGGGTTGAGGGCGGCAGTCCCCGAGTACTGAGCGACAGTCCCCGAGTAGGGAGCGACAGTCCCCGAGTAGGGAGCGGCAGTCCCCGAGTAGGGAACGGCAGTCCCCGAGTAGGGAGCGGTAGTCCCCGAGTAGGGAACGGCAGTCCCCGAGTAGGGAACGGCAGTCCCCGAGCTTCCTGCAGCATTCTCCCAGTCAATTTCCATTGGGTCAGATTCTTCACTTGGCAGAGAAGGAACAAAGATGGATTCCGAGTTGGGGGAAGGCTTGATGGAAGGCTTCCTCAAATGCTCCAAGGCAATCCCTGCTGGGATGGACTGCCGAGAAGATCCCAACTTGGACAGCTCATCTGCTGCTTCGTTCTCTGCTCGGTGAATGTGCTGGAACTCACAGCCTTCGAAGAACCCAGTCATAGACTGTACCAGGAAGCGATATGATGCCATATTGGCATCCAAAGCATCCCAAGTACCCGAAACCTGCTGCACCACCAGATCTGAATCGCCATAGCATATAATGCGCTGCACACCAACCTCCTTGGCTACTCGCAGACCATGCACCACTGCCTCGTACTCGGCTACATTGTTGGATGCCTTGAAGTGAATTTGCAGCACATACTTGAGTTGATCCCGCTTGGGTGACGTAAGCACAACACCAGCGCCAAGGCCTTCTTTCACCTTTGAGCCATCGAAGTGCATCCTCCAATAATTGGAGACTGGAGCCGGAGGCTCATACTGCATCTCGGCCCAGTCCACGAGAAACTCTGCCAGGACCTGAGACTTGATTGCTTCTCTTCTTGCATACGCGGGAGCGTACGCGGCTAGCTCAATCGCCCACTTGGCTACTCTGCCACTCGCCTCCTTGTTACCCATGATATCCGAGATGGGAGCTGAACTCACAACCGTGACGGGGTGCTCCTGAAAATAGTGCTTCAGCTTCCTGGCGCCCAGGTACACACCATATGTCATCTTCTGGTAGTGCGGATAGTTTTGCTTGGAACTGGACAACACTTCACTGAGATAATAGACTGGGCGCTGCACGCTCTTGCCTTCTTCTTCTCGCTCCACCACAATCACCACGCTGACTACTCGGTTAGTCGCAGCAATGTACAACAGCATAGGCTCCTTGGGTAGCGGACTAGCCAAGACGGGAGCAGTAGCCAGCATTGCTTTCAGCTCATTGAATGCCACGTCCGCCTGCGGAGTCCAGGCAAACTTGTCACTTTTCTTCATCAGCTGGTACAAAGGCAAAGCCTTCTCGCCCATTCGGCCCAAGAAACGGCTCAGAGAAGCCAAACAACCCGTGAACTTCTGCACATCTTTCAGTGATCTCGGCAAAGACATGCTCTCAATAGCTTTTATCTTTGAAGGGTTAGCTTCAATGCCACGGCTAGAAACCAGAAATCCGAGTAGCTTTCCAGCCGGTACACCAAAGGTGCACTTACTCGGATTCAGTTTCATTTTGTACTTGCGTAGGTTAGCAAAGGTTTCCTCCAGGTCGGCAAGCAGAGTATGTGTTTTATTCGTTTTGATGACAATGTCATCTACGTACACCTGCACATTCTTGCCGAGCTGGTTATGCAAGCATTTCTGCATGCATCTCTGATAGGTTGCACCCGCATTCCTCAAGCCAAAACACATGACACGATAGCAATAAGCCCCGTACGGGGTAATGAAAGCAGTCTTTATTTGATCAGCAGGGTTGAGTGCAATCTGGTGAAAACCAGAGTAGGCATCAATGAAAGACAGCAGTTCACAGCCAGCAGTGGAATCGATCACCTGATCGATGCGGGGTAGCGGGAAAGGATCCTTGGGGCACGCCTTGTTCAAGTCGGTGTAGTCGACGCACATGCGCCATGCAGTGGCGGCCTTGGGATCCTCCTTCTTCTTCTCGACCATGACCGGGTTGGCTAGCCAATCCGGATGCAGCACCTCCATGATGAAGTTACTTATCAGCAGCTTGGTGATCTGATCACCGATGGCCTTCCTCCTTTCATCTCCGAAGCGGCGCATAGCCTGCTTCACGGGCTTGGCGTCAGGACGCACATGCAAAGAGTGCTCAACCAACTCCCTCGGGACTCCTGGTAAATCTTCATTGGTCCAGGCAAAAACATCCCGATTCTCACGGAGGAAGTGGATGAGCTCGCTTTCCTATTTCTCCGCCAACCCGGAACCAATAATGGCTTCGCGGTCGGGGAACTCAGGGTCGACCTGGATCTTCTTTGTCTCCTTGGCAGCCTGGAAAGCAGTGCCCTGCTGGATACTCGGCACACCTTGTGCGCCAGCTTGCGCGGACTGAGCCATAGCCACCACCTCGTACATCTTCCTCTTTTCGGCAGCAATCACCATTGACTCTGCCAACTGGGAACCAGCAGAGGCACACTCAATGGATTTCTTGTAATCCCCCGAGATGGTGATGATGCCATTGGGACCGGGGATCTTCATCTTCAGATAAGCCACATGGGTGGAGGCCATGAATTTGCTCAGAGCCGGCCTGCCGAGTAGAGCGTGGTAGGGGCTCCGATGGTCCACCACCTCGAACTGCAGGCGCTCTGTGCGGCAGTTTTCCCGAGTACCGAATAGCACATCAATCCATACTCGGCCAATCGGGTTGCATGAGACCCCGGGCACAATGCCATGGAAGGTAGTTTTGCTAGGCAGCATCATGTTCTCGGCCATGCCCAGCTTCTCGAGTGTGTCCCTGTACACAATGTTGATGCTGCTGCCGTTATCGATCAGCACCTTGCTGAACCTCACATTCTTCATGGTACCCAGGAAAGTAGGATCCAGCACCAAGGCATAGCTACCCGGATTGGGCATCACCTTGGGATGATCTACTCGGGACCACCGGATCTCCTTGTCGCACCAGTACATGTAGTGAGGAACAGCAGGAATCACTGCATTGACCTCCATGGCCCGCCTGCGCTGCGACTGCTTGTCGTCAGGCTCAGAAGTGAAGATCATGTAGCTCTCATGGTGCTCTTGGTACTGATTGGAGCCATTGCCCCCATTGTTGCCATTGTTGTTGTTGCCCTGGTAGTTGTTGTTGTTGCCTCTGTTGTTGTTGTTGTTGCGGTTGTAGTTGTTGTTGTTGTTGTTGCGGTATCCCTCGTTGTTGAAGTACTGGTTGGCTCCTAAAGCCACCTGGTTGACGTTCTCTCTTCTCGGGTACACTGGCGGCCGAGCTGCAGGTGCACGAGCAGGCTGCACATTGTCATTGGCATTGACGGCTGGCAGGGGAGGAGGAGGAGGCAAGCCATCACTCTTGATTGCCTCCCACCACTCGCACTGCCGAGTAGTGTGGTTAGCAGGCCTCGACGGATGGTGGGTGTGAAAGCTGCATGGGCCATCCTTCATGTCATCGAAGACAAACTTCTTCGGCTGCTCGGAGTTCCCGCTACCCGACTGGGATCCGCGAAATGGCTTCTTGTTGCCTTGGCCCTGGTTCTGGTTTTGCCCGTAGGCTCCAGCAGGTTTTTGCCTTTGGCCACCACTGCCTCCAATGTTCACTGCATTCACCTCCTCGGGATCATACCGATTGTCCACTCGGCGCTTGTTACGGAACTCGTTGCGCTTGTTGCCGTTGAAGTTTCTTCTCGGCTCAGAGGAGTCCATCAGTGGCTGAGTAGGATCACCGAGTGCGTACTGATCCGCAATCTTGATGGTCTCGGCCAGGGTGTTCGGCATCTCTCTCTGCAATCTCTGCCAAAGCATGCTGCCATGTCGGCAACCCTGCGCAAACCAAGTGATGGCCTGAGCTTCATTCACACCCTCACAGGTGTTCCTCAACGTGCTCCACCGAGTAAGATACTCGCGGTCTGTCTCGTCTTCTCGCTGCTTGCAGGCTGACAGCTGCTGTGGCCTATTCGGCCTCTTGTATGTACTCGTGAAGTTGCTGATGAATGCATCCGAGAAGTCCAGCCAGCAGTTAATGCTGTTCTTGGGCAGGTTGTTGAGCCAAGTACGGGCTGGACCCTCTAGCATTTGCGGCACATAGCGCACCGCCCATCTCCTGTTACCATTCGCGATGTGGACCGCGGTAACATAATCATTGAGCCAATCTTCAGGCTTGGTGCTACCATTGTAGCTCTTGGTGCCCCTTGCAAGCTGGAAACCTTTCACGGACGGCTCGTTCATGATGCGCGGGCCAAAGCACTCGGGGCCAGGAGGACCCGTGCTCTCCAGCCGCGCCGACAAGCTGATTCGGTCCAACTGATGCCTTGCATCTCCAACCGCCAACACACGATCACCAACGCGGTCACGAATATCATAGCCGGCCATCTCCATGGCCGAGTTGCCGTCATCATACCTGTCCACCTGCATTGCCGCAGGCTGCTCCACCGGGTTGATGACCTGCGCCACAGCGCGCGGCTGCTGCCTCTGCCGAGTAGGCTGAGCTCCAGGTTGCCGAGAAGTACCCGGACGCGCGGCTTCTCGGACACGGCTTTGAGCTTGATGGGCTTGAGAGCCTGCTCTTGCAGCATTGTGTTCCTGCCCGGGCTGCTGCGGCACAGTAATCTGTCTCGCGGCAGCAGCCGGGTCATACACCTGCATCTGCCTGTCTCTGCCCGAGCGGCCGCTGCGGCTTTTCTCGCGGCTGGGATGCGGAGATGAGGCCTGATCGTTAGATCTAGCCGCGTGCGAATGCACCATCTGCGAAGCCCCAGCCCCAGGATTGGCCTTCCGGAACTCCTCGTTCTGCCTAGCAGCCTCCAACACTAACTCATTGAGCCTTTCTTGCTGCCTAACGCGCGCATCGCCGTCTAGGCGAGGCAACTCGGCAGCAACCGCCTCTGCAGCTCTAAGGGTTTTGGCGGGTGTACTATATCTGGGCCTGGTGGAGGTGTTTTCGGTGGCGGACTGAGCGGGAGCCTCTACAACCGTGGCCATCTCGGCACCAAGGTTACGACGAGTAGCACCTACTCTGCTAGGCCTCCTAGCAACCGGCGTGAAACCATGAGCCCTATTGTACTCAAGCTGATCTAGACTCAGCTCTAACCTCACCTTGTCCAACTCCGCCTGCTCGGCGAGCAGCTCCAAGCGTTGCCGCTCGAGCTGCTCCCTCATGGCCAGGAGCTCGACGTCGGTAGAGGCTGGCATGCCAAGTCGCGCAGCAGACGCGGGGATGGCCGCAGAAGTGGAGGGCGGCATGTTGCTCTCCTTCTCGTAGGGCCGGTGTACCCTGCCACCAGCCGGTACGTCCACCTCCTCGACGACGGCCGCAGCGCCAGTAGCGGCTGCACCGGCGTTTGCCGTCAAGCCCGTCACCAGCACTTCAGCGCAGTTCGCGGAGCGAGACGCGGGCCTTCCGCGAGCAGCAATCACCGCGGGAGGATCCTCCGCGTCTTGCACCTGCTCAGGATACGCATGGTCGACGACGGTGGCGATGTAGACGAGATGAGAGCCGAAGGAGACCACCGAGCCACCCTCCGGCATGGCCTTGCCGCCGAAACAGCCGGCGTTGTCGATGACGAAGTTGAAGGAGCCGAATCTGTGGACAAGTCCACAGACTACGCGCTCCGCGGAAGAAGATCCCGTCCGAACAGTAACTCCAGCCAGCGCCGCTGCTTGCCCCACGGTGGGCGCCAACTGTCGTGGTGGTGTCACGGCAGATGCCATAGGATGGCTAAAATTGTGGGGACGATGGACGCTGGAGGTATTCGGGGAGGGATCACGCGACGAGTAGACGCGTGAGATAAGAACAACACACTGCAAACAACACGATCTACCCAGGTTCAGGGCCCTCGTGAGGAGGTAAAACCCCTACTCCTGCCTCTCTATGTGTATTATGATGTTTCTCCGAGTAACCACAGTACAAAGGATATCTCTACCGAGTAGCCTCTTGCTCCTCTCCGAGTAGAGCTAGGTCAAGAACTTAGGGTTTCTAGGATGAGAGCGCTGTGAGTGATAGCGTACCAGCCGTGTCTTCGTCTCCCTCGCGCAGGAGGCGGCTGGGCACCTTATATACACGATGCCCAGCCGGATACGTCCAAATACGAACAAGTGTCGACATAGTGTCCACACCGTCCTTCTTCCGGGTTCCCGCTGACAGCTTTTGCTCCCAGCCTTGGCTTCATCCGGAAAGTCGTTGGGCAAAACTAGGAGACAGGCGGCTAACACTGTACCTAGGCACAGAGTAGACCCCCCATATCCTGACACAGCATGCTCCCATGCTGTCACTGTCAGGCACGTCGTCCCCAAATGAACAGTAGTTCGCATGCCGCCAAGTACGGACCCAGGATACGCGGGATCCTGTGTCAGAACGGCTCCTTTGACTTTCTGGCCGGGTAGGTTCCCGCCAATTGTTCCCGCCAATTGTACTCGGGTCAACCTTCTACCCGAAAGGATAGAACGTGCTTGGTTTCTCCTTCTGGTCATCTTGAGGTGAGACCGAGTAGCAGTCAACCGGGGTAGGCGAGTACCAGGTAGTCGGCTACTCGACCAAACCTCCCTTCTGTAAGCCGCCTTTACCACCTGTCTTTACCCTACTCGGGGGTAACCCCCCGACACCATATATGATGTGTAAGATGTGGGATATGGTTTTCTAAACCATATAGTTGTCTGACGATAGTTTTGGACCGTGAGAGTTATGTGAGATAGTTTCTCGATAACGTTTGAGTGAAGGAGCTAGTATAAGTTTGCTTGATGTATGTGTTGTTTAGTTTAGTTGTTTGGTCTTTAGACCTGAGAGTATGTCTTTTATTCTTTTACGACGCTAGAAAATGAAGAAGAAGAAGAAGAAGAAGAAGAAGCAGTTGTGGAGCTGTGCGTCAAGTTCAAGCTACTTCAAGGCCAGGGACACTAAGAGTTTTAAGGCAACCCATCTTGACGCTTGCTGATATTATTACTTATCATTATCTATCATGCATGTTTTACTTCTGAAAAGTTTTACAAAACCTTTGATGGAGGAATAGTAACCCGGTAGGC